>CM046451.1:50332986-50645486 GCA_025506515.1 Flaveria trinervia
GCCTGCCACCTGCATCGGCCCCCACCTGCACCGCCCGCCACCTGCACCGCCGACCACCACCCACCACCACAGAAACCCGCCAGATCTTAGATTTTAGAAGTAGATTTGATTTGTGTTTGAGAGTGTGGGAGGAGACCAAAATGATGGAAGTGGGGTGGTTCTTGAGATGAGAGAGAAGAGGATGTAGTTTGGTGGTGGAGGCTGGAGATGGTTGCCTGTGATGGTGGTGGGTGGTGGTGGTGAGCAATGATGGTGGTGATGAAGGAATAGCAAGAGAAAGAGATGGGTTAGGGTTAGATTATGATGATAATAATTAGATGATGATGATATATTTTTATTTTTATTTACTAAGGGTAATATAGTCAATTCACGTTAACTTAACAGAATTACAGTAACAGAGTTAATGGCTTGGGTGAAATTGTAACAAAATTTGAAACTATTAGACCGTCAGTGTAATAAATGAAGTATTGGACTGAAAGCGTGATTTTCGTCAAACCACAGGGACGGAAACAATAATTTACTCTAAATTTTATTTGAAAAGGAGTCGGGTTTAATATGATACGTGTTTACTCAACGCTATAATTCGAGTTACTCTATGCTTTGAAAGTAAATTTAGTTTAGAAATAAGTTGAGTCGATTGCAGCCTATATTTTATCACATCGCGTTCAACACCGCTGAAATGTGCGGCGGGTTAAAAAAACTAGTTTTTTATCACAAGTTATACTTAAACTTTTAAAAATAGCCGGCCATATAATATTTATAAATAGTTATATTATATATATGGTTTGAAACAAACCTATTAAAAGTTAACATTCTTTTACTATGAAATTCATGAAATTATATTCAAAAACATAATTATTATTATGAATTTTTTAGCACATTTAGATAGTTGTGTATGTAATTTACCATTTAAACTAATAACTTATTTTTGACGATACCAATGTTTATGAAGATTGATCCATTGTGATATAGGGTTTACTTGATAAAAAAAGTTGTTTCATAAATGATCTGTTGAAAAGAAAAATTGTTGCTCCAACAAACAGACCCAAATTATTGTAGCTTTTATTTTTTATGGTTTCTTAGTCTTTGCGTAAACATTGAATATCCTTTTCATGACGTAACACGAGAATCCCGCAACACACACAGGAGCAGGAGCAGGAGAAATTCCTAATTGGATATTAAAACTCGCCAACCATGAACCAACATGAGGTCTGGTTTGTCTAGAACTGAAAATAAACATAGTGAAATTAGCCGGTAATACCCGGGATCGACTCAAAAGACTTGGAAGCCATACTTTTGAATACTTGGTGCTACCGATCCTAAATAGTGAAATTACATGTGACATCAAGCAAACCCAATAACAAATTGTTGCCCCTCGTCAACGGCTTGGAGGTTAGTCCTAATCGTTTCAGTTGGGGTTGGAAGAGAGTTACCGGATCCTGGGCTTGACATCAGTTATGAATGAACAGAACAAGCTTCATAACAAACTTCATTACGATTTATATAACCATTTCTGTGCAGCCAAACCCCAGAAAACAATCTCAATTATTTCAAACAAAATCACAAAAAAATTTTAAGGTCTTTCACCATTTACCATTACATATATTGTTCATATTTCCTGTTATTGGTGTGACCCCCCCATGAATCTTCGCTAACCTACACGTATGTCTTGTTATAATCCTGTATGTTGAAGCTCTCTTCCATGGAACTATCCCAAAGTCATCATTGAATTCATCCATTCCTTCTACCAAGAACTGCCATGCAAACGACCCTGCCCCGGCCCCTTTCTTCTGTGCGGATTCATATATAACATCAAACACGATTCTATAGAATTCATCTCGTTGTGACGGGTCAAAACCCTTGTTTAGATCAGACAGACCGAATTCAGTAAACATGACAGGTTTGTTTAGCACGTGGTCCCCGTCTTCTATGTGAGAATGCATCCAATCTGCCACAAACTTTAGTTTTCCTTCAAGACTTTTCTTTTTAAACCTACAAAAAAGGATCCTCTTTAATGATGGGCAGACACTAATCTACAGTAACCTAAACTTGTAACAAGTATTCAACTTATTCATATAGGTCACCTGTCTATTCAATTTATTAGTGGTGTCTAGTTGACAGGTTGACAGATTTCACATACTTATTTGTGTCAAAAGATATCGACCCTAACCCACACACACTTAAGTTCATGTAACCCGAACCCTACGCATATAACCCATTTATCTAAACGAGTGTCTATTCAAACGGGTCATTAATTGCTTGGTAGGTTGTAATAAATACAATAAATTGGTTGACGGGTCGACATGCTTAGATCACCCAAATACAATCATTTAATTAGATGGGTTGAACAAGTCAAATTGAACATGACATCTCTCTATTAAACGGGTATAATATGGGCAACCATAACCTGATTATTCTTGTGTCACGTTTAATTCAAGTAAGGAATTTTCACTACTGGTAAGTTGCCTAATATAATATATATCTGTGCCATTTAATAACAATTTATAAACAAACATGCAAAATGAAAGATATTCCCATGAAAATTTCCTTATACAAGACAATAATTTTAACACATAATATGTTTGGCATCTCATCAAAAATATTTCAAAACTTTTCAAAAAGCTTAAGGTCATTATGTCATCGTGCATGTTTTGAATTTTATTGGTATAAATGACATAAGGACTTGGTGACAAAAACCATAGTTTTTAAAACATTAGTGCCCCAGTGAAATTAGTTAAATATTTGCTCTTCGTACATTGTCCCTTGTAGTAATATGATGAAAGTGCCCATTTTCATGGCGCATCCAAATAAAAAGATTGCAATTTCTTCATAATCATTAACAGAAATGATGATAATAAGCTTACCATTGGTCAGGGTAAATATGAACCGAGGCAAAGTCGATGGTCGAGGGCGCAGAGTTGCGAATGAAATCCACTCCCATATCAGCAGCCCAGAACTCTGGATTAACTGTTTTTCTTTTGGGGCTTTTGGGACCATAGAATCCTTCAAGGCCAACGGTTAACAAATGTTTATTGTCAATTTTCTTTATAAATGTGGACATTTCTTCTATCCAATCCTGTAGTTTATTCATCCCATCAGTTAACAAAGCAGCTCGTGCTCGAAAACTACGTTTCATAAAATATAACAGGAAAAAGAAAGAAAACTTCAAGAAATCAGCTTACTTGTAATGTGTCACCAGACGGGTCGGTGATGCATCGGGGTTCATTGATTAACTCCCAGCCAAATATGGTGGGGTCATCTCTGTATTGGACTCCCGTAATTGTGTTTTTCCTTGTTAAGATAGTCTGCATCATAAATAATAATAACAAATATAAATTATAATAGCTAAGAAATTAGGATATAAATACTTCTAATGTAAATCCCCCAGAAAACAATGGAATTTGGGCACTAGAGTACTTAAATCACTTAAAGGTTGATTTTATATCATTGTAAAGGAAACTAGAGGTGGTTATTTCAACCCATTAAATCATGAATGGATCAATTTGGGTATTGTTCAGTCTATAATCGATCGATTGTGCCAAATAAAAAAACATATGGTTACAAAGAAAACTGGTCAAGCGGGTCAAAAGTTACCAAATTAGATTTATTCATGATACTGACATACTATATTCGTTATCATATTTAAAACATTACGTATACATAAAGAACTTCTATAATGTCAACAAAAGGTTTTAAGTTAACCCTACACACTACAGAAATATGCCCATTACCCAATCCGCCATACCAATCCAATTTTGCCACAGATAGAGATGATGGTGAAATAGATTTCGACATCTCATATTAATTGCAATGTTACCAAATCAGATAAAACTTCAACCTAAAATACTCTCCTGTCCCTTGGCACCATTACTAGCCTTACAAGATTCATTATCATGTTCATCTCTCAAGGGCAAGTTAGATAATTAGACTAGTAGTAACACCATGCCAAAGAGAGATTTAATAATATAGATAGGATGAAGGAATTTGATGGTACCTGACATAGTTCTTGAAATAAATGCGAATTGATGGATCATAGAAGAAGGAATCATTTGATGAGCTCAAGCCCACACCTTCACTCCAAGCCCATTTCACATATCGCGTCTTGCCACCGTACGCGTCCAAGTTATTAACTAAACTAAGTAGGAGCCTTATTCCAACTTTCGGGCTTCAGCAATCACGTAATCTAATGCCTATCATAATATACAACCAAATTCATTTAGTTAAATGTAAAAACAACTAATAAGAGAGTTCAACAAGTATCAACTTAATACCTTTGACACAATTTCTAAAGCATAGAACCTCATTGATTTCAAAGTTGGAGCATGAAAGTTGCTAAAAATAGAAAGTTTCCCAAATGAATGGAGATCATTACTTCAGAAGATGAGATTTTGATATCTTATTCTTTCAATGACATGATTAATGGCTAACATGCAGCACCAATAGTAACATAGGCACTAATCAAACGAACATCTTTAACATGATGCAGAAATCTAAAGAACCAACTAATTTTAAATAACTATGTTCCTCTTCACCAAATTTAGATGGATGTTAACATGAAGCAGAAATCAATGAAGAATGAAAAAGTATTATTAGTTTTAATGAGTTATTCATTTGGTGAGGTCAACCAACCTCTAACATTACAAAATGTCCCACTAACAACTAAAATTAGGATTTCATGAATGTTTTTTAACAAGATAGCACTTTTAACATCATCCATAAAGTCAAACCATTTATGATTAATTTCTTGTTGTATATGAATGTGATAGTGCTAAACTTGGCAAGTTTCCCACATAAATAACATGATATATGTATGAAACATCAAAAAGATTCTGTAAAGAGTGTTCTATACAAGAGATCTGGAAAGTTATGAACAGCAAATATGAACTCCATAGGGAAAAACCACACATAATCTAACTAAATCAATATATTAAGAAAAGAATGAAATACCTTAATACCCTTTCATCAAACTGTCCAGGGGAAATTTGAAGAGCATTATAATCACCATCATTAAAAGCCCAAGTTCTGCAAACAGTCAAACCCATCTTTGCAGCAGCTTGAAGCATTGCTCTGATCTGGGTCGGGTGTGATCATGAACAGCATGGTCCATAAACAATACGAATTCCAACCGTTGATGTAGAACAACTTACCATCCACGATGAAATTACTCCCATCCTCTCAACAAAACTCAAATTGATCTCATTTTTGTAATTTACAGACAACAAATCCCAAAAGACAAATAAATAAAAGCAATGATAGATGCAAATCCGAGTACTGGAAAGAACAAACCATTCCCTCTCATCGTTCTATGACCTGATGATTTAACCATAAATCCCGGAAGTTATAAGGTTTTTTTAATTTCCTAAAAAAACAAAAAAAAAGATTTGAGCTTTATAAATATAGAGTGTGTGGAAGCAAACCCTAATGAGAGATTGGATTCGATCTCTTGATGTTTTGGGTTTTTCCCCCAAATCTTTGGATACCCAGATGGGAAGCAAGTATTTCACCACAGCCAGATCCCCTTTTTCAAGATCTCACTGACAGACAAACCAGAAACCCAAGCAATCTTCAACAACACATATACCTACTGAAAAGAGATCGCATCACACTCGAGTGTCTTTTCGTGTGTTTATGTATGATGATGGGTGATTCTTGAATCTGTGTCACTCATCAATGTAGAGAGAAAGAGAGAGAGAGGAGAGAGAGGAGAGAGGAGAGAGAGAGAGAGAGAGAGAGAGAGAGAGAGAGAGATGATTTGAATCTTAATAGTGTAACATCCAAGAAAGGAAGGAGGGTGTGAAGACATACACCAAACAAATGCAAATTTGTCAATTAATGGTTGGGAAATTTGTTAATTAGTCCTAGAAAAATGAGGGGTAGGAAGATGCTGTGTAAACATCACTCACGATATGGGCAGTGGGCCAACAAGATCTCAGGCCTTAATTTTTAGTTTATATTTCTTTTACATCTTTTTTACTAACCTTATTTGTGCTAAAGCACTCTTTTATCACGGCACCTAGACGGATACACACAGAGTTTTGAATTACAAACTTGTTTGATACTACCACTATTATTCAATTATAAACTAATCAATAGTAACAAATCGTTAGTGGCAATTTAGAAGTCAGTGACAACTTAAGATTAATAGACATTTGATCAGTGAAAACTAATAAATAATAGCAAGATGGTTATTAATAACAAGTATAATCAGTAGAAACTAATCAATAGCAACTAAGATGTTGTTGAAGAACAAGTCATGAATAGTAATGGTAAATGTGAGACCTTACCAAGAGGAATATGATGAATATGACTTCGCAAAACATGATTCACAAGCCTCAAATCCACTAGCAACTTAATTTGTTTGTAACAATTAACAACCTTAGGATTGCTACAGGGAGAGAGTTCCTCGTGTGACCACCTTACGTTTGAGAATTAATAATCGGACTGAGAGGAAAATATAAGTATGTGTGTGTGTGAGAGAGAGAGAGAAAAAAAGAGTGAATAATATTTCTAGTTAGAGACTAGATGTGTTGGAACGATTACATTCTTTCCCTATTATTAGTGATGCATGATATATGTATAGTGGTAGGGGTAGTCATCAACATGTGATTAGTTTTGTATGATGCTCTCATCTTGATTTATGATGATTTGTTCATGTTTGTGCATAGCATGTAGACACTTTATTTTCTGGTGTTTTACTCGACCCAGAGTTCCTATTGGATGTGAATTATATACAATATGACTGGGTTAGTGAGATTGAGATTCTCACTAAGGATCGAATATAATGACTGAGTTAATGATTGAATGGCAGAATCATACAATCAAGAAACATTCAATGCAAAAGAAATACTCATAAATGTTTTTGTATATATTAATAAAGGTGATTGATTACTAAGACTGCTAGGTTTTAGCAAAAAAAAGTAATAATGCACCTAGAGAATACAAATATTCTGATTGTCTAAATTCTGTCACTCATGTAGAGGTTATCAATTCTATTTATAGGCAGGACAAGATGCTTTTACAAAAGGACTAAAATACCCCTGACCTATTACATCAGAACTAGTCTAAGTCTTGATCCGCATCTCTGCTTGTTCATCGTATGGCAAATGCGGATAAGTTGAGTTGATCAGTATTTCTTCACTTGATATCCGCATTAGTTTGTTGGTCATCCGCATTGGTTAATGCGGATGAACAAATACTTCTACGCATTTGTCTGGTCATCCATATTGGCAAATACGGATGAACAAAGTCTTGTCTGCATTACTGGTTGGTCTTCCGCATTTGTTAATGCGGAAGAACAATACTTGTCCGTATTTGTTTTATGTCTTCCGCATTGACAAATGCAGAAGACCATACTTGGTTTTTTTCTTGTGCAGATCTTCATCTGCATTTCTTCTTGGACTGTGGGAATCCAGCAAAGCAACCATCAACTCACCCATTGAATTGGCATGCATAATCCTTTCAGGGTCCAACAATACTCCCCCTAAGGATTATTCAGCATTATGTTCTTCAATGTTTAGGTGGTGATTGAGGTTATGAGATTTTGGGGGTCTTGGGATGGTGAAGAATGTGTTGCATGAGCAGGATTTAGAATTGCCTTGATCATGTTGACAAAGTCTTGAGCATCTGACATTTTATCCCTGCTTAGTACATGAATTTTCATTTCATATGTGATGGCTTCAAAAGGTAGTTTCTTAATTGAGATTGGTTCCAAATCGAATTGTAGATAAACAATCCCTGTGAATCAAAAGATAGCCATCTACATCAACTTCTAGTTTGACAATGTTGCCCAACTGTAAAGGTGTCTTCTTCTTCTTCCTTTCTCCCTCTTTGCACTGATTGATCATAAGCTATTTTAATATTTGATACACTGAGAAGAAATGTAGATCTTCTTGACCCAATTTTGATATCTGCAGGATCGTTTAAGGGCTTGAACACAATTACAACACAACAACACAATGAGAGATTAACTAAACTTTAATCAAACAGTGAACTGGGTAACCAAAGGTGATACAAAGAACACAAGTAAAGCAAGAGACAGAACAAGAGAGTATAGTTTTCAAGGGAGCAGTATATTGCTTTCTCAAGTTCTTTTACAAGTGTACAAAGCATAAAGAAAGATACAAGAACTTGGAATACTTATACTACAACCTACAGCCGGCTATACTATGAAAGCCAGCTGGATACAATTGACTAGACACTAACAAAATCAATTGTAGAATCAAAAGGCATATCTGCCTTTTGACCTTGTGACTATGACATGCCATAGCTCACATCCTTATACATTACAAAAAGGATAAAGTACATAAAGTGGAAAGTTTCAGACTCAAGACCTCAATGTACAGTTACCAAAAGCATGGACCTTTTCACCAACTCTTGTAAGTTGGTGATTATCAGAGACGCAGCGGAAAAGGTGCTTTATGGAATAGTACATCAGATAAAGCATGTGTACTAAAAGTCTTCGGAAGAAATCTGTCTTCATAGGGTGAAGCTTCGGAAGACTTTGTCTCTTGAAGCTTCGGAAGACTTCATGTTTGGCTTCGGAAGAATTGGTCTTGGCTTCGGAAGATATTACACTTAGAGTATTTTCTAATGCTTTGTGTAATCTTCCGAAGCATTCTTCACTTCAGTACTTAGTGCATGTTGCTGAAACCTTAGGCAGTTTTGGGTTGCATCAGACTTCAGGAATCCTTACAAACTCCCCCTAGGCTGATGCTACCAAAACACTTAGAAGATCTTAAATGTTTGTAGTCTTCAGAACAATCAAGACCATTCCTTCTTCATTTGATGGTCAGGATCATCAAGACTCTCATAGTATCTTCTCATTTCAAAGAGATCATGCAGAGGTAAGTTGATTATGTCTTTCCATGAGTAGACATTTTCAAACACCTTGATCTCTGATAACATTCCATCTTTCTGGATTGGTAGAGTAAGTCCAGGATAAGATGGGTGTCTCAGTTGCTAGAGGAGCCACTTGCATAGGAGTTGATTGGGTTGCCTCATCATGCACTTCCTCAGGTTGATCTGATTCAGCCTGGGGTGTAGAGGTAGATGACTTTGGCTCTTCTTTTTAGTCTTTGGTTTAGAAGCCATTTTCTTCTTCCTTTAATGTCTTTAACTGAGAAGACTGGTCTGCAGCACCATGTGATCATCAGTGTCTTTCTCAGTTGGGTGTTCCTCCCTCACAGGTTCAGAAGGAGAGGGAGTTTGACCCTGTCTTGGATCAGAAGATGAAGTTGCTGAGGCTCAGCTGGAGGTTCTGGTTCAGGGTCTCTGGTTGTTCAAACTTGACCTCCACTTTAGGTGGGACTTGACTTGAAAGAGGTGCAAGTCAATCAATTCACCACTTTTAATCTTCTGCTGATCACCCTTATATGCTCATCCATTGTAGATAGAGACATGGGACCAAGTCTCTTCCGGAGAATCCATATGACTTCAAGAAGCTCATCATTCTTTGTCTGTCAGCAGACTTCTTTGCATTCTTTTGAATGATGGCTCTTGACTTGCAGCTTCTTCCCTTAGCTTCCTTTTGGTTGTTTTTCTTTCTTTGACTAGCTCAAGCTCAAGTTGCTTTAAGTACTCGAACTCAATGAAGTCATAGGACAGGGGAAGAAGTGTATTTGCCTGATAGAAGCCTGTGGCACTCAGGTAGTTTATCATTTTGATTCTATCCTCTTCTTTATCTACCTGAGGTCTTGTGGAGCCACATCTTCCTGTGCAGGACTTTCTTGAACTGGAGAGAGAGTGGGAGTATGCTTGTGAAGTCTTTTCTGTCTCCTCTCCTCTTTGAATTGGAGAAGTAACCTTGCATCCTCTTTCTCCTTTATCTCTCTTGACACTTCCATGTCAGCCAGTTCATTCAACTCTTCTAAGGGGAGGGAGATGATTTCATCAACATCATAGTTCCTGGTCTGTAAATAAGTAATCCTGATGCCCTTTGTTCATCATTGAGTATTTGGTCTGGGGGCAGCCCTGATTGCAGCTTGCATGAATTTATATGACCCAGAAGAACTTTCTCCCTTAGCCTCCTTTTCCCCTCTCTCTCTCTTCCTCCTCAATTTCCTCAGGAGTCATTATCCTTTTCCCTTTGTCACAACAGACCTGTGACTCAGGGTGGATGAGGCTTGGCCTTCATTGCTTGGTGTAGCTTCCATGCTCTGGCCAGAGAGAGGCTGAGAAACACTTCACCAGCAGGTGTCTCAGATGGAGTTTGGACCTCTGCAGCAGTTGTTGATGGTGAGACAAGGGTCTCAGGTTCTGCCACTGGGCCTTCAGCCAAGGTTTCCCCTATGAAACTAATCTTAGGGTCCACCTCAACATCAATTGACCAATGACATTGCCTGATTGCCTAAGTCTCCTTCTTAGAGGAAACTCTGCAAGGATCCTGTCTTGGATTCTTTGAGCCAGCCTGTCAGCTTGTCTAGATTTGCTTGGATTGACAAGTGGCATGTTGACTAAATCCAGTCCTTCATAGAAGCTCAGGCTTTGGAACTGAAAGACTTTTGTTGGCCTTGAACTCTGTGAAGTATGAGGGCTCTTCTGTCATCATCATACCTCCATCTGATGATGTAGTTGCCAGTTCCATGTGGTGGAGATGAGACAGCCCTTGGTATACCTTCCTCAAAGAGACTCCTGATGAGAGAGTCTATAGAGTCCACATTAATGTGAACTGTGAGGAAGTTGCTGAGAATGCACAACAGCAAGTGAGAATGGTGAGTCCTCTATGTCCATTCTCTTGAAGAACTCCCAGGTCTGTGGTTGTGATAACTTTCTCCCCCTTTTGGTAGCATCACCCACTTGCATAGGTGAGCTGGAGGATAAATCAGTCACTTCCACAGGTTCTTGTGTTCCTGGTTGAGCTCTCCTTAAAGGTCTCTCAGCTAGTTTTCCTTCAAATATGAAATCTGAAGTTGCTGATCATTGACCCTGTTTTGTAAGGTAGTCACCTGAGATTCCAAGTGACTAACCTTAGAGACTAGATAGGTGCATGTTTGTGACAATTTTTGTACCTTTAGTCTCAAATCCCCCATCTTCATCAGAAGAATCACTGGGGGATGAGAGGATTGGACCAAAGTCCTCTCTCTCACCACCAGCTTGAGTTTCTTGGCTGCTGGTTTTCCTCTGCACTGGCAACCTCAATTAAGATGCCATGGGCTGAGTTGCCATGGTTGAGGTCTTAATGATGTAATCACTTTCAAAAGTGAGAGCCTCTTCCATATGGACATCCTGAACAGGTTCAGATGTGTCCACCTCAGTAATAGGTGACTGATGAGGGATAGACTGAGGAGAGTCAGAGGTACTCATCTCTCTTTGAGTAGGGGAGGAGAAGAGAGACTCATGGTACTCACTGAATCCTAAGTCTTCATCAGTGTAAAAGGATAGGTGGGAATGGTGGTTTAGATCCAAAGGCTGGGGATGGTAGCTGTCCCCTGAAGGTTGTTCACTTGAGTGTTGAGACTCAGAGTGAAAGCTTACGGTTGTTGGGCTAATGAGCTCATCAGGTTGAGCTTGAGGAACCTCAGCCCTGATAGGTAAATATGGGAGGGTTTGCTCCTCAGGAGAAGTGGGAGCTCTGGAGTCCACTTCTTCCTGTAAGGTTGAGTATTTGGGGGCCTGCACAGACTCAATAGCCTGAGCAGGGGTTCGTTGGGTTTTCTTTGTAGGTGATGAATATTGAGGTTGTGAAGAGGGTAGGAGAGCAGTAGGTGGGTTCAACACTAGCTTGGACTGCTATGTTGTCACTTGAGCAATGAGCTCTAACATTTTTGGGGACTAGGGCTGTTTCTACCCCTGAGAAGCCTACAGTTGGCTTCTTCATAATTTTAAAGATGCCGGGCTTCATCTGTCCCAGTTTAAGAATATTGCTGTTTCCCTCAACTGTGAGCCCAGTTCACAGTTGAGAATGTGTTGAACATATCTAGGAAACATGTAATACTCTAAGGAGTCTAAGTTTGCAAGTAAATAGTAAACAAAATTGTGAATACCTGAACTTGACCCCCTGAACCATCCCATGAACTATAAAGGAGAGATCCTCAGGAATCTGGTCCCATCCACCATGCTTGTTTGATAAGCTGTGGATAACCACATGGAGCAGGTATTTCCACTGGGATGAGACCTTCCCTTTCCTGAAGGTCTTTACAGAGAAATCTCCTTCATATCCCATCTGCTCGAAGGAATGATTAACCGCTTCTTTGGGAAGAACACTTCACTGCTTCATCATCCAGCTGAAGATGTCGGTGATGATGGGCGGAGTGATGAAAATTGTTCTCCCCTGCACTATGGCAGACAGTGCCTTCTCCCATCCATAATGACCTCTTGGCAGGTCTTCCAGAATTCAAGCAAATGATCCTCATATAGAGGAGGATCAATGGTTAGGGAGGTGAAGTAGTGAGACAAAGACAAGAAACGGCAAACCTCTGAGAAATGAGGATCTTTGTCAGAGCATAACAGAGCAACCTGATGTGTTGTTTGTGTAGCTGCATGGCAAAGTGAGGATCATTCTGTGTGTAAGGTCAGCCATTGTGAGGTAGCTCAGAGATGAAGAGAAAAAATGGGAAGGAAATTTCAGAGAGAAAGCTTGGGTTTTAGGTATGGAAGAAAAGCAGATGATAGAAGAGGGGGGAAACCGTTGGGTTTATATGAGAGAGAAGGATTTCAGATAAAGTTTAATGAAAGAGGATAAACTTGAAATCCGTATGTCGGTCCCACCTCTGAAAAAGTAGTTTACCTTTTTGCTCAAAAAGTAGTTTTCTTGGAATTCGAAAAGCTTCCGAAAGTAATTTGTCTTGGAAGTTGTGATTGAAAAAGCTTCCGAAGCTAAAGTGGCTTCGGAAGAATTTTCCTGAGCGTCTTAAAGATTTATGCTTCGGAAGAGAAATAAACTTTTGGATGCTTTGTATAAGAATGAACAAAGCTTCCGAAAGTAATTTTTGCTTCGGAAGGAAAAAGTCCTAAAAATGAATAAGTGTCTAAGTTGAGATTTTAAGCTCGGAAGATAAAGTTTGACTTCTTCCGAAGGTAAAATTTCTTAGACAGTCATTTATTTTGAAGATATATTTTCTTCGAAGGTAAAACATTATCTTCCGAAGTATCAGAAAATTTTCAAGAATCTAAGGAAAGTCTTCAAAAAGAGTTTTTCATTCAAAGAAAACATGAGCTTATGAAAGTGATGAACTAGACAACTTAGGACAACATATTTTTAAGAAGAATAATTAGAATAGTTTTAAGAAAAAGTCTACTCAAAGTTAATCATCCCAAATGATATCAGATACTTAAATCTCTGTTCATCAAAAGCTTTTGTGAACAGATCAGCATATTGTTCATCTGAGTGAACTTTGACTAGTTTAATAACCCCTTTTCATAGTTATCTCTTATTAAATGATACTGATGTTGATGTGTTTGGTCCTTGAGTGCTGCACAGGGTTTCAGTGATAGAGATAGCACTGTTGTTGTCTATGTGGATAGGAGTCTCTTTGAAGTTAAATCCGTAGTCTAGCATCTGATTTTGAATCCAAAGCACTTGAGCACAGCAGCTTGCAGCAACAATGTATTCAGCCTCAGCAGTGATGCAGACACACAGGTTTGTTTCTTGCATTGCCATGAGACAACCCTTCCACCAAGGATTGACATCCCCCAGATGTAGACTTTGCAGTCATGTTGCAGCCACCATAATACTGTCTGTATAGGCATACAGATTGAAATTAGAATTCTTTGGATACCATAAACCAAAGTTGAAGCACCTTTGAGGTATCTTAAAATCCTTTTCACAGTGATTAAGTGAGACATCTTAGGATTGGCTTGATATCTTGCACAAATACATGTAGCAAACATGATATCAGGCCTGCTAGCTGTAAGATACATAAGAGACCCAATCATAGCCCTGTATAAGTGCTCATCTACACACTCCCCCTCAAGATCTGGACCAAGGAGTGGTTTCTGGCTATGGGTGTCTTAGCAGTCTTACAATCAGTCATGTTGAAGCTCTTGAGTATATCTTGAACATACTTTGACTGACTTATGAAAATGCCATCTTCAACCGCTTCACTTGAATTCCCAGAAAGAAATTAAGTTCTCCCATGAACTCATTTCAAATATCTTTCATCAGCTTTTCAAAGTCTTTGCAGAGCTTGAATTGGTTGAGCCAAAGATGATGTCATCCACATATACTTGAACTAGCAGAATGTCGTTTCTTGTCCTTTGATGAAGAGAGTTCCATCTATAGTACCTCTCCTGTAACCATGTTTACAGAGATACTCAGACAGTGTCTCATACCACTTCCTGGGTGCCTGATGCAGCCCATAGAGAGCTTTGTCAAGCTTGCAGACATAATCAGGATGATCAGGATCTACAAAACCAGGTGGTTGTTTGACATAAACCTCTCATCAATCACTCCATATAAGAAAGCACACTTTACATCAGTGGTAGACCTTGAAGTTCTTGATGCAGCAAATGCCAGGAATATCCTAACAGCTTTCTAGTCTAGCTACAGGAGCAAAGACATCAGTGTAGTCAATCTTCTTCTTGTGTGTATCCTTGAACAAATAGTCTTGCCTTGTTCTTGATGATGATTCCTCTATCATCCTTTTATTCCTAAAAACCCATTTGGTTCCAATGGTAGTCTTCCCATGAGGAAGAGGACAAGGTTCCAACTTTCTGCCTTTTGAATTGAAGCAGCTCTTGTTGCATAGCTTCAACCCAACTTCCATCCTTAGAGCCTCCTCAACTTTCTTTGGCTCTGATGGGATAGAAAACAAGAGTGAAGACAAACATTTGCTTCATGGGTTTGCCCTCTTGTCTTTACCCCGGAGATAACATCTCCAATGATGTTGTGGTAGGATGAGACTTGTGGATCCTTAGCTGAGGGATCACAGCAAGTTGCTGAGATAGATCCAAATTGAGAAAATTTAGATCTGGTCTTGAAGATTGATATCCTCCACATTATCACACCTATCAAGATTAACTTGATCCAATGAGTGGTGACATCATTGATGTTGTCATCTATGTATGGTTATTAGCATCAAGAAATTCTTGATCACTATCACCATCACCATTGTTGTCTTCTGCAATTGAGATGTCTTTATTTGGTTGAGAAGCCTCTGAGCTGGAATTTGAAGGCATGCCAGATGTATCAGCTGGATTTGTCATTGTTGTGCTGATAGAAACCTCATTTGCTGAAGTAGTTTCAACTGGAGCTGAAGGTCTTCCTAGCTCAAATCTTGGATCAGGATCACCTGTATTTAAATTTTCTGCAGATCCTGAAACATGCTCACAAGATTTATTAAAACAGTTGGTAACTAAATCAAGATCAAATAGCCAATCCGGACCAGAACCAGCCACACTGGGAGTGTGCTCATTGAAAGTCACATTGGCTGACTCCTCAATGATTCTAGTTCTGAGATTGTATACTCTATAAGCTTTAGCTTGAGAAGAGTATCCAATGAAGTGTCCATCGTCTGATTTCTCAGCAAACTTGGCAACTTGATCTTTGGTATTCAAGATGGTGCAGGGACATCCAAATGACCTGAGAAAACCAATGAAAGTTTCCTCTTGTGCCAAAGTTCATAAGGAGTCTTACCATGTGTCTTAACTACTAAAACTCTGTTTTGCACATAGCAAGAAGTATTAACTGCCTCTACCCAGAAGGTGATAGGCAGTTTAGAGTCAGACAACATAGTTCTTGCAGCTTCAATAAGTGTCCTGTTTCTCCTCTCAACAACTCCGTTTTGCTGAGGAGTCCTGGGAGCACTGTATTGTCTTGTAATACCCTTTCATCACAAAATGTATCAAGGATTGGTTCTTGAATTCAGTTCCTTGATCACATCTTATGGTTTTGACCTTGTGATCACATTGATCTCAATCTTAAGATGAAATTCTTTAGAATCTCAGGAGTCTCATCTTTAGTTCTAAGAAAGAAAACCCAAGTGAATCTTGTAAAATCATCTGTGATCACTAGACAGTATAAGTCGTTCCTAAACTCATTACACTGGTGGGGCCAAAGAGATCCATATGTAATAAGTGTAGGGGAGTAGTGATGAGTTCTTTTCCTTAGGCTTGTGAGATACCTTGTTGCTTCCCTTTCAGGCATGCAACACATGATCATCACTTGTAAACTCTTTCTTTGGCATTCCAGTTACCAGATCATGTTTGATTAATTTATTCATATTCTTAAAGTACATGGCACATTCTTTTATGCCATAGGAAAGACTCATCACTATTTGCTTTAGATAGAAAGCATGAAACTTCTCCAGAGGGAGATGTTTCTTGCAAATCCATCTTGTACATGTTCCCTTTCCTGGGGGCTCGAGCAGGATATGCTCATGAGGAATGACCACTCCAGGCTTGAGAACAATGCACTCATGCTCAGTGAAGAGCATGTTATGACTCTGATCACAAAATTGGGATACACTCAGAAGATTGTACCAAGCTCCTTAACAAAGTTTACCTTCTCAATGCTGAGCTTACCATTTGTGACCTTGCCCCTTCCAAATGTAACCACCTTCATCTCCTCCAAAAGCAACTGGTCCTCCATCATTCTCTCAAAATTATGAAGTAAAGACCTATTGCCTGTCATGTGCCTGGAACAGCCACTGTCAATTATCCAGACATTCTTGTTTGTCTTGAGCTGTTCCTGCACAAAGAAAATGATTAGTTACATTTGGAAACCCAAGCCTTACTTGTCTTGGGTTCAGTAGTGTAATAGAAGGTAATGCAACAGTAATAAATCCTATGGTTGTACAGAGGGGATCTTCAGCTATTGTTGATGGAGAAACCTCAGTCATTGGTCTTTCTTAGACTTCCACACCACCTTGGAGTCTTGGACTTGACCTTCAAAACCTTAGAAGCTTTTGGAGCTTCACAAGTTTTAATGACTGATACTTCGGAAGAATCTACAGTCACTGCAGCAGACTTTAGTGCTTCGGAAGAACTCCTTTCTTCCGAGACCAACTTTGCTTCCGAAGGTAATTTTCCATTTACCTTCTTCTTTGATTTGGAGCTTCCGAAGGAAACAGACTTTCCTTCCGAAGCTTTAGACTTCTGGATTCTTTGAAGTCTTTGTATTGGTCATGTGGATAGTACTTTTAGGATTGTATGGACAATCCTTGGCAATATGAGAAGTACTTTCACACATAACACACAACATTTTCTTCTTCAAAGAAATCTCCTTTTGAGAGCAAGACTGGCTTTGGTCACATCCCTTTTTCACCTTCATCTTGGTAGATGCAGATACAATTCCCTTGGGCTGGAACTGTTCTTGGAATTTGATGGTCCAGGCTGTGCAGCAGTGGTACACAGCAGCTCAGTCTTTTCTTTGTACTGAGATGATTTGAACATGAACCATAACTCTTGGCTAAGAAGCTTTGGTGGATGTCTTCAGTCCTTACTGCTTTGAAACCTGCAGAGATAAACACTTGTTTCTGCTTAGTATCAAAGGTAGCCTTGATTTCTTGAGCCTTCTTTGCTTTCCTTTTGCTCTTCCTGATCAAGTTCTTTCTCTTGGACTTGGTCATCACAGTTAATTTCTTCTCCTCAGAAGGATAGTGGCCCTTGGAGGAATCCTCTTCTTCACTCTTCTCAGAGGGATTCCTCACTATCACTTCTTCATCATCCTCACTTATTGGATCTATGAGAGGAAGCTCATCTTCACAAGTTCCACACCTAGGAGATCTTACAGACAAGATTGTGTGTGGAGGAGCTATCTCATTGATCCCAGTCCCTGTCTATTTTGATAACAAACCTTAGTTGTAGGGATGAGGTATCATGTTCTTGAAGGTCTCTTCTTCAAGAACACTTTTCTCTGCCAGGGCTTTGCTGATCACAAGCTCAGCCTAGCACTTAGTCAACTTAGTGATGAGATCTTGGATCTGAGTTCTAAAATCTGTATGTTCATGTTTTAGTACTGAAATGGTTTTCTCCAAGTCTTCTATCTTTAACTTGTAATCATTTTCAGACTTTCTAAAATCAGATTTTAATATGTTTAATGACTCAAGATCAGATCTCATCTCTAGGTTGTAGGACCTGTATCTATTTACTTTAGCAATGCATTCAGGGGAGCAAAGATGTTCTAATACCTTGGCTTCATCATGGTCAGCCATCAATGCTTGGTTTGGAGAAGCATCCTCCACCTGAAAACTCCAGTCAAATCCTCCCTCTTCAACAGCAACCGCAGCATGTTGCTTTGTCTTCTCAGCCTGAGGGGTATTGTTAGTGTAGTTTGGTCTGAGTTGTGTTTGACCCCCATTTGCTCTAGGTGCCTTACACTCCCTAGCAAAGTGACCCATAAGTTTACAATGTAACACTTACTTTGCTTTTATCCAGCCCAAACTTACCACTGGTAGCATTGCTTGGAAATCTTCTTCCTGTCCTCTTGTAGAACTTCTTGGCTCTGTGAGTGAGAAGAGCCATCTGCTGAACTATCTCCATGTATTCCAGGTCATCTGGATGGATACAGTCTAGGTCTTCAAGAGTGAAGAGATAATTTCCACAGCTTTCATCTGCAGACACAAAGGCTTGAGAAGAACTTGTCTCTTGGAATGGGCTTCCTTGAGTAAAGTTCTCCCTTGGTGTCTCTTGGAAGGTGATGAAAGGACCCTTTTATGAGTTGTCAGGGTAGCATAGAAGATGATGTTGGGGTTCTATGCTGTCCCTTTCAACCACATGAAGGGCTGAACCCATTTGATTGTTGAGTTGCCAGATGAACCTTGTAAGTTCATCTCCATCTGTATCCACTGAGAATCCCATATAACTCTGTCAGAGTAAGAGTTTTAAGGTTCTCAGTCCTCTTGATTCCACACAATAGTGTGTCCATTGCCTAGGAAGTGAGGACATGAACTTCCTTACAATGTCTCTGTTCTCAAGAGGAACTCCTCCATCCACAAGGGTATCCACAATCTCAACATACCTGAAGTATTGTTGGGTCATGGTTTCACCTGCTTTAAAGGTGAAATTTTCAAACTGCTGCTTCAGAAGATCTTTCTTGTTCTCCTTGGCTTCAGAGGAGCTTCATACATCAGCTTCAGTGCATCCCACAGCTGTTTAGTTTAGTCTTTGCACTTCTTAAAACCTCTATACACAGAGTTTGGGATAGCAGTCTGAAGAGCAGTCATGGCCTTCCTGTCAATCTCTACTCTTTTCCTATCTTCATCTGAGTAGTTGGCCACATCTTTAGGAATCATACCAGCACCGGTAGCAGAGGGGGTGCTGGGTATGAAAGGTCCATATTCAATAGATTCCCACATTCTTGAGTCAAGAGACCTGATGAAGCCTTCCATCCTCATGCACCAGGTGTCAAAGTCATCAAGAGTGATCAATGGGGATTTGTTCATGGTTCCAGTCTCCATATCAGTCTTTGAGATGGAAGCCATTTGAAAAGTTTAGTTTTTGTGTGTGTGAGGGATCTTAAGATGGTTAGATCTTATATCACGAGCCTGAATGCTCTGATACCAATTGCAGGATCGTTTAAGGGCTTGAACACAATTACAACACAACAACACAATGAGAAGATTAACTAAACTTTTAATCAACAGTGAACTGGGTAACCAAAGGTGATACAAAGAACACAAGTAAAGCAAGAGACAGAACAAGAGAGTATAGTTTTCAGGGAGCAGTATATTGCTTTCTCAAGTTCTTTTACAAGTGTTACAAAGCATAAAGAAAGATACAAGAACTTGGAATACTTATACTACAACCTACAGCCGGCTATACTATGAAAGCCAGTGGATACAATTGACTAGACACTAACAAAATCAATTGTAGAATCAAAAGGCATATCTGCCTTTTGACCTTGTGACTATGACATGCCATAGCTCACATCCTTATATATTACAAAAAGGATAAAGTACATAAAGTGGAAAGTTTCAGACTCAAGACCTCAATGTACAGTTACCAACAGCATGGACCTTTTCACCAACTCTTGTAAGTTGGTGACTTATCAGAGACGCAGCGGAAAAGGTGCTTTATGGAATAGTACATCAGATAAAGCATGTGTACTAAAAGTCTTCGGAAGAAATCTGTCTTCATAGGGTGAAGCTTCGGAAGACTTTGTCTCTTGAAGCTTCGGAAGACTTCATGTTTGGCTTCGGAAGATATTGGTCTTGGCTTCGGAAGATATTACACTTAGAGTATTTTCTAATGCTTTGTGTAATTCTTCCGAAGCATTCTTCACTTCAGTACTTAGTGCATGTTGCTGAAACACTTAGGCAGTTTTGGGTTGCATCAGACTTCAGGAATCCTTACAATATCTCTCTGAAGTGCCTTGTGTATATGTAGTGAATATATGATTGATCTAGTAGTCCACTTCAAAGCCATTGAACAATCTGATTTTAGTGCTTTCTTTACCTCCCCACTTCCACTCAATCACCAATTCATAGGTCTTCTCATCATAATAAACATTTGAGATTGGTGTTGAGGAATGTGTACCGGCCACCATTTTTCTTTTTAGTGATTCCGTAGGTTTCACTCTGAGTTCAGGAAACACTACTTCTTCAGCTGGTTTTGTCTGTTTCATCTCCAGAGGGTTCTTAAAAGTTTTGTCTTTTCACACATGAAACAGAAAATACTCTAAGCGTGAAATCTTCCGAAGCCAAGACCAATATCTTCCGAAGCCAAACATGAAGTCTTCCGAAGCCTCAGAGACAAAGTCTTCCGAAGCTTCAAGTTCATGAAGACAGATTTCTTCCAAAGAATTGACATCCCATTGATGTTGACTTGTAGTTCATTTTGCAACCACCGTAATCCAAGTCACTATATGCTATAAGCTCAAAATCATCATCATGAGGATACCACAACCCGAGTGTTGGGGTACCCTTCAGATAATAAAATATCCTTTTAACGCCGATGAGATGGTTGACCTTTGGTTTCGCCTGATATCTGGAGCACAGACCGTTGTGTATATGACATCTGGTGGTGAGGCGGTGAGGTACTTGAGAGATCCGATCATTCCTCGGTACATGGTGGCATCAACCAGATCGCCACTTTCGTCGGGTGCCACATCGTGGTTTGTAGCAAGTGGAGTCCCAGCTGTGGAAGCATCTCCATATCAAACCGACTGAGAATATCGCCTACATACTTGGTTTGATGTAGGAAAATTCTCTTAGGTATCTGATCCACCTGTAGCCCAAGAAAGAACTTCATTTCTCCCATGGCACTCATCTCAAATTCTGCCTTTACACAAGTCTTGTTTTGGAGCCGAATATTATGTCATCAACATAAATCTGTATAAGCAGTAAGTCACCATCCTTCTCTTTGATAAACAATGTACAGTCAATCACTCCTCTTCAAAACCCGTGTTTCACAAGATGAGTCGAGAGCTTCTCATACTATGCTCCGGGGGCTTGATGAAGCCCGTATAGAGCCTTTTCTAGCTTGTAAACTCTGTCCCGATGATACGGATCCTCAAATCCCTCGGGCTGACTGACATACATTGTCTCTTGGATTTCACATGAAGGAATGCACTCTTCACATCAAGCTGATAGACTTTAATCTTCATATACGATGCATAGGCTAGGAAGATACGGATGGCTTCCATTCTTGCCACTGGTGCAAAGGCTTCATTGTAATCAATCCCCTCGACTTGTCGAAATCCTTGAACTACTAGTCGACCCTTGTTTCTGATAATGACCCCTTGGTCATCCTTCTTGCATTTTAAAACCCATTTAGTGCCAATGACCTTAGCACCTATAGGTCTATCCACCAGAGTCCACACTCCTAACTTCTTGAATTGAAGAAGTTCTTCTTGCATGACACTCACCCAAGCCTCATCATTTAAGGCGTCACTTACATATTTTGGCTCAAATTGAGACACAAAACATCGATAAGCACCATCATGAAGGTAGCCTTTTTCCATGACTAAGGCATAATCAGCTGAGTATAGCTGATTTTGTGTCTGTACTCCCTATTGTACATCCCTTATGACGTTATCCAGAGGATGATAAACATTTATTCTAGATCCAGGAGTGGTGGGTACAACCACCTCATTATCCAGATTGTGAACCACAGTTCAGTATTTGAGGCAGTGGGAGTATTGGGTTCTGAAGTGTCAGAGGCATCACATCTGATGTGTGTGTACTTGTTGTAGTAGGAACCTGTTCCTCCTGCTCCACCTAAACGTTTTCCACTTCTTCATCGTCCGAAGAGGAGTCACTTACCTCCAGTGCTCCCCCTGAGTTATTAGAAGACTGGCCTTGTGAACCAGATGTTGTTGAGTCTAGGGGTGGTGTGTTTAAGACATCATACATCATCTTGGTTGCTAACTCATCTTCAGGAGTGGAGAGAGGGATGTTGAAGGACTTAAAGAATCCATCATAATCGAAAAAGAATGCGGGTCCTTTTCCAGTTGGGGGGTGGTGTATCTCTGAACGTCCACGTTACATCACACTTTTACTTGACCTGTTGAGTTGTTGTAAACTCTCTTATTCGGTATGTTGTATCCTAGGAAAATTCTTTCTTCAGCCTTCTCGTTGAACTTGCCTTCCTGAGTTTTCTTCAAAAGGGTGCAAGGTGCGCCAAACGGTTCGAGGTACTCTAGATTTGGTTTACGTCGTTGAAGTAACTCGTAACACGTCTTACCATGACATTTTGCCACCAGGACTTGATTTAAAATGTAACATGCATTTGCTATTGCCTCGTTCCAGAATTGGATAAGCAGTTTGGAGTCTGCTAGCATCGTCTGGCTATCTCTATCAAGCTTCTGTTCTCCGTTCAGCAACTCCGTTCATTTGTGGAGTGTAGGCAGATGTGAACTAATGTACAATTCCATTTTCTTTGCAGAATGCCTCCATCCACTGATTCTTGAACTCAGTACCATTGTCTGAGCGTACTTGTCTTACCTTCAGCTTGTAGAGAGACTCCAAAGTAGTTACTAACTCTTTGAATGACTCAAATGTTTTAGATTTGGATTTCAGAAACATTACCCAAAAGAATCTTGAGTAGTCATCTGTAACTACATGATAGTATAAGTTGTCGGTGATGCTCCTTGTACTGACTAGACCAAACAGATCCATGTGAAGAAGCTCAAGAGGCAGTTCTATGGAATGAACTTCTTTTACTTATAAGCTTCTTAGTCTGTTTGCCTTTCTTGTAGGCGACACAAAAATCCGGTAATTGGAAGTTTTTGATGTTTACTCCTCGCACTAGATCATTTTGGATCAAGTGGTTCGCCTTTCATGGATTGATGTGTCCCATTCTCCTATGACAGGAGATCGAATCCTTCTCTGTAGCCTTTGATAGGAAGCACTGAACTTGATGATCCATTGTGGAGGCCTTTGATAGATCCAAGACATAAAGATTGTTATATCTTGAAGCTGACATTAAGACTTGGTCCTTTGGGATCACATAGTCCTTTTTTAGAACATAGCACTTCTTGTTGTCGAATACTACCTTAAAGCCTTTGTCATAGATTTGGGATACAGAAATCAAATTATTTTGAAGTTGTTGAACATAGTTTACCTTATCAGACTTCACTTTCTGGTTTCCCACTTCCCCTTGAGCGGTGATGTAACCTCCTTTGTTTCCATCTAATGAAACATGACCTCCTTTAATTTGTTTGACGTTTGACAGGAGAGCCAGGTTCCCAGTCATGTGCCTAGATGCTCTGCTATCTACGATCCAGGTATTTGTGGCAGCACTA
Source organism: Flaveria trinervia (assembly GCA_025506515.1). Lineage (NCBI taxonomy): Eukaryota > Viridiplantae > Streptophyta > Magnoliopsida > Asterales > Asteraceae > Flaveria > Flaveria trinervia. Next base: position 50,356,607 of record CM046451.1, read on the forward strand.
TAGCGAACACCCTGCACATTCAAAGGAAATCATTAGTTAAGGTTAGGGACCCAAGCGTTAACTGGCTTGGGTGACCCAGAGGCACCAGACATCATAAATTCCACCCACTGTCCATTTGAGGGTGAAGGAAGGTCATTCGTCTTCTTGTTCTCATTATCAGACATTGAATTGGATTTTTCTTTCCATAAGCCAGTTTTGTGTAAGGCCTGTTTCTGATAAACAGACGTTTGGCTTATGGTTTCTATAACATCTGCCCATTTTGGAAGATGGAAACCCAAACCCGAATCCGTTTGGGTTAATTTTGGAAAAACAAAATGCTTAAAAAAATAATACTATTTATTCAACTTCCATTTATTAAATCAATTCATGGTAATTTCATAATTTATAGAATGAAATTTTATAAATTCATGAAGTTTATTTGTCATTTATAAGTTTTAATTATAAAATTAACATAAAGGATTAAAATACAAAGATTATTATTTTTACAATATGTAAGGTCTATAAAAGGTTATTAATATTTATAAGATATAAATATTCAATTAAATAAAATAATCAAATTACAAATTTTATTAGATTTATAAAGTTTACAAAGATTTAATAAAAAGAAGTTGTTAAATTAAAATTAAAGTTTTAATAAATTTAAAGTTTAAATTGTAATTATCTTTTATTTATTTAAATTATTAATTTTATAATTATTTCAATCATAACCCCCTTTTAAAAGACTTATAAATCACCATTAACACCATTCATAATCTCCTCCTAACCTCAAGTATAAAAGCAAGGCTTAGGCCTCACTTTTCATTTTTCATTTTCTAAAAATCTCATTCTCATCTTTTCTTTCATTCATTGGTTATGATCATTTTGAAGAATTTTATCTTTCAAGAAATTTCAAAAAATCTTAATACTAAGGTAATCTTTTATTGTTTTCATATTATACATTTCAATCATCCTAACATCCAATTGTTCTCATGACTTTATGTTCTTACTATTATTCTTTCTTCTACCAAATCTCTTTTTATTTTAATCATTAAAATTTTAATAATTACTAACCTTATAACAATCACTAACATTCCTAAACTAATCTAACAACACACCAACATAAACAAAGAATCCCGTTTGCATATGGACGGCTATGCCGCCACATTCGGTTATTCCACAAGATTATTTCTATAAGTGATGGTTATGCCGAAGTCTTAGAATATTTTTATAACTCAAATGAAGACTAATATACCATATATTGACATAATAAAATGTTCTAACCCGCTTCATGCTTTAACGATTTTAAAAGTGCACATAAGTGCCTTACTAGAATTCTGGCAGAATATAATCTTACTTCAACTGATCATAACTTGATCATAAAAAACTAAATTTGAGTCAACTCAGACTCCAATGTTAATTTCATTGAATTACCTTTTCAACGATACTTTAAACGTCTTAAAACACAATCGGACGACTCAATAATAGCCTTCACAAGATAAGTGTGCATTTCAGAACCTTCTGTCTTGTGCTGCTTGTTTGACCTATTTACGGTTCTTTTTATAAAAATGTTTCTGAATAATAGTTGTCCGGGACACTTTGAAGTAGTCAAATGTAAATTTTTATAATTTTATGAAACCGTTTGCTATTTTGAAAACCTATTCAAACACGTACCAAATATTCTGTCAAGAATCTAAAATTGGTACAATAATCTTTTATCAATCTACCTTTTGCTTATTGGCATTCTAAGCGTCCTAACTTCTTGTAATGAATTCCAAACTCAAATTGTTGTTCTTTTTATCATTTAGGACATCACCTTTGACTCTTGATATTCAAGTTTTCTTATGTACTTTACAACCATCACTGTACTTGTGAGTTTTTCATATGAGTATTTCTATACCCTTTTTTCATATTTTCATACTTTGGGGTGAAAGATGTTACTATATAACCATTGCACTTGTAAACGTTTGATTATTGTAAACTTATGGCAATTTACTTGTGTGTTGTGGTTAGTTAAACTTTATAGCTACCATGTAATGTCGAATATATGTACAATCATTAACTATTGCTAGCCTGGCGACGTCATAGATCTATGGGCCTGACAAGCCTGCTTGGTTGATCCAAGTACACTTAGCTAATCGTATATACTTGTAAACGTTTGAGACTTGTAAAACTTTGTCAAGGTTTGATTGTGCATTTCGTCTTACATCCCTAGTTACTTTGTTCTCTAACTTACAACATGAATTGTCATCTTTTATATACTTATGTATTGAAAACTATAGAAATCTCACCAACTTTATAGTTGACCCTTTATTTTTAACATGTTTCAGGTTTCCTACTTGAAGATCTTCTTGTGCTCATATAGGACTTGGACTTAGACTAATTGAAAGACTTATGTTATTGGTTGTATCTTGATTGTTTTGTAATTGCTTATTTGTCTTGTAATTTTTTATGAATAATGATATTTATATTATTTCAACTTAATTAATTCCATGTGCTATGAGCAATCGTCTCCCATTCATCTGCCCCGATGATTCCGCCGTCGGTTGGGGTGTGACAGTTTGAAATTTATGTTCACTAATTCTTCTTGGTGGGGTCATAGAACTCCTTTTAGAAGAACTGGATGTAGGATCATGAAGTTTAACTTTCTTCCTTGGTGTCTCATAGTAAGGACAATTAGACGCGATGTGTCCATACTTTCCATAGTTGTAGCATGATCTACTTTTGACATGTTGGTATAACTTTTCTGTGGAGAAGTGTGTGACACTCGTGTGACTTTATTTGTTTGGGTTTTGACACTTCTTGTTTAGATGTTTTATCTTGTTTAAAAAAATTAATTTTTGAACCTTTTTAACATCTTTACTCTTTTGTTTATCTGGACTTAGACATGATGCATGTGTTTGGTTAACTTGTTTGGTCTTTTTGGGTTCATAATTAGACATATTTGAACCAGACTTTACCTTAACCTTCTCAAGTTTTTCATCCAAATTAACGATAGGCATTTTACATTTTGACTTTAAAGTGGTCTCCTTTTGTTTAGTGACAGATTCAATGGAATTACTTGTGGAATATGGATCACTTAACGAGGAGTGGACACCATATGATCCTTGATTGGGTTGTTATTTATTGGTTTGCATTTAGCATTCAACAAGTTCTCATGTGTGGTGGAACCACTTTGTAACCCAAACCCTCTCCATTGTTGCATTCTCTCACTAAGTGCTTGACTATGTGAGAAGAACTAGTCCAAATGTGCGGTTTTTGTTTTAATGAGTTTACTTTGACTTCCCAAACTGCTTTTTGTTTCTTAGTTTCTTCTAGGGAGTTTAAATAGAACTTAATGTCATTTGCTTGTTAAAGGCCACAACTTCGGTTTCCCTTAGTTGTTTATTCAACAGTTCTATTTTCTCTTTATAACTGTGCTCATTTTGTTTTAAAATCCTGTTTGCTTTTGTGCACAGTTGTAAATCATTTACTAAGCTATCATTGTGATCTAATAACCTATAAAATTTTGAGTCTATGCTTTCTCTAAATTTATTACATTCAATGCAATCATGACTATCAAACAATTAGTCTTTGGTACATACCTGAGAAGATTTGGTTAAATCAGCCATCATAGCAGAGTCTGACTCTTCTGTTGCTGGTGATTCTGAACATTTTGTGCTTGAACCCTCTTCATTCAGGTGATCGACCATTTTCATATTTTCATTATTTGACATCACGAGTTCAACTGCTATATCACCTTTGCTTGCAGAGTCGTCATCCAAACCCTCAACACTTGCAATGTTGGATTCTCTCAGAGATACAAATCGAAAGGTCCAATCTTGCCCTTCCTCATCTTGAGCAGTCAAGGCCTGGGATCCTTGCTTGACGATGTAGCACTGCTTGTGGGTTTATCTTGACGATTGAAGGATGAGAATGGATTACCATTACCTGTCTTCTTGGTCTTAACACATTCACGTTTGAAGTGCCCCTTTTCTCCATAGTTATTAAAAGTAACTTTGGTTTTGTCAAAACCAAAGGTGTATCATTTGTGGCAATCAGGTTCTGTCCTGTCTTCTTAACAAACTTCTTTGCCCTTCGAACAACACTTCCTAATGCCCATATGATATCCATTCTTTCTAGCTCAGTCTCATCTACTTGCTCGTAGTCTTCATATGCCATATGGCAGTTTCCAATCTTCCCCGTAACTAGCCTGTCATAGGAGTGAACGACAGCTGCTAAGAGATCCATATGCTTCTTTGCTACCTCTACAGTCATGTTACCGAGATTCTCAGTCTTCAATTCTGTAGCATTGGCTTCAGGTGCTATGTATTAGGTGCAAGACGACCCTGACGTGTCAGATCCTGAAGTAGTGGCTTGAGACGAAGCGGCTAAACTCGACACGAATTCCATTTGAAGTGATGCTCAAGACGTTTTTGCTTAAGGAGTTGAGTTGTAAAGTGACGGGTTCTGATCATAAGACGCCTTTTGAGACTTGTACTTCATCCTCAACTCTTCCTCTCTCAGCTTCAGAATGAAATCGTTGATATCTAACTTCGCCAGCATATCATTCGGTCTGAGATTTGACACAAATGAAACCCACATTTTTGGCAATCCATCTGCGAAATTCGACACCTTGTCTTCAATGGACGTAACAACCCCATGAGTGTGCAGCTCACTCATTAAGTGGTAGAAGCGGTCTATAACATCATCCAAACTCTCCTTACCCATTGACAAGAAGTTATCGAACTCCTTCTTCAAATCCTTAGCCTTTAGAGCTTTTAACGATACATTCCCGTCATACTGCTTTTCCAGAGCATCCCATAGCTTCTTTGCTTGATTGTTCTCAGAAAACTGATGGAATATATCCTTAAGAATTGACTGAGTTAACAGAGCATAAACCTTCTTCTCTACATTGTATTTTACCTTTTAGTTATCAATCATGCCGCCTAAGGTAAGTTTAACTCCATCTGCACCAACTGGCATGCTATACCCTGTCTTAATTGATTCCCACAGATTAGGATCTACGCCATTAGGTATATCTTGAACCTTTGCTTCCATTGTGGGTAATCATCTAACGTTATGAGCTTTGGAGGCTTATTGTGATTCCCCACTTCATTTTCCAGAAGCAATAGATTTTGGATCTGTGAATGAAAGAATGCGATTGTGATTCCCTACCTGCGGTGAACGCTAAGTACTGATCTTCCATTTCTATTTACTTTGGATTTTAGGACAAAACTATTGTACTTGTGCGAATGAAAGAATGCGATTGGGCTATTCGTGCGATTGAACATGCAGATGGTTCAATCGTGCAACTGAACAAATGTGGATGGCTCAATCGGGCGATTGGACAGGTGCGGATGAACAATGCAAATGATGAGTTCAGTCATATGAATGAATGAACGATTGAGCCAATCGTGCGTATGAGAGGTGCGAATGGGTTCAGTCGTGCGACTAAACGCTGCTGTTTTGCAAAAACAAAGGTTTTTAAACACTTTGACGCAAAAACACGAATTTTTCACGAACCCTAATTGCCATATGCTGAAAAACGTTAACTTTTTTACCCGGAGACGTCAAAAGCACTGTTTGACACAAAAAAAGATCAAGTTTTTGAGTGAAAAACATGATTTTTATATCAAAATCGATTGAATCACACGCAAATCAAGAGCCAAAGCTCTGATACCACTTGTTAGGATTGTTTTTGTACGGAGTACTAACAGATTTACGTGTATACCAAACCAAATAGTGCGAAATCCTATTTGATTGGTGTTCCAATCAGTGAGAACGCAAGTATAATTGATCTAAGAATGAATCTAAACGTTAAGAACGATTGTAAGATGATTAACTGCGATCTATGAAATTGGAACAAGTTTTCTTGGGTCTCTAGACGGCTAGGGTATGATTTAGTGCGTAGGGATTCGAATTTTTATGTTTTTCCATGAATTAAGTGGTATTTATAGGTAAGGGTTTTCCATTCGTGCGACTGAAGCATGCGGTTGATCCATTTGCACGACTAAAGATTCAGTCGTGCGACTGAGTCAATCTCATGTTACAATCGTGCGACTGATCCAGTCTCCTGGTTCAGTCGTGCGACTGGTTCATTAGCATGAAATATTCATGCGTATGGTCCGTTAGCATGGTCCATCCACATGAGAACTTCACACTATTAAGTTTAAGCATGTTTCTCAATCATTATTGACTAAGAACTATGTAAATAACCATAAACCTATATAGTTAGTTCAATATGTGTTATCACACAATAAACAATGAAATATTAAACATTATAAGCATCACAAACACATTACATTTCATTCATGCCCATTCTGTTATATATACGTAAGACATGAAAGACATTTTACATTTGAGCTTCTAAACTAGGTACACATGTGTCTACATCAATTCTGTTTTGATGATCTTGAGTATTTTAGCCTAGATGATATGGAGTATGGACATTGTCCAGCAAATGCCTCTCCTAAGCTATAGAGCAAAAAATTTCTTCAAGAGAACTGGAAGGAAATTCCATCAAAACTCAATCAACAACAAATTTGGGTTTGAAAAGTCAAAGGCCAAGTGTAACAACTGCAATCAACTTGGTCATTTTACAAGGGAATGTAAGGCTCCTAAATCTAATCCTAGAGCAACTAAAGCCTCCTAACTTTCTGCTACCCTAAAAGCTGCATCCAAACCAACAGAACAAGAAACTACAACTATTGCTCAAGAAGTTGATTGGAGCTTCATGGTACAAGATATCACTCATGCTCAAGCTCTCATGACTAGAACTAAAGAAAGTAAGATATATGAACATCTCTGTACTACATCTTTTACTAAGGTTAAATGGTATCAGGACTATAACATGAAAGTTAAATCTGACATTGAGTCCTTAAACTTATTAAAATCTGACTTTAAGAGAGCAGAATCTGACTACAAGCTCAATATTGAAGAGTTAAAGAAAATTGTATCTTCTTTAAACATGAACATTCAAACTACAAGGCTTAAATAAAAGATTTAATCTCCAAGTTAATTGAGGATAAAGCCCAGTTAGTAATAGCTAAGGCTAAAGCAAAGAAATATGCTATTGAGGAGCATAACTTCAACACCATCATTGCATCATCCTCCCACTCAAAGGTGTGTTATCAAAACAAAATTGGGTTGAGAACCAATAAAATTGCTCTACCATACTCCTTTGTGTCTATTAGATAGCCAAGATGTGCACCTGATGAGCAAGTGGTTCTAACTGCTGACCCACTACCTAATGAGCAGAAAATGATGCAACAATGGTGACTACCACAAAGAATGATAAGGTAGAAAACCTCATCCATACCACTAATGACCAACCCTTGACCACTAAAGAAAGAAAGAATAAAATCAAGGCAACAAAGAAAATTTCCTAGAAGGTGGCTAAGTCAAAGTTGAAAATAATCCCAAGGCAAAAGATTGTATTCATCTCAACCGGATTCCAAGTGGTTGGAGGTTCTGATTCAAGAAAGAAGTGTAGTACCAGCACTCCTATCCAGCTGAAGGATCAGACATTAAAGGGGAAGGGTGTTGAAGAAGAAAATAAGTGCAAGAAATAAAAACCCTCACACCCCATCAAGAATAACATTGAGTGCATAATGTATGGACTGCACAACCACATGGCTAAAGACTGTTACTACAATCCGACAAACACATATTATGCAAACAATACTAAGAAAGGAGTCATGATAGTTCACAAATGGATCATACCACATGGTGCAAGTGTTAAGGAAAAGAAAGTTTGTTTCTCAAGATAATTTTCTTTTGAAAGAAACTCATTATTGCAAAAGGAAAATAACTTCAGAAGACAAGCCAAAAAACAAACAATGGAACAAAAGAAATCCTTTGAAATCTTCCAAGAAGAAGACTGCCTCGGAAGAAAAGGAGGTGACAAATTCTTTCGAAAAGAAAGAAGCCTTAGAAGTAAGTCATGTTGCTTAAGCCTCCACAAGCTCATCTACACAGATCAACCATGGGATGGAATGAAAAATCAGAAAAGATGCTATAACCCAAACCTCTTTTTCACAACCCATAGTTGAACCCCCATGCATACATTTGGTTCAATTATCTCATCTACATTGGAAGAGCCAAGACCAACCAGGCTTGGGTTTTCAATAGTAACTAATCATTTCACCTTATGTGCAGGGACATCCACATGACAAGAATGGAAATGTATGGATTGTGAATAGTGGATGCGCTAGGCACATGACAGGGAACAAATCTCTGTTTCAACAATTTGAATATTTTGATTGAGGTCCTGTTTAGTTTGGAGGTGAAGCAGGATGATACATTTCTAGTAGAGGTAGTGTATCCAATGGTAAGTCAAAAATTGACAAAGTAAACTTTGTCAAAAAATACAAACACAATCTTTTAATTGTTTCTTAATTCTATGACCAAAAGCACCAAATGCTTTTCACAGAACATGAATGCATTATCCTCAAATGCAAGGTGATAATTCCTCATGAATTGGTGCTTCTTAGATCTCCCAAGAGAGGGATATGTACAAGCTGGATATGAACAATGCTTTTTCACTTGATGAAGTATCATGCTTTCTTTCCAAAGCACATGGTGATAATTCAGCTCTCTAGCATAAAAGAATATGTCATGTTAAGTTTAAAACCATGAACAAATTGGTTAAAAATAACTTGGTACATGGTGTGCGTAAAAAGGAATTTTTCGACAATGATAACTGTGTTGCTTGTCTGAAAGGGAAGTAAGACAAGATATCTCACGAATCCAAAGAAGTCAACTCTATCACCATCCCATTACACTTATTGCACATGGATCTATTTGGTCCCACAAGTATAATGAGCATTGGAAGAAAATCATATTTTCTTGTGATTGTTGAAGATTTTACAAGATTTATATGGATATTCTTTTTAAGAACTAAAGATGAAACTACTGAAACTTAAAAATCTTTTATTCTTTAAATAGAAAATCAAATTGATCACATGGTAAAAATCATTAGAAGTGATCAAGGGATTGAGTTTAAGAATTAAGTTCTTGACTTATTCTATAACTCAAAAGGGATTGACAGGCAATATAGTGCTCCTAGAACTCTTCAATAAAATGCTATTGTTGAGAGGAGGAACATTACACTTATTGAGGCTGCAAGAACTATGTTAGCTGATTTAGAGTTGCCTCTAACTTTCTGAGTAGAGGTAGTCAACACTGCACGCAATGTGTAGAACAAAGATCTCATTGTTAAGCCCTATGGAAAAACCCCTTATGAGCTATGGAACAGAGGCCACTGTTCATTGGCTTTCTTAGGTCCTTTGGAAATAGGTATACCATACTTAAAACAAAAGACAATTTGATAAAATTTGCTGAAAAGTCAAATATGCCCAAATCTTTTTAGGTTAGGTGATGTAAGCTTCATTAACAGTTTTTCGGCTTTTTTCGAGCTTTAAAAAAGAAAATAAAGGCTTTAGTTCTCGGATGATGCTATTTTTGTTGGATATTTATTAAAGTCTATTGCTTATAGAGTATATAACATCAAAAGTCAACAATCTGAGGAATCATCCAACATTGTTGTCAATGAGCACACTCCTTGTGTTAAGGGGAATGGTCCTGCCTACATTTTTGACTTAGAATTGTTTCTAAACTATTCTAAAACATCCTATTAGAATTTTTTAGATAGAACAGGAACTCAATGACTCTTATGATGATCAATTGTTTGAGTTACCCTGACATATTCCAAATTATCCAAGAAATCATGAAAATCAAGGTCCCATTACCGGAAGTCCTAAAAGCTTGAACATCTCAGGAAATGATGGAGCTTCACCAAGTTGTCAGCAAATTAAGCCTCAAAACTTATCAGCTGACAACTCCAGTACTTAACACCAAGCTGATGAAGACAGTGATATGGAGAAACATGCAACTATTAATACTACTTCATAGCAAAAATAACATTAATACTTCACACATTCATTCAATCATTACTTATTGAATGAGTGTGAGACATCAGCTGGAAATGTTATTCAAAATCTTGAGAAAAACTTCTTCAACTTGGAGCTGTCTATGCAACTAGATCAGAATACACAACACTCATGTAGTTGAAAACATCATTAGAGATGTCTCAAAAGGTGTGAGAACAAGATATTAGACTCACAATAGGAATGATTGCTCATACTCATGCTTTCTCTCTCAAATGGAACCCAACAAGGTGGAAGAAGCTCTCAAGGACAACAATTGGGTTGAATGAATGCAAGAGGAGTTACTTCAATTTGAGAGATAAAAGGTATAGAACCTATGCCCATTACCACCTGGTCAAGTCTCCATTGGCACTAAGTGGGTGTTCAGAATAAAAAGGATGATAGAGGTTTATTATTAAGAACAAAGAAAGACTTGTGGTTTAAGGATACACACAAGAGGAAAGAATAGATTACACTAATGTCTTTGCACTTGTTCCTAGACTTGAGGATGTGAAAATCTTCCTTGCTTTTGTAGCATCCAAGAACTTTATAGTCTTTCATCTTGATGTCAAATGTGTATTCCTGTGTGGGGATATCGATAAAGAATTCTATGTCTATCAGTCACCTGATTTAAAGATACATAACACCCCAACTATGTGTGCAAAGTGGATACAACTCTTTATGGATTGCACCAGGCACCTAGACTGTGGTATGAGACACTGTCTCAATTTCTTTTAAAGCATAGCTATACCAGAGGTACCATAGACAAGACATTGTTCATAAAAAACTCTAAGAAGGACATATTGCTTGTACAAGTCTATCTTGATGACATCATATTTGGTTCCTCAAATGACCAAATATGCAAAGACCTTGAAAGCATTATGAAAAAGAAGTTTGAGATGAGTTTGTCGGATCAAGAAGAAGGCTGGTGCAACCAAAACCAAATCACTTAGACAAATTTTGGGTGCTACTTACGAAGGCTTTCGAAGCCAAGTGTGGAACTTCCGAAGGAAGTAGAGTTCTTCCAAAGACAAAGTGAAAGTCTTACTTCCGAAGGCAAAAAATTACTTCCGAAGATAAAGTATTCACTTCTGAAGATGAAGTCTCAAAAGAAGAAATCAGAAGACTACTTCCGAAGTATGAAGAAAGAAGAATTCCTCAAGCCTTGGAAGAAGTAGTCTCTTCCAAAGTATAAGTGGCTTCGAAAGTACTTGTTCTTCCGAAGCCATTTAACTTTTGGAAGACACTACTATAAACCAGTGGACATAAGTATGGTCTTAGACACTCCGCTGCAGACCTCTGATATTGTATGGCGTTTTCTTAAAGAGCCATGTAGTTGAACATACTTTATTCCACTGTTCATCTTTTTATATTAGTAAAAGTTACCAACTTTAGTTGGTGACAAAAAGGTAATTCAGGGACATTTCCTGACTACCATATCTCAGATAAAGTCTTATATGTGATACCTTAAACTATAGTTTTGTAGTATTGGCTTTAGTTAGAGGATTCCAGCTGGTATCAAAGTATATCCGGCTATAGGTAGTATTATATATAGTTTCTCATTATAACTCATAACAATATGCTTGTAAGAGTCTTGTAATATTTGAGTTGAGAAGCAATATATGCAAGTACCTTGAAAATTACTTATTGTGTTTGATTATTACTTATTATATTTTTATCAACTCTTAGAGACTTTGCTTTTATCCGAGTGTTGTTCAAGTGAGTTTGAGAGAAAATCAAGTGTTTAGTGACACAAACTGATCCTGCAATTGGTATCAGAGCTTTTTAGGCTATTGATTGTGAGATCTTACCATCCAAATCAACCTGTTTTTCATTCCTCCTTACAACTCTCACAAAAATGGCTCTTAACAAATCCGAAGTAGAGATGGGAACCATGACCAAAGCTCCCATCATTACTCCTGAAAACTTTAGGTCTTGGAGCAAAAGAATGGAAGGCTTCATCAGATACGAAGACAGCAAAATGTGGAACTCCATTGTTAATGACCCGTATAAACCAAGGTGGCAGCACCTGGTGGAAACGGAGCCATGATTGAAAAGGCTGTTGAAGATTATTCTGACGAAGACTGGAAGAAGATGGACATTGACAACAATGCAATGACCATTCTGATGACTACAAAACCCAACTCCATCATGGTGGGGTTTGAGCATTGTAAGTCTGCTAAAGAATTGTATGATGCACTTGCTCAAATGTATTTAAGCTCCAACAACTCCAAGAAGGACTCACTGAAGCAGCAGTTCGAGAACTTCGCTTATATTGCTGGAGAGACCCTTAGCCAGCAGTATTTCAGGTATATGGATCTTATTTCTTCTCTTCAGTCTATTAAGATCACTCCTGAACTTAGAGATCTCACAAGAAAGTTCATGAGTGCTCTTCCAAATGAGTGGAAATTCTACTATGTCTCTATCAAGAGGACAAAGAACTTGTACACTCATACTATGACTGAATTCTACGGCATCCTTGATGGATACCAGTTAGAGATGGAGAGTAAAAAGGGCCACCAAACAAGCAGACCTCTGAACCTTCCTACTAGCAACACTTTAATGGTTGCTGAAGGCTTAGTACCCCCATAAACTCAGCAATACCTGACATACAACCAATAGCCATCCTGCTCTTCTGGACCATACATCACTTTCCCTGAGACTCCAAGGTCTCAACAGGCTCAGCACAACTCCTTTCAGCACAGCTATGCCTTTGTCTCAGGAAGTGGGTACTCTGGTGATTTTCAATATTGTTTTGATGATCTAGAGTGTTTTAGTCTAGACGATGTAGAGTATGTGGACATCATCCAATAGATGGCTCTTTTAACCTACAGAGCGAAGAAGTTCTTTAAGAGAACTGGAAGGCACCCTCAAAACCCTACTGCCAGCAAGTTTGGGTTTGACAAGACCAAGGCCAAATGTTACTGATAGGATCAAATGTATCAATCTGTGATGATATATGAACACAATTCAAAGAAATACAAACAAAGTAATCAAATCAAGCAAGATATCAACAAAATTCACAGTTTCATTGATATCAAGCAAAGACAATTACAAAGTAAGTAAGCAGTTTTTGTCACTTTCTAACTGCTACAAGTCTAAGCTATTTATAATGAAACAAAGGAACTAACAAAATTACAAAACTAGTCCTTATACTATTACAAATAGTAAAAAGACACATAAAGACAACATGTTAATCTTTCTAGAGAACTAACAATACTCCCCCTAAGATTTACATGGTCTTCAGTCTTCAAAATCTTCAATCTTGTTTTCTTGTAATCTTTCCTTCAGCTTTTATCTTCTATCTTCAACTTTCATCTTCATCACTCAAAGAAATCTTTAGGTTCTTCCTTGATCTTGAAAATTAGCTTCTTTTTATACATCTTTTGTTCTTTCAAAGCATTAGCAATAGCAGACTTAAATTTGCTTGCAAGAATGCCTTGTTCTAGTTTAGCTTCATTTGTCTTTATCTCCATTTTACTCATTTTTTCCAATGTATCTTAATATTAGCATATAACTCAATAGGATTTTGACTTTCCTTTGAGTATATTTCTAATACTCCTTTCCTTGAAATTCTCATGAACTCAAATTCTTTAATATCCTTCTTAACAATGTTTGCATATGTAAGAGCTTTTCTTAATGATATTCTTTCCATTGCAGCATTCATCACATTGATGATGGAAAGGAAATACTTCTTGTCTTGCTCTGCAACTTCTGGAGATACTTTCTCAAACTTTTGCACAGATAAAAATGATATATAACTTGGATGCAATAGTTTCATTTCAAAAGCACCAAAAAGTGTAATCATGTCCTCATTCCATTATTCTAGATTTTGGACCAATTTAAGCTCAAAAGTCTCAGAGTTATAAAACCATCTGAGAATTGGTTTTGACTTTTGATTACCATCAATCATTGTTACACCAGGAGTTGTGATTTTTTCAACATATCTATCATAAAATTCTTAACATGAAATGTTCTTCTTCAGATTGTAATCCTTTAAGCTTTTTATTCTTCTTTAAAGTAGCAAAGTACTCCTTGTCTTCTTGATCACATCTTGTTTTAAGAAAATTGCTTGATCTATCCATTCCTCTTCTCAATAATTCTACCATCATCTTACCACGTTTAGAATCAGATGGATTAATCAAAGGTAATCTGTTTAACTCTTTCAAGTCTTGCACTGGAAGTTTAATGATGCTTGAGTAAAAGTGATATACATCACAAACAACATTTACTCTTTTTATAAAAAAATGCATCAAATATCTCATCATACTTCCATGCTATTATCTTTACTTGGTTTGTGAAATCAGGAGCAATAATAGCATTCATCAACTCAACAATCGATTGTCCTTTTTGTAATACATTTCTCACCAAGTCTCCAGTAGATCTGGCATTATCAAAACTCTATCTTTGTTCAGAAGAGGCTTTATATGCTTGCCTTTCAGTATCAGAAAACATTTTAATCAGATCTTTTCTGCTTCATGAGCATCTGATTTTCTTGCCATCTATTTAATCTCTTGAGGCTTCAACACTCTTGTTCTTTTGGTAATCTCAAGGTATTGAGGATTATCAGTATCAAGTATGATCATCTTCTTTAATTGTTTTTCAGTTCTTGAAAGCTTCTAACAAGATTCCTCAAAGATACAGATTGTAATCTTTTCAATTTCCTCCATGGGTAATTCCTAGCTTGCAACCAAGACCTCAATGCTGGAATACTCATATGATCAGGATCAAGATGGTGCAGCTTAGAGCTTGATAATTCATCCACATGAATACTTTCTTTAGCTCTATTCCATTCACCATGTTCTATTACAATCTCATTTGGATCAATAGGAGCAACTGACTCTGCAGCCATGCATTTCTCATATTCATCATTGATTTGGGAAATGTAAGGCCCCGTTCCCGAAGACCTCACAGTTGGTCATTCACAGCATTAAATACATTAAACGTTATAAATTTACAACCTTAAGCAGCGGAATCATTTTAACAAAAACCATTCATTTCATTAAAACACTGTTGTTGAGCAATACACTATTGTTTAATCGAATACAAAAGAACTGTTTAATTGCATTACAAAACAATAGCAATAATAAGTATGAATGGATGTCAGTCTTTTCCTGCCGAGTAGCTTCACCCTCATGCCATTCTCAGCAATATTTATCTGCCAATTGAAAATGTATAAAAGTCAGCGTTGCTGAGTGAGTTCTAGTTTTAAAAGTAATAAAATACTTTCTGTTGGTATACATATGAAAATACTCTTTTTATGAAAACTTCATCTCTTTATACGCGAGCACGCATTAACTATACAATCAGGTAATGCTTTATCTCTTTACTGTATGCCTTGTTTACTCTGTACTCTTTTATATTTATCTTTCACTGTCTATGTTGACCAATGAGCAATACCCTAACTATGTGCACGGGGAAAATGGTGCTGGGCCCTCTGTTCCCACAAGGGGCTCTACATACGGTATACAAGGCTGACCTAGACACCTAGGGTACGCCGCAAAGGTCTGCCAATCTCAATTGACTAGCCCCGTGTGTATCTGAAGGTAGCTAACCCGCATCACAGTTGAGTTGACGACCTCATGACCGCATACCTCTTGTAAGCTTGCAAGACTTGTTAACATTTTAATTAAGTTCCACTTCTCTTCTTCATTACTCTTTCACTTTATTATTAGTAATACTTTACGTTACGATAATAAGCACACCACGTAAAGTCACATACTAATAGTAATAATATTAATAATAACAATAATAATAAGGAACAATCATACAAAAATCATAATCATGCATGAAACCCATCCTTAATAACCCTAGTAAAACCTCGTTCAAAACCCTAAAAGCACAGACTCTCAAAAATTCTGATATAAATTCTATGTGTTTAGGCGCTTTGACACTATTTGGGCACATGGGCCCTGTTTGGGTGCTTCATCACTATAGGGGCGCATCAACCAATATTTAACTACTTTAACACTTAGGCGCATGAGCCATTCAGGTGCATGGACACTATTCGGGCGTATGGTCCATTCAGACACATGGACACTTAGACGCATGGGCTATTCGGGCGTATGGAAACTTAGGTGCATGGGGTTATTCAGACGCATGGGTACTATTGGGGCGCATGGCCCGACACTTAGTCGTCTGACTAATATTCTTGGCGCATGAGGGTACGGTTCAGGTGCATGAGTTACACTTAATCAACTCTAAGGCATTTCCAGGCGCATGGGCCTTATTAGGCGCACGAACCTTCTATTCAACATGTTCCTAGGATAATTTCGAATCCAAGCATCCAGCCTATCCGTTCTAAGCTTACCAAGGCTATTCTAAACATGAACAACCTATAAGCATCTAAGAATCATCATCAAGCATTCATAATACATACGGGTATACATACATAAACATTGTAAAATCGATTTAATACATTTTAAGCCCCAAGAAGAGTTTAAAACAAGTAAAACTAGGGTCTAGAAACTCACCTGATGCAACTTTGGGTGTATCTTCCTTCTAACCCGTATGCAACTGAGTTCAAACACCTAAAAACACACCAAACACACACACACGACCACACACAAGCACATACCCGAGACAAAACCCAACACAAACACTTAAAAACTTCGAATTCTTACCTTGAATTCAATCCTCTTCTTCTTCTTCTTCAACCGAGAGTTTCTGCTCTCTCTCTCTCTCTCTCAAGAACCGATTGAAAAGGTGAAAAGTAACACGGTGTGGGCGGGCCATGTTGCTTTTGTACCAACCTTTTATTCTTTTTGTCCTTTTGACACCTTTAACCCCTCAACATGGGTTAAATTTCATTTCCCACTTTTATTTTTCATTTCTTATCTTTCTTTTAAAAGAATAACCGGGTGTTACAAGTCCGCCCTCCTTAAATAGGTTTCATCCATAAAACTTGTTATTCCTCAAACAGACGAGGGTAATGCTGCCTCATCTCCCCCTCAGTCTCCCATGTAGATTCGGATCCCTTCCTATGCTTCCACTGTACACGCACAAGAGGAACCACTTTATTTCTCAGCCTCTTTTCTTTACGATCGATGATTGCCACTGGTTGCTCCACATAATTGAGCCTTTCGTCTACTTCGATATCCTCCAGTGGAACAATCATGTCTTCATGAGCTAAGCACTTTCTCAGATGAGATACATGGAATGTCAGGTGAATTCCACTTAACTCATTTGGTAACTCCAATCTATCGGCCACCTCTCCTACTCGAGCCATGATTCGGAAAGGGCCTATATACCTTGGGCTCAACTTACCCCGCTTCCTGAAATTGAATAATGCCCTTCCAAGGTGAGACCTTCAACATAACCCGGTCACCCACTTGGAACTCAATCGGTCTGCGTCGTTTATCAGCATAAGACTTCTGTCTATCTTTGGCTGCCTTCATGAAGGCTTTAATCTTCTCAAGCTTCTCAGTTGTAGCCTCAATTACCTCGACACTCCCCAATTCCTTCTGACCAATATCACCCCAACAAATGGGTGTTCTGCATCTCCTACCGTATAGCATCTCATATGGTGGCATGCCAATGTTGGCATCATAGTTGTTGTTGTATGAGAATTCAGCTAACGGTAATTCGTCATCCCAACTTCCCCCAAAATCAATCACACATGCCTGAAGCATGTCTTCCAATGTCTGAATGGTCCTTTCTTCCAAAATGTGTAACCTCATCCCCATGGCTTCGTGGAATTTCTTCCAAAATTTAGATGTAAACCGGGTGTCACGATCAGACACAATAGACACTGGCACACCATGACGAGTTACAATTTCCTTGATGAATAGATCTGCTAACCTCTCAAATGAATATGTCGCGCGGATCGGTAGGAAGTGAGCACTCTTCGTCAGACGGTCGACAATCACCCATATGGCATCGTACCCTTTCGGAGTACGCGGTAGCTTCGGAATGAAATCCATGGTGATGTGCTCCCACTTCCATTCCGGTATGTCAAAGGTTGGATCTTCCCTTACGGCTTCTGATGTTCGACCTTCACCTGTAAGCAAGTAAGGCACTTACTTAGATACCCCACCACATCACGCTTCATACCTGGCCATGAGTAATCTATCTTCATATCTTGATACATTTTTGTGGCACTAGGATGAATGGAGTATCGAGTCTTGTAAGCTTCATCCATAATCTTCACACGTAGATCCCCAAAACGAGGAATCCACACCCGTCCAAATCGAGTTTTAACACCAAGTGTGTTTTCACCCAATTCCCCAACCAGAACTCTCATCCTTTCAGAGTTAAGATGATCTCCTTTCAGTGCCTCATCTTGAAACTCTTTGACTTGCTTCATCACATCAAAGGTCATGATCAATTGATGTGCTTTCACCCGAATTGGCTCGGGCCTCTCCTTTCGGCTAAGGGCATCAGCCACCACGTTGGCTTTGCCCGGATGATAGTGGATCTTGCAATCATAATCTTTTGTGAGTTCTAGCCATCTTCTCTGCCTCATGTTCAGGTCCTTCTACTCAAAGAAATACTTCAAGATTTTGTGGTCAGTAAAAATGGTGCACTTCGTCCCGTAGAGATAGTGCCTCCAAATCTTCAACGCAAAGACCACGACTGCTAGCTCCAAGTCATGAGTGAGATAATTGACCTCATGAACCTTCAACTGTCGAGATGCATAGGCTATAACCTTCCCTCTCCGTATTAACACGCACCCTAACCCTGAGTAGGAAGCATCTGAATAGACCACCAAATCCTCGCTTCCTTCGGGTAATGACAAAACAGGAGCTCGAGTCAACCTTGCCTTTAACTCCTCGAATGCTTTCTCTTGAGCTTGACCCCATATAAACTTTACATCTTTCGGGTCAACTTGGTTAGTGGAGAAGCGACTTGGAAAAGTTTTGGATGAATCTTCTATAGTAGCCCGCCAAACCCAAGAAGCTACGAATCTCGGATGGTATCTTCGATGACTTCCATTGCATCACTGCCTCCACCTTTGTGGGGTCTACCATAATCCCCTCGGGATTTACCACGTGACCTAAGAATTGAACTTTGCGCAACCAGAATGCGCATTTGGAGAATTTGGCATACAACTTCTCCCTTCTTAATGTCTCTAACACCTCCCGAATGTGACCGACATGCTCTTCTTCGCTCTTCGAGTAGATCAGAATATCATCAATGAACACAATCACTAATGTATCTAAAATCGGCCGGCACACTCGATTCATCAAATCCATAAAGGCAGCGGCGTGTTAGTTAGACCAAAAGACATAACGAGGAACTCGTAGTGTCCATAACGCGTACGGAAAGCTGTCTTAGGAATGTCTTTTTCCTTCACCTTCAGTTGATGGTAGCCAGACCGTAGATCTATCCTCAAGAACCAACTGGCACATTGGAGCTGGTCGAACAAGTCATCAATCCTTGGTAACGGGTACCGATTCTTCACCGTCAACTTGTTCAGCTCTCGATAGTCGATGCACATTCGCATACTTCCGTTCTTTTTCTTTACAAACAATACCGGAGCACCCCACGGAGAGATACTCAGTCGAATGAATCCCTTATCCATTAGCTCGGCAATTGGCTCATGTGTTCCTTCATCTTAGTCGGAGCTAATCGATATGGTGCTTTGGCAACGGGTTGAGCACTAGGTATAAAATCAATTTTGAACTCAATCTCGCGATCCGGTGGCACGCCGGGTAAGTCTTCCGAGAATACGTCTAGAAAGTCGCACACCACTAGCACCTCAGATAATTGCGGTACCGACACATCCACATCTTTCACGTATGCCAAGTAGGCACTACATCCGTGTTTCATGCACTTCCCTGCCACCGCCATCGAAATCATCTTTGGGATCGTAGTAACGCGATCTCCATAAATCGTAACCAAACTCCCATCGGGTGCAACTAATCAAATCATCTTCTTGCGACATATGATGTTTGCTTCATAGGTTGCTAACAGTCCATCCCTAGTACTACATCAAATCCACCTAGGGGCACCACGTGTAGCCTAGCAGTAAACCTATGACCTTCTAGTTCTATAGCACAGTCCTCTATCACATCAGTAATTCTCGTGGACTTGCCAATAGTGGTTTCTACATTGAATGGTTCACTGACATTTCTACTACTAATAGGCAACTTAGCATGGAAAGTAGTGGAAATAAAACTCCTACTAGCACCGGAATCAAACAATACAGAGGCACAAGTTTGGTTTACTAGAAACATACCTAACACGACATCAGGATCAGCTCTGGCTTCTTCGCGGGTCATGGTGTAAGCTCTAGCACTTGCCCTCTGCCCTCCTTCCTTCGGTTTCTTCTTTGCTCCAGAGCTCTTCACCCTCGGCTTCTTACAGTCTTTGGTCGGGTGGCCCTCCCCGCCACAGTTATAGCACTTCAGCACCCTACAGTCTCTAGCGATGTGGCTAGGCCTGCCACATCTGAAGCATACATTCATTCTCATCCTGCACTCACCGGTATGCTCCCTTCCACAACTACCACACTTATTCCACCCTGATTTTGACGACACCCCACGGTCGTACACCTTCATCTTCTTGTTGTTTGGAGTGAAACCACCACGTCCAAACCTCTTCCCATTCCAGTTCTTACCATCCCCACTCATCTTCTTCACCTCCACCACAGTCTCCTCTCGCTCATCATACAATCTACCTGCCAAATCCACCACCGATCGAAAGGTACCTGGCTGAGCAGCAATCAGGTGCCTGCGAATGTCAGCCGGCAGTCCCTGGATGTACCTCTTGATCTTTCTTGACACCAGCATCACCTGATCGGGCACCAGCCTCGCCATCTCGTTGAATTTAGTGGTGTACTGCTGGTGGGTCATGGTTCCCGCTTCAAGTTGCAAGAACTCCCTCTTGATTTTATCGAGTTCCCTGTGAGGATAGAATTCCTCGATCACCAACTACTTAAACTCCTTCCATCGCATTTTCCCGATGGCTCTGGCACCCTCAGCTTGGACAATATTGTCCCACCAACACAGCGTTGAATCGACAAAGGAGTGAGTCACGGACTTCACCTTTTGGTCCTCGCGGCACTCACTGATCTCCAAAACTACCTCCATTTCCCTCACCTAGCGGTGAGTGGTAGTAGCATTGCCATTGCCATCAAAAATCGAGGGCTTACACCTTTGAAACGCCCCATAACTGCACCCTCCGGTTGCTACCCCCACTACATCATCCTCCTCCTCCTCGGACAACACAGTCTCAGGCTCTGGTTGTTCCTCCTCCCTTTTGCTTCCCTTTCCTGTGAATCCCTTTCTATTCTCCTTCTCCTTCCTCTCCTCGTTTATCACAGCCTTGATGAATTCAGTCACCACAAATGGTAAGACTATCTGCATGACTTGGTGTACTTCATCAGCAATCGCCTCCCCAGCTGAGGCATTCAAGCTAGCATTCTCATTCTCTTCGCTCCGGCCATGGACCTCAGGGTTCTCATGGGTCGTCTCAGGAGCCTTAGCACTACTCCTAGTCACACGTGGATGACCTCTGCCTCTAGGAGTCTTGGAAGATTTCCGTCCAGCCATCCTCTAAAACGCTCTAAGATTCAAACACTAATGCAGTCATTCAAGTTAATAACTCAGTTTATGTCAAGTATAGTAAGTCCCTAATTACAGTGGTCAATTGTGATTAGCCACTTACTTTACTCTTCATACCCCAAGCATTTCCTATCCTGACTTAATCAGTATCTAAATCTACTAAGAGCACATAAATCAAATAGCATGTGCACATAATACCGGTTAACATTAAGAAAAGACATACCTGATGGCACTAGCTACTCGGGCTGACATCCCTCCAATTGTCCCATTTTCAGTTTAAGTTTAGGTTTTAAAAATTTATTTAACCCAATTCTCTTAAACTTTTGGCTCTGATACCAACTTGTAAGGCCCCGTTCTCGGAGACGTCACAGTTGGTCATTCACAGCATTAAATACATTAAACGTTATAAATTTACAAACTTAAGGAGCAGAATCATTTTAACAAAAACCATTCATTTCATTAAAACAATGTTGTTGAGCAATACACTATTGTTTAATCGAATACAAAAGAACTGTTTAATTGCATTACAAAACAACAACAATAATAAGTATGAATGGATGTCAGTCTTTCCCTGCCGAGTAGCTTCACCCTCGTGCCATTCTGAGCAATATTTACTTGCCAACTGAAAATGTATAAAAGTCAGCATTGCTGAGTGAGTTCTAGTTTTAAAAGTAATAAAATACGTTCTGTAGGTATACATATGAAAATACTCTTTTTATGAAAACTTCATCTCTTTATACGCGAGCACGCATTAACTATACAATCAGGTAATGCTTTATCTCTTTACTATATGCCTTGTTTACTCTGTACTCTTTTATATTTATCTTTCATTGTCTATGTTGACCAATGAGCAATACCCTAAACTATGTGCACGGGGAAAATGGTGTTGGGCTCTCTGTTCCCACAAGGGGCTCTACAGTACGCTGCAAAGGTCTGCCAATCTCAATTGACTGGCCCCGTGTGCATCTAAAGGTAACTAACCCGCATCACAGTTGAGCTGACGACCTCATGGATGTGTAGCTCTTGTAAGCTTGCAAGACTTGTTAACATTTTAATTAAGTTCCACTTCTCTTCTTCATTACTCTTTCACTTTATTATTAGTAATACTTTACGTTACGATAATAAGCACACCACGTAAAGTCACATACTAATAGTAATAATATTAATAATAGTATTAATAATAACAATAATAATAAAGAATAATCATACAACAATCATAATCATGCATGAAAACCATCCTTAATAAACCCTAGTCAAACCTCGGTCAAAACCCTAAAAGCACAGACTCCTAAAAATTCTTTAATAAATTCTAAGTGTGTAGGCGCTTTGACACTATTTGGGTGCATGGGCCCTGTTTGGGCGCTTTATCACTATACATGCGCATCAGCCAACACTTAATTGCTTTAACACTAAGGAGCATGAGCCATTTAGGCGCATGGACACTATTCGGGCATATGGTCCATTCCGACGCATGTACACTTAGACGCATAGGCTATTCGGGCGTATGGAAACTTAGGCGCATGGGGTTATTCAGACACATGGGTACTATTAGGGTGCATGGCCCTACACTTAGTCGTCTGACTAATATTCTAGGCGCATGAGGGTACTGTTCAGGTGCATGAGTTAAACTTAATCATCTCTAAGGCATTTCCAGGCGCATGGGCCTTATTTAGGCGCATGAACCTTCTGTTCAACATGTTCCTAGGATAATTTCGAATCCAAACATCCAGCCTATCCGTTCTAAGCTTACCAAGGCTATTCTAAACATGAACAACCTATAAGCATCTAAGAATCATCATCAAGCATGCATAATACATACGGGTATACATACATAAACATTTTAAAATTGATTTAATACATTTTCAGCCCCAAGAAGAATTTAAAACAAGTGAAACTGGGGTCTAGAAACTCACCTGATGCAACTTTGGGTGTATCTTCCTTCTAACCCGTATACAACTGAGTTCAAACACCTAAAAACACACCAAACACACACACACGACCACACACAAGCACATAAGCACATACCCGAGACAAAACCCAACACAAACACTTAAAAACTTCGAATTCTTACCTTGAATTCAATCCTCTTCTTCTTATTCTTCTTCAACCGAGAGTTTCTGCTCTCTTTCTCTCAAGAACCGATTGAAAAGGTGAAAAGTAACATGGTGTGGGCGGCCATGTTGCTTTTGTACCAAACTTTTATTCTTTTTGTCCTTTGACACCTTTAACCCCTCAATTTAGGTTAAATTGCATTTCTCACTTTTATTTTTCATTTCTTATCTTTCTTTTAAATGAATAACCAGGTGTTACAAGAAACAGTCAGTCCATCCAAAAATACTCTATTGTATTTCATCTTCACAAGATAGTTGTATCTATCTTCAAAATCTTGTGGAATTTCATCTTGATCTTGAGTTGGTTCTTGTGAATTGAAATTTGATACAAATTGAGCTTCATCTATGTCTTCTTCATCTAAGACTTCATCATACCAGTCATCACTGAAAATTTCTTCAATGTCTTCTAAAGCTTCAATTTGTTCTTGACTGATTTGCTCTTTAACAGTTTCTTCGATTCTTTGAACTTTTGAAGATGATTCTGTTAAAATTGTTTCTGCTACATAATCAAGTTTCCTTTTGCCTTTGATCACCTCAGGATTCTCTTCAACAATCATTTCAGAACTTATCATTTGTTCTGTTGAGACAGGCTTTTGAGGTTCCTTTACTTTTTATTAAATCCTCTTTCAAATTTTCATTTTCATTAGATAATTTCTTGAAATTTCTCTTCAAGAATGTCATAATCCTTTATCATAACTTCAAAATTTTTGATAACATCTTCTTTGTCTTTTGCATAGCTCACAATCTTTTCATCTTTCAGTAAACTTTCTTCTTTCAACTTAGAATTTTCATCCTTTAACTTCTGAATTCCTTTTCAAGAGATATATTCATCTCTTTCAATTTTTCATTCTCAACCTTTAATTCTTCAATCTCTTTCTCTTTAAGCACATTTTCTTCTTTTAAATTTTCCATCTCATCTATATTAATTATCTCCTCAGTTTGTACAGACACATTGTGTGTTGTACTCACTGGAATTTCTTCAACTTCTTAATTCACTTTGGCTTGAAATACTGGTTCAAATAATATATCATTCACGAAATCAAAATCAAAAGTTTGATTTTGTGAATCTTCTTCATGAGCAACAGTAACTGGTTCATCTTCTTGAACATCATGAACAAAATCATCATGAATATTAACATCAGTAGCTTCTTCAGTCTAGTTCTAAGTTTCATTGACATTATATTCATCATTCCTTTCATCAGTATCTTCTTGATGTGCTTTAGTTGCACCATCATTGCCATCATCATCATTATTATCATCATCATCATTATTATCATCATCATCATTATTATCATCATCATCAGTTGATGAGCTTTCAGAATCTTCATCATCATTTTCTTTATCATCATCATCAATCAGATCATCTACAACATCCTCAATAAGATCATTTGGATCTACTAGTTATTCTTCAGATAAATGGTAGTTTGGTTGATTGATGTCTACTTCATCCATAGCTACATTCATTATATAATCAAATAAAGGAATGTTTTGAGCACCAGTGATCATAGCCAGTCTTTTATAAACAGATTCAGACATGTGCTCTAATTGCAGTTTATCTCCTTCAACTCTTTCAGCATATAAGTCTGGATTTTCTTCATTAATGAGCATTTGGAGAAATCTAGGATACATTAAGTATTTATTTCTCTTTCCTTTTTCAAGATTGAAAATAAATCCATTCATTATCCACTTAGCCATATTAAACCTTCTGTTAGTGGCTAAGGCAATGATAGGAGATGCAATGTCCACTAGGAATGAATTCTAACCAACACTTCTTTTGGACATGCAATGTTGAAAAATATAACACAACAGTTTCCAGTGTTTGTACACTCTAGCTCTAAAGAATTGTTTCTTTGGAAAATGATCAGGATGACCCATTTGTAGAAATACTTCTCTATATTCATTAAAATTATACTCATATAAGTCTTCTGGGTCATTTTCTCCAAGTTTAAGAGCTGCTCTTATTGCTTGTTCAGAGACTTCAAGCATTCTATCAGAAGTAACGAAAGCTCTTAAAACTTTGTTCCCTTCTTCATCTCTTTCTATGTTTGCTGTTCTCCAAAATCTTTTGATTAGTCTAGCACACATTGTATAGACATATTTAGATCTTAGCAGAAATCGAATAATCTCTTCATAACTAGCTGCTTCCCTGTTTTCCTCATTTAAGAATGCAACATTATGTTTAGGCTCAATCTTCAAAGCTTCCATTTGCAAAAGTATAGAGAAAAAAATATTAGAACATTAAATTTTACTTATGAATTAGCATTTTGTAATATTGAATTCAATTTTGACTTATGATTTTGTTTCTTTTACTATGATTTAATTTGAGAACTCTTAAATTTTATTCAATTTTTATCTATCAATTTTATCAATCAATTATTTGAATTATGATTCTTCTACTTTTTATTTAAAAAACTATTTATTTATTATTTATTTATTTTTCAAAAATTGAATATGTCTGTTCATCTTCTTCTTCCTTCAAAGAACCAGGCTGTGCAACTATCATCAACATCATTCATGATTTTAGTTGAAGAACAATATATCAAATTGCTCGAAATTCGATACATATCACTAATCCAAAGTCAATTTTAGATATGATTAAGATATGATT
Organism: Flaveria trinervia; assembly: GCA_025506515.1. Lineage (NCBI taxonomy): Eukaryota > Viridiplantae > Streptophyta > Magnoliopsida > Asterales > Asteraceae > Flaveria > Flaveria trinervia. Next base: position 50,382,717 of record CM046451.1, read on the forward strand.
AGTTAAACTTTGAATTTTCAATCACATAGTGTTCGAATGCGCAAATAGCAGTCAAACGACTATTTCAATCATCATGTATTAATCAAAATCTACTGATTTGAATCACAAACTTACATTTATAAACTCAAATAATATCTATCAATCAACACAGACTTGCTTCAAACAATGAAATTAGAAAGTTCGATAAAGACCAGAGTCGATAGTTCAGAGAGTTGTGTTTGGAGAATTTTGAGTGTGAATGAGAAAACAGGTGTAAGTGTTCAATATATATTAAGTGAAATTTTAGACGCATGAGCACTGTTTGTGCGTATGAAACCTTAAAATTCACAAAATAATAAGACGTATGAGCACTGTTTGGCCGTATTGACTTAGACGCATGAGAACTGTTTAGGCACTTTTGCACTGTTCAGCCGCATGAAGTTCCTGAAACATCCAACACTTGTAACTTTCAACACTGTGTAGATGCATGAGACATTCAAAACGTCTAACACTTTGTTAAAAACAGACTTATTGTCACTGTTTAGGCGTATGAGATTGAGTGAAACGCCCAAACACTTGGTTAAACTCATGGACTTATTGCAACTATTTAGATGCATGGGAATATGAAAAACGCCCAAACACTTGTATAATTTCCTGAAAGTTACCATGCTCCTATTTAGACGTATGAACACTATTTAGGCGCATGAGTTGACTTTGAGTTGACTTTCATGAGTCTTACACTTGTGTTTTTCAAAATTCTTCACCTGCACATTGTTTAAACATATTATTAATATTTCATACTAATATTCAAACATTTAAGCATATTTTTGAATTTCCCAAAATTTACATTTTAGACCCTCAAATTTGATCTTGATACATTTTGCACACTCAATTTTGATTTTTTAACATTTTTAATTTTTCACTTATTGATTAACTTTTTGAAGTTTATCTTTCCCTTCATTTTAATCTCAAAACATAATCAAATATCTATTTTTCAACTTTTGCAAGAAACATTTCCACTTGCAAATTTATATAGGTTCATATCATTATTTTCTAAAGTTACTCACATACACTTTGAACATATAGCATCATCCTTTCGATTCAACATTTTATTTTGATTTTCTGAGAAAAAACTCTTCCATTTATTTCTACCCCTAAACTTTTAAGTTTGAAAAACTTATAAGTTTCCTAAGGTAACATAATAAGATCACACATCTTATTGTTATATTGCCTTCACACATATAAAACATGCATAAAATCAAAATGAAACCAGAATCAAAATCTAGTATAAACAAAGAATTCATGTGTGCAGTGAGATCATATCAATGAAGATCAGCACATTAAAATAGAAAAATGTGAATAGTCATAGACAATGAATAAATCCTGATCAAGTGTGTTCCAGGTCAGTGATATCACAACAAAGGAGACACAAGATCTAAGGATAGAAAATGAGTGTTTTTGATAAACTATCAGCTCACTTACTTTTTCAATTCTTGGATTGATGAGGTTATATTTTTAGATATGACATGATGTAGATCATACAGAGACTTAAGGAGATCAACTATCATCAAGACATGCAAGAAAGAACACATACTCAACTTTTTACCTGAACCATATGTATAACCAGAGCTTATGTTACTTAAATGAATAGAGAATGATCATGGATAACCATTTGAATAGCTCTATCTATCCATTTGAATAGATTGTGCATATTGGCATCTTTTGCATCAAAGAGAAAATCCAGGCCTGTAATGGCTTACAACAAAGGATTTCTCAGCACTTCAGGTCTATGATGACTCATAACAAAGAAGTGATATGATGCTTGTAACAGATCTGATGATTAATCACATCACCATCAGGTGTGAGTGGTGTAACTTAACAAGCAATCAATCTCATAAGCCAAAACATCTCAACAGTACTCAGATGAATACACACGAATATAAAGATTTAGTGTAATCATAAGAATTTACTTTTTCAGTATAGTAGCATGATATTATCTACACAACATATCTGATCTTGTCAGACTTTATTAATGAGTGAAATATGCAACTGATCTCACTAATGTACTATCATTTCCCACATATTGCAAAACAGATTCTTGTCTAAAAATAAACTGACACTTAGAAAAAGACTCTATTTTTGGAGTTTGATTTTATACTTTTGTATTTGGTTTTTCTAAAAAAAAACTCACACATATAATACAAATAGGCAATTAACATTGAGTGGATCACTTATGATAGTCTTTTGATTTAGGGAGTTCACATATGATTAATAAGACCAATTGACTTCACTAAATACTCAAACCGTCCTGATAGGAAGGTGACAGGATCAGTGATCTCAAGTTTGATGGATTAGAGTGTAACGCAGCGGAATAAGATCAAGAATTAGACAAATTATAGCAAGAATTCGATATTCGTATGCATTAACAACAAATACGGTTGTAACGAGAGAATATATTTCTGTGAAAAGGAATGTTTCAATTATATCAAATGTTTCTGCTCAATCATTCACCTGTTACAATTAGGTTAACACTCCTTATATAGAGTGAAAACACTGCTGATATCACGGGATAGTGACATCTGGCAGATTTATTACAAAAATAACTAACACTTAACAAACTACTGAAATGTTCACAACTACTGAGAACATATCAGAGAGTGCTAAGCACAAAATATAAAACTACTGATGCTAAACTACTGAAACTAAACTACTGATTACAAAACTACTGAAAAGGGAAAATATAAAACTACTGAAAGAAAGCCGTCACGACTACTGAAGAAGACCTCTTCAGCTGTTGTGACAACGTTTGATACTTGGTCTTCAGTATTTGTCTTCAGCACTTGTCTTCAGATAGTCTTCAGTACTTGTCTTCAGACTTTGTCTTCAGCACTTGTGTCTTCAGACTTTGTCTTCAGCACTTGTCTTCAGACTTTGTCTTCAGCACTTGTGTCTTCAGACTTTGTCTTCAGCACTTGTGTCTTCAGACTGTCTTCAGCACTTGTGTCTTCAGACTTTGTCTTCAGCACTTGTGTCTTCAGACTTTGTCTTCAGTACTTGTGTCTTCAGACTTTGTCTTCAGCACTTGTGTCTTCAGACTTTGTCTTCAGCACTTGTGTCTTCAGACTTTGTCTTCAGCACTTGTGTCTTCAGACTTTGTCTTCAGCACTTGTGTCTTCAGACTTTGTCTTCAGCACTTGTGTCTTCAGACTTTGTCTTCAGCACTTGTGTCTTCACACTTTGTCTTCAGCACTTGTGTCTTCAGACTTTGTCTTCAGCACTTGTGTCTTCAGACTTTGTCTTCAGCACTTGTGTCTTCAGACTTTGTCTTCGGCAGTTGTTGTGACGTCTATGGGACTTAAAGGTTTTTCTGATCCGGCTCATTGGTTCTTTTGGTCCAACAGAAGGCTTTAGTAAATAGATCCGCCAACTATTTTTCTGTTGCAATTTGAATCAATATGATTAACCCTTTTTTAGAGTTATCTCTAAGAAAATGATAAAGAATTTCGATATGTTTTGTTTTTGAATGTTGAACAAGATTAGCTGTAATGAACATAGCTACAGTATATCAATGTAAATAGGTGTTTTAAGAAAATTGAACCCATAATCCAGTAGTTGATTTTGCAACCAGAGGATTTGAGAACATCCTGCTAATGCAGCAATGTACTCAGCTTCTGCAGTAGAAACAGAAACATTTGTTTGTTTCTTACATTGCCATGAGACTAATCGGGGACCAAGAAATTGACAACCACCCAAAGTAGATTTTCTATCTTGACAACATCCACCATAATCACTATCTGTATATCCATGTAATTCAAAGTTACCCTCGTAAGGATACCAAAGCCCTAAAGCTGGTTTACCTTTGAGATACCTGAATATCCTTTTGACAACAATTAAGTGAGATTCTTTCAGGTCTGATTGATACTTGCACAAACACAGACAGCATACATAATGTCTGGTCTAGATGCAGTAAGATACATCAAAGAACCAATCATTGATCTGTATAGCGTTTGATCAATAGATTTTCCTTGTGGATCAGGTTCAATATAGGTGTTAACATCTGCTGGAGTTCGTATGGACTGACAGTCTTGCAACTTAAATTTCTTCAAGAGCTTGTCAACAAACTTCTCTTGATTGATAAAAATTCCATCGTCAGTTTGCTTGACTTGAAGTCCAAGAAAGAAATTAATCTCTCTCATAGAACTCATTTGGAACCGAGATTTCATGATTTCTTCAAATTCATTGCACAATTTTGGACTTGTAGAACCAAATATGATATCATCAACATACACTTGTACACATAAGAGATCATCTTTATCCTTCTTTATGAATAAAGTTGGATCAATTTTCCCTCTTGTGTATCCATGTTGGATTAAGTGTTGTGATAATGTCTCATACCAAATTCTAGGGGCTTGATGAAGTCCATATAAAGCTTTACTCAGCTTATACACTCGATGTGGAAATTCTGCATCCTCAAAGCCGGAGGTTGCTTCACAAACACATCGTCAGTGATAGGACCATATAAAAAGGCACCCTTTACATCCATTTGAGACACCTTAAATTTGATGAATGAAGCATAGGCCAGGAAAACTCGAATGGATTCAAGTCTTGCAACTGGTGCAAACACCTCATCATAATCTATCCCTTCTTCCTGTGTGTATCCTTGTGCAACAAGTCTCGCTTTGTTCCTTATTACTACACCATGATCATCAGTCTTATTTCTAAACAACCATTTCGTGCCTATGGCATTTTCTCCTTCAGGTAAATCCACTAAATTCCACACTTCTTGTTTACAGAATTGAAGTAATTCTTCTTGCATGGCTTCTATCCAACCATTGTTCTTTAATGTTTCGGTAACATTTTTAGGAACAATTTGAGAAAGAAAACAAAAGTATAAGCACAAGTTTGCTTGTTCTAATTTACTCCTTGTTGTTCTCTCATTCAATGGACCAATAATCTGAGAAATTGGATGATTCTTGTGAATACGAGATGTTGGAATCTCATCACAGTGAAAATTAACATCCAGATTTGTTTGGTTTAAGTTGGAGAGCTGATGTAATAAATTTGAAGAATGTGGATTTAAGTTTGGAACTTGAGTCAGTGAGTTAATAAAGTAATCAAAGTTACCAGTATCAACTGCATCACCAGAGATGGATGATGTTCCAGAATCAGGTTGCACAAACTCAGTACCATCATTAGGAATTGGTTGTGATTCTTCCTAATCAAATGAGACTGACTAATCTGAAGCTGTATTATCATGATTATTGTTATTGAATCGAATTGTTGAGTCCTTGACAAATGATAAAAATGGGTAGTCTGAGCTAGAATCATCTGGGTCATCAGAATCTGAATCCTCACTGAAAGATCCAAGATCTCCTCTAGATTTCTTCTGACTTGTAGAATCAAGACAATATGATTGATTAAACAAGTTAGATTGAAGGGAATTTGATAATGAATCTAAATCAAATAACCATGCAGCACTATTTGAAACTGATGGAAATGAATTTTCAGAAATTTAATGTTGAATGTTTCAAGAATTATATTCTTCCTAGAGTTGTACACTCGATAGGCTTTTGAAACAGATAAGTATCCAACGAAAAATCCATTATCAGATTTTGCTTCAAACTTTCCTAATTGATCATTTGAATTAAGAATCATAACAGGACAACCAAATGATTTTAGAACGTTTATGTTCGGTTTTCTTCCAAACATTAACTCATAAGGAGTTTTCATTTTATCTTTCACAATTAAGATTCTGTTCTGAATAAAACACGCAGTTGATATAGCTTTATCCCAAAAAGTGATAGGAATTTTTGCATCAACTAACATAAACGAGCAGCTTCAATCAGAGTTCTATTCTTCCTTTCAGCATCTCCATTTTGTTGAGGAGTTCTGGGAGCACTGAACTGATGAGCTATCCCTATCTAAGCACAAAACATTTCAATGTTAGCATTTTTGAATTCCATACCATTATCACTTCTTATTATTTTCACTTTATTTTCTAATTGATTTTCAACTTTAATGATAAATTCTTTTAGTAAATCAACCGTTTCAGATTTAGCATACAAAAAGAAAACCCAAGAAAATCTTGTATAGTCATCAATGATAACTAAACAATATGATTTTCGTCCAATACTCTTGACATTTGTTGGTCCAAAAAGGTCCAAGAGGTTTGGAAGTTGAGTTTATGAGCTTGGCCTTATAAGACGCTCTGTGTTGCTTTCCCTTCAAACATGCTGAGCAGTGATCAGTCGTTGCAAACTTCTTAGATGGAAGTCCAATGACATGATTTCCTGATACAAGCTTGTTCATATTCTTGAAATTTGAATGTCCAAGACATCTATACCAAAGCTGGCTTTCATCATTTGATGCTTTAACAATTAGGCATGTTGTTTCAATTGAAGGATCAACTTGAGACATATCCAGCTTGTATACATCTCTATCCCTTTCAGCTGTAACAATTACCCAATCTTTGCTTATCTGAAAACCTAGCTTCAAAACATAACAAAATGAATCATCAAATAGAACAGAGTATAATTTATCACATATTTAGGATATACTTAAAAGATTAAAGTTCAACTGTGAACAAAAATTGACTTTGTCAAAGCTTATTATCCCATTTGATACCGTTCCTTCTCCTGTTATTTTTCCACCTACATTACCACCAAAGGCGACGTGTGTTCCATCCTTTAACTTAAAATATTGTAACAAGGCAGGATTGCCTATCATATGCCGACTACACCCACTATCCACATACCATGTATTAAGTGGTCTTCTTGGGCATACCTGCACAACAAGAAAATTAAGTTGAGATATCCACCCAAGCCGAGATGGTCTTGGCTTTTCCAAATTTATCAACAATGGTAAATTGTTTGTAATGAAAATTATTCAAATCTGGTTTATTTTTGATGAATTACCAATCTTGTTTTGAAAATTGTTTGAGTTATTTTTGAAAACATTCATACCATTTGATTGATCAATTTTTGACTCGTATTGACGACTAACCTTTTTATTAGTCATTCTTACCGATCTTGGTATGAATTGTTCTTGCTCATTTTGTTTAGATCTCACATAATTGTTCTTTTGAAAAGATCTCAAACCTAAAGAAGGTTGATTAGTTAGTTTTTGAAATCCATCAGTTTGATTTCTCATATATTGAGGATTAACATAACCTTTGCTCATGTTTGAATTTGCAAATCCTCTAGTATGTGATCTCTTTCCAAAATAACAATTTGCAGTATTGTGAGTCTTCTCATCACAATAAGTACAGTATTTGTTAAAATAACAATCTGCTGTGGAATGATTTCTCATGTCACATATGTGACAGTACTTGTTGAAATAGCACTCAGCAGTATTGTGATTTTTCATATCATATATTTCACAATACTTTTGTGGAGTTATAAACAACTGTTTGTTAACTTTTGACTTTGACACTATACTTGATTCATTTTTATATTTTGGTGTCAAATAGTTAAACTGTTGTTTTTCATTTTTCACATTTTGATTTTGTGCCAAGTTATTTTGCATCTGTTTAACATGAACTTCCTTCTTGAATTCATTAGGAACAAATCTTTTTATTACAGCGGAAGTCTTACAATCTGAACTTGATTTCAGATCAGAGTGAGATTTGTTCATAGTATTCACCTTGTTGGTTTGAAAAGAATTCATATTTAACAAACCAGCTGACACAAATTTTATTGGTTTAAGTCTTGTTGCCTGATTTGTTGCTTTGATCAACTTTTCTGAACTTTTGTTTTGTTCAGGTTTTGTTTTTGATGATTTCTTTCTTCTTCTTTGATTCTTTGACTTAGAAGAACTTGGTTTACTTCCAGATTGAACATCGTTAGAAGAAGATTCCTTTTTAGATTGAACTTGCTTTAGATTAATAGTGTTTGAATCTTCTGATGTTCCTACCTGTTGTTCATCTTTATCTTTGCTTTGAACTTTCACTTCTTCTAATACAGAATTAATTAGATCAGAAGTGTTTTGTTTTGTTTGTTTTGGTTCATAAGATTTTATCTTGATAGGATGACCATTTTTAATCTTTTCTTGATCATTTCCAACACAACTTTTACATTTTCCTTTTCTTATTTTGAATTCTTGTTTTTGACCTGAAAGTCTTTAAGTTTAGCTTTATTCTTAAGAGAATGGTCATGTGTATTAAAGTTCTCTGCTAAAGTGTTTGTAATAGATTCAGTCATAGGTTCATGAGTGAACCTAACCCTGCTTTCTGTTTATCTTTTCTCTCACTTACCAGTTTTTCTACAATCATTTTTGAACTTTTAACTTTAGCAAGATCCATTTGAGTAGTAGCATGTGCTATCTTCTCCTGATCAAGATTTTTGGTCATCTCTTACAATTGTTTAGAGACAATTTCTAATTCTTTTATTGTTTTGTTCCATGAAGTTTGAAGAGAAATAATCTTTTGATCTGCTGTTTTATGATTAGATTTTAGTTTGTTATGCATTGACTCTTCTTGTTTTAATTTCTCACATATTTTATGAGTAGTTTCTATAGTATTCAACATGTTCATAGCATGATTTTGTATAGAGTTTTTCTCACTTAAGATGGAATATCAAGGAATTTTGGAGATAAGGTTTCAGATTTTGAAGATGAAGTGTCAACCTTAGGTTGATCAGACTGTGCCATTAGAGCTACTTTGTCTTTATCCTCCTTAGGATCAGATTTGTCACTCCAATCATAGTTATCTTCTTCATTCTCACCTTCCACCTTTGGATCATTATTTTCTAACCAATCTTCTTCCTGGATTTCTGCAAGAAGAGATAAACTTGATGTTAAATCATTAGTAAACTGTTCAGCATATGCACTCCAATCATAACCATCTTTAATGCTAACTACTAAAGCTTTCTTGGTTTCATCAGATGGTTTTATTTCATCTTTAAGCTCAGGCATAGGAAGACTTTGATAAGTCTTTTGAAAAGTCTTTTGAGCTGGTTGAAACCTTTGATTGCTAGAACTTGATTGAGCATTTCCTCCATTATTCCTTGGAGATTTGCATTCTCTGGAGAAATGTCCATAACTGTTACAGTTAAAACACCTTGATTTTGACTTATCTAATCCAACAGTCTTGTTAGCACTTGGCTTGTACTTCCTGTTAACATATGAGTGTTTTTGTGTCTTGTAAGCAATCATCACCATCTGCCAGTTTAAGTCCATCTCTTCAACATCTTAAGGATCCATTTCAAACAAATCCTGCAAAATAAGGTCTAGTTGAGTTAAATGGCTACCTTGATATGCTTGAAAACTAGCCATAAATATAGTGAATGCAGTTTTAGACTCTTCATCCTCTAATACAATGTTTATCACATCTTTAACTTTGCTAGATTTAGCAGAGTTAGATGAAGAAGTCTCTGTTTGAACATTAGATGTTTGACACTGAGATTTAGGAGGAGATTGAGAATGAGACTTTGTTGTATAAGCAGGAGCACTAGTAAATGATGAATTAGTGAAAATTCCTGCTCCAACAAACAAATCTCCCTCTTCTTCTAAAATTTTTTCACTTTTTGCCATGAATGCATTTTCAATGGTGTTTGCAGGAGAAGCAACAAACTGATACTGAGACATTGATGCTGCTCTATCATTATTCCTTAAGCATCATCAATCTCTACTAACTCTATTTTGGCAATGAGTAGATCTAGATCCATAGGGAACTTCTCAGTATGCTTTAGTAAGGTTACTGTTTGTTTCCATGATGAGGGTAAAGCATTAAGTAGTCTAAGATTTAGATCTTCAAGATCAGGCTTAATACCAGCTGTTGACATCTTAGTTGTAAGTTGAACTAATCTGTTCATCATCTGATTTATGGTTTCTCTAGAAAAATGTTGAAACAATTCTAATTGCCTTTTCAACTTTTGTTTCATGAGATTTTGAATCTCCTTGCCTCCTTCACAAATGGTCTTTAAGGCTTTATACCTGATGTATCCAGTTTGATATCCATCAAGCCTTGCAAGAACTTCCAGAGGTAGTCCTTTACACATCAAGGAATATACCTTGATATCATTCTTTTCTCTTCTCAAATCATCTCCTTGAAGACTGTCACACCCCAACCTTGACGGCGGAAACGTCGAGGAGTGAGAGTTAAGATCGTTCATAGCCACATAACGCTATTAATAATCCAATATATTTTACACATAAGTTTCATTTGTCTCATTACAAATATAAGTCGCAAAGGATATAAAAGCATAACATAAAATGTAACAATTCATTCTATTTTATTTATTAATCTAAGTCCATTTCTAGATGTGCAAGCTTCAATGTGTAGATAATCAAGCTTGGCATTTCCTGAAACATGTTAAAAATAAAGGGTCAACAATAATGTTGGTGAGCATTCCATAGTTTTAAATACATAGGTTATATAAAAGATGGCAATTCAAGTCATAAATTAGTGAATAAAGTGATTAGGGATGTTATGAACAATGCAACAATCAACCTCGACAAAGTTTTACAAGTCTCAAACGTTTACAAGATTATATGATCAGCTAAGTGCACTTGGATCAACCAAAGCACGCTTGTCTTGCCCATAGATCTATGACTTCGCTGGACTAACAATAGTTAATGATTGTACATATAACGCCATAACATGGTAATCACCAAAGTTCAACTAACCACAATTTACAAGATGAATCGCCATAGGTTTACAAGTCTCAAATAAGTTTACAAGTGCAAAAGTATAAGTTAACATGTTTCACCCCAAAGTGTGAAAATAGGAAAAAAAGGGGTATAGAATACTCACATGATCAAATAATATATAATTGGTGATTAATAAGAATAATAATAAGCAACGTTCCAACGTAGTTCTCACAAGGCACCTATACACGTTTTAAGTTAATAATTAGATTAACGTTTTAATGCGAGCTAGGAATTTGGGGACCTTTATAAATAATCACAACTAATTACAGAAAATTATGCATATATTATAGTCTAATAAAAGAAAACATATCTTTTATAAAATTTTAAAAAGATTTAAAACTTTTATAAAACTTGTGGATTTAAATTATAAAATGTAGGTAAATTCTATAAAATATCATGATTAATCTACCCTTAAAATGATTAAAATAATGTAATGATTTAAATTGTTATCTAAAATAAAATAATGAAACACTATATTTGTTGATAAATATTTGTTAAAGTATTTATAAAAATAATATATAAATTTACAGAAAAGGAATAATTAACTTTAAAAATAAACTAAAAGTTATAAAACCAATTCTTATAATTTTTAGAAAAAAAACTAGTTTCAAATGAAGGCTAAAAAGCCTTAAAAATAAAACATGGGGTCCCCCGGATTCGAACCGGGGACCTCTTGTTTAACCTCCTCCCATGTTACCGCTGAACCAAGGCTCTCAGCCGCGGTAATACTCAGTTCCAATTTTCTTTTGAATTAAATCTCAAATACGCCCCCAAATCCAAGAACTCTAGAATCGGGTGATTCTAAATTGAACCCCAATTCGATTACGTTAATGAAATTAACCTTGGGGCTTTTTATCCCCAAGTAAAACCGAGTATGTGAGTGCGTTTAATTACCCGAATATGTTTGAATGGTGATGCTCCTAATCGATGAACAATTCGCGACCGAGGGTACCAAATGAATGAGTAATCCTCAATGATGATCCAATTAACTTGCAGTTAGCTTCGAATGATGATCGGAACTAAAATCCCTCTATCAATTTTGACTTTTGGACTCCAGAGATTAGGGCTCGATTTGTTGCAGGTTGCGACGTTGAAAGGTGATGGATTTCGAGGATTAAGTTTGATTTGGGTGCAATTGAGGGTTGAGTTAGATTAGAGGTAGATAGAAGTTCGATCAGATTGAATTAATTGAGGTGTTATTGTTGTTTAAGGCTCGAACGGCTAATGAATTGAAGATGTTTCGGTTATACAATCGAATGGTGTTGTAACCGATGATTAAACGTAATTAAAGTGTGTGTTTAAGCTCGACACACGTTCACGAAACGATTTGGGATGGTTTGAGGTCGGAAATCGAAAAGTTTAAGTTGATTTGGGCCTTGCCGGAGCTTGGCCGGAATTTGGCCAGAGATACGGCCGGAAATGCGGGGGTTTGGTTTAAGTTTAAAGAATTTACAGTTTTGGTCCCTCAACTTTCAATCTTTATTATTTTATGCATAATACTTTCATTTAAAGTTTATAAATTGACAAAAACAACCCCTAAACTTAATTCACTTTAAGTTTTAAATATTTTTCTTTATTTTAAGTTAAAAAAATTTCATATATTATTATTATTATTATTATTATTATTATTTTTTTTCCATTATTATTATTATTATAAATACTTATTTATTAACATCAACAACTTTCAAATTAAAAAAAAATTAAAGACAAATTAAAACAATAAACATAAGTAGCCCAAAAGTTTAATAAATGCCATCAATAGTCCTTACAAGAATAAACGAGATTAACTATTAGTTAACCAAAAAAATACAAGATGTTACAAAGACCATCTTCAGGATAGGGTTCTTGAGAATCTTTAGTATAAACAAACCCTCTGTCAGGCCCATTACTGATTATAGGAATGTATGGTCCTTTCTCTATAGATTCCAAAGATCAGTGTCAATGGAATTTAAATGATGTTTTAACCTAAGAGAATAATTTTTAAAATCAGCTCTATTTTTAAGTTTTGAAACTCTATTTTCAGAATCTTCAGATTTCACCATTCTTATATTTTTGTTGTTTTTCTTAGATTTTGAATTAAGAAAAGAAATGAAAAAGTTTTTGAAATTTTTTTTCTTAAAAAAGAAATTCTAAGTATCTAGGGTGATGCGCCTGAACAGTAATCAAACGTCCAAACAGTTAATGCGCCTAGGTTAAGAGACGTCTAAGGGACTGCCTTAGAAAATTTTTCCAAACCGCCTAAGTTGATGCGTCTGAACAATAGTAAAACGCCTGAACAGTTGTAATGCGCCTACACAATTGTAAAGCGCCTCAATAGTTGTCAAACGTCTAAACAGTTCTAATACGCCTCAATAGAGATGATACGTCTGAACTTGTACTCTTCAACAGTAGTCAAACGTCTGAACTGAAAACGTCCAAATAGTGTTAATAGACTATACAGTAGTCAAACGCCTAACACTTAGACAAATTTTCAGCAAACTTCAACCCTAATGCGCCACATTCATCATGTTCATATGAATGTAACTAACTCAATTCTTCTGAAATTCTTCAAAAGTTGATGAATTGGATTGAAACTTTCCAATTAGACATGCTTTATACCGATAATCATTCTTCTAACATCAATTTCTTTCAATATCAACAACAAATCAATCAATTTTGTGATTTTCAGTTAGAAAAATAGTGAGCTTTTTGAACACAAATTCAACAAATTATCTCGAATTTGATGAATTTAACTGCTAATTATGTTTAAAACATGTTTCTGATGATGAACACATCTGAAATCCACAAAATTTCAATTGAATTGTCTATCAATCACAGATTCAGTGAATTTTTGAGTTTGACAGTTCGACAGAACTCAAAGATGACTCTACCAACAGCTCTGATACCATTTGATAGGATCAAATGTATCAATATGTGATGATATATGAACACAATTCAAAGAAATACAAACAAAGTAATCAAATCAAGCAAGATATCAACAAAATTCACAGTTTCATTAATATCAAGCAAAGACAATTCCAAAGTAAGTAAGCAGTTTTCGTCACTTTTTAACTGCTACAAGTCTAAGCTATTTATAATGAAACAAAGGAACTAACAAAATTACAAAACTAGTCCTTATACTATTACAAATAGTAAAAAGACACATAAATACAACATGTTAATCTTTCTAGAGAACTAATAGTTACAATTGTAACCAACTTGGTCACTTTGCAAGGGAATGCAAGGCTTTCAAATCAAACCCGGGAACCCCACAGGCCTCCACACATCCCTCTACATCAAAGCCCACTAGAAAGTCAACTGAAACAGCTGCAATGGCTCAAGAAGTCGACTGGAGCTTTATGGTTCAGGATGTGACTCCTGCTTAAGCTCTCATGGCTGGAACAGATGATAACCAGGTATATGAACATCTCTATACTCCTGCCTATATAGCTAAGGTTAAATTATATCAGGACTATAATAGGGAAATTAAATATGATATTGAGTCTTTAAATGTTTTGAAATCTGATTTTAAAAGGGTTGAATCTGACTACCAAAAGAAAATTAAAGAGTTAGAGAAAACTGTCTCCCTATTAAAACATGAACACACCAATTACAAGACTCTAATAAAGGATTTAATATCCAAATTGTCTGAGGCTCAAGCCAGGAAGTATGCTATTTCTGAGCAGAACTTCCAAGCTATTATTGCTTCATCCTCCCACTCCAAAATCTGTTATCAGAATAAAGGAGTGTTGGGGACCAATGAAATTGCTCCACCACATTCTTATGAGTCCATAAGACAACCTAGATATGGTACTGAAGAGCAAGAGGTCCTATCTGCTGACCCTTCTTCACATGAGTTGAAGAATGATGCAATAATAGTGGCCACCACAGGGATGGAATAGGTAAATCCACCCACCTCTCCCAGTGAAGATCAAACCCTAACCATCAAAGCTAGAAGAAGCAGAGCTAAAGCTACCGGAAGAACTGCTAAGAAAGTGGCTGAGTCTAAGCTGATGATTGACCCAAAACAAAAGGGTGTCTTTATCTCAGTTGAATTCCAGGTGATAGGTACTTCTGATTCAGGAAAGGAGTGTAGTACCAGCACTCTTGTCCTACCAAAAGATCAGAAGTTGAAGGGAAAGGTTGATGAGACAGAAAGAAAGAGTAAGAAACAACAACCTGCAAGCTCCCAAAAGACTAACATTACATGCATAATGTGTGGTCTACAAAACCACATGGCTAAAGATTGTTACTACAATCCTGCTAGCGCACATTATGCAAATACTGTTAGAAAGGTAGGAGTCAGGGAAGGTTTCTCATATGGACCTTATCAGATGCTCCAAGTGATGAAAAAGGGAAAGCTAGTTTCTGAAGCTAGGTTTTCTTCGAAAGAAAATCCTTCTTCCGAAGGGGAAATGGCTTCGGAAGCAAAAGCTGTTAAAAGTCTGAAGAAGAAGAAAATTCCCTTGAAACCATCCTAGAAGAAGACTGCTTCGGAAGAAAAGGTGGTGAAGGCTTCTTCCGAAAAGAAAGAAGCTTCGGAAGAATGCCATGCTGCAAAAGCTTCTACAAGCACATCTTCCATGATCAACCAAAGGATGAATTGGAAGATCAAGAAAGATGCCGCAACCCAAGCCACTTCTTCAAAGACATCCATTGAACCCCATGCTTAACTTTTGGTTTAATTATATCACTATCCGTGAAGTCGGCTGGATCGATAAACATCCGAGCATGTTCTTGATGAAAGGATAAACAACAGCACAAACCAAAAGTCAAAAAATAATACAAACTATAATTGAATGGTTTCATTTGATAAAACCTAATGATTACAAGCTCGTTACAACATAAGAATCAAGCCTCTTGGCAAGGGGAGATCGAGCATGATCTCCCCTCTCATCCGGCAGCCCTAGGCTCCGGGCAGACTTCCTCTCAATCCTTAATCTCTCTACACATTGAAACTGGTATATATAGGCCTCAGCCCATATTAGATGTGACTGGGCCCATTCGTGCAATTGGACCATGCATATGGTTCAATCATATGACTGGACCATGCGTATGGTTCAATCGTACGACTGGACCATACTTATGGTTCAGTCTTACGAATGTCCCAATCGCATCTCTCAGTCGCACGGCTGGTCCATTAGCATGGCTCAGTCGTACGACTGAGTCTCATTCGCATATGCTCCTGCGAATGACCCAGTTCATGTGTTTACAACATATCAGGTGTATTACATTAAGCCTAGACTATTCAGCAAGCGACGGACACACTATATATAACTATATATGCTCCAACAAATTCCCCCTTGGACGTTGCTTGCGAATAGTAGATAACACCTCTTACAATCTTCAGTCAATCTTTGCTCTGGTTGCCAATAGAATTAAATAAAAATGAAATTATCCAACGTTGCTGATCCATCAGGTTGCTACAATATCCCTGAAAATGAATTTAGGCACAATAGCTTTCGTTTACTTTTCAGAACACCATCATAGCAGCAAGATTCCCCATATGACTGATTTTTCCAGATAATGACATTAACAGTTTTCCATTGCTTCAATCTTCACACAGTCTAACCTGATTAACATCAACACCTATAGAAATTCCCCCTAACATTCAGCATATCCCAATATATAGACATTTTGCTCTCCTGGTGTCTTCACACGATGTATTGGGAAAAAGGTTGAAGGTTCCAATCCACAGCTGACAATATCAAACAAATCAGCATGCATGTAGTTTCATCGTCAGAAACCTGCTCACATCATCACTTTCTGATTGCATCTTCAATTTCTCTATACATGGATTCCCCCTAAGAATGAGAATCCTCTTTGTGCGGATAGATATAACTTTATTGGCCCATAAATAGTTAGATGCTCCTGACTACCCCACAAAATCAGCACCGACTACTGACATCTTCTCTTCTCTCTTTCGTGTTCCAATTACATTCACCTATTCTGGAAGTCCGACGAATAATGGGGTATACATCGAACTTATTTGACAAAAGAACCTCAGGGTGAATATGCTTTGCTCATCCTCAAATCTGTGCAAGAAGCAGTTCCAGACTCTTTTTTTTGGTCTGGAACAAATGCGGATGAGTCAATGCGGATGGCTCATTCGTGCGATTGAACATACGACTGGTCCAGTCGCATGATTGAACATACGACTGATCTAGTCGCACGAATGGTCCAGTCGTACGACTGGTCTATTCGCATGGGCCAGTCGTATTAACATGTCTGCACGCAGATTTTCAGATCTGCAGCCACTAGGGCTGCCCAAAACCCTAATCTTATGAATTTTACATGAAACAAACCAACATAGACATCATAAGATTCGCAGGGGTGATTGGAACGTGGTTTCGAGTTCGATTTTAACATAGAAACACCACACGTACCAAGATCTAAGCAAAACACGAAAAACATGAAGTGGATTTAACGTCAAGATCTGAAATTAGATCCAAAAATCAAGAGCTCGGTTGCTAGAATGATTGTTAGATCATTCCAGTAGTAACCGGCTCTGATACCAATTGTGAAGTCGGCTGGATCGATAAACATCCGAGCATGTTCTTGACGGAAGGATAAACAACAACACAAACCAAAAGTCAAACAATAATATGAACTATAATTGAATGGTTTCATTGATAAAACCTAACGATTACAAGCTCGTTACAACATAAGAATCAAGACTCTTGGCAAGGGGAGATAGAGCATGATTTCCCCTCTCATCCGGCAGCCCTAGGCTCCGGGCAGACTTCATCTCAATCCTTAATCTCTCCACACATTGAAACTGGTATATATAGGCCTCGGCCCATATTAGACGTGACTTGGCCCATTCGTGCGATTGGACAATGCATATGGTTCAATCGTACGACTAGACCATGCGTATGGTTCAATCGTACGACTGGACCATGCGTATGGTTCAATCGTACGACCGGACCATACTTATGGTTCAGTCTTACGAATGTCCCAATCATATCTCTCAGTTGCACGGCTGGTCCATTAGCCTGGCTCAGTCGTACGACTGAGTCTCATTCGCATATGCTCCTGCGAATGACCCAGTTTCATGTGTTTACAACATATCAGGTGTATTACATTAAGCCTACTATTCGAAAAGTGACGAACACACTATATATGACTATATATGCTCCAACACTATCTTTGGAGGAACCCAAGACCAACAAGGCTTGGGTCTCCAATGAAAACTAATAATCTCATCTTATGTGAAAGGATATCCATATGACAAGAACAATAATGTATGGATCGTAGACAGTGGATGCTCCAGGCACATGATAGGGAATAGATCTCTCCTTCAATAGTTTCGACACTATGATGGAGGTCCTGTCCAATTTAGAGGTGAGGCCGGCAGATATATTTCTGGCAGAGGGAGTATATCAACAGTAAGTTAAAATTTGACAAAGTTAACTTTGTCAAACAGCTTGAACACAATTTGTTAAGTGTTTCTTAGTTTTCTAATCAAAAGCACCAGATGCTTTTCATAGAGCATGAGTGCATTATCCTCAAACCAGGGATGACAATTCCTCCGGAATTAGTGCTTCTTAGATCTCCCAGGAAAGGGGATATGTACAAGTTGGATATGAACAATGCTTCCCCAATGGGTAAAGTATCATGCTTTCTTTCCAAGCTGATGGTGATGAGTCAACACTTTGGCATAAACATATGTGTCATGTAAATTTTAAGACAATGAATAAATTGGCTAAAAATAACTTAGTACATGGTTTACCTAAAAAGGAATTTTTCTGCAAAGACAACTGTGTTGCATGCCTGAAAGGGAAGCAACACAGGGCCTCTCATAAATCTAAAAGTGTTAACTCCATCACTACTCCATTACACTTATTGCACATGAATCTTTTTGGTCCCACAAGTATAATGAGCATTGGAAGGAAATCATACTGCCTTGTGATAGTTGATGATTTTACAAGATTTACATGGGTATTCTTTTTAAGAACTAAAGATAAAACTGCTGAAACATTAAAATCTTTTATTTTTAAAATAAAAAATCAAATTGATCACAAGGTTAAGATTATTAGAAGTGATCAAGGGACTGAGTTTAAGAACTTCATTCTTGACTCATTCTGTAACTCAAAAGGGATTGCCAGACATATAGTGCTTCCAGAACTCCTCAACAAAATGGTGTTGCTGAGAGGAGGAACAAGACACTTATTGAGGCTTCTCGAACTATGTTAGTTGATTCTAAAATACCTCTAACATTCTGGGCAGAGGAAATTAGCATTGCATGCTATGTGGAGAACAGAGTTCTTGTAGTTAAGCCACATGGAAAAACCCCTTATGAGCTATGGAACAAGAGGCCACCGTTCATTGACTTTCTAAGGTCCTTTGGCAGCAGGTGTACCATACTTAAGACAAAAGACAATTTAGCAAAATTTGCTGAAAAGTCGGATGATGCTATCTTTGTTAGATACAATTCTAGCTCCAAAGCTTACAAAGTATACAACATTAAGAACCAACAATTTGAGGAGTCATCCAATATAGTTGTTAATGAGCACACTCCTTGTGTTAGGGGGAATGGCCCTGATCATATCTTTGATTTAGAATTGTTTCCAAACTATTCTAAACCTTCTTGTGAGAATATTTCAGTTGGAACAGGTGCTCAAAATGATACTGATGCTGATGTTGATGCTGATGCTGATGTTGATCAACTGTTTAAGCTACCCATACCTCTTCCAAGTTATCCAAGAGCCCCAAAAAATCAAGCTCCCACTATTCACAGATCAGAAGTATAACTATATCAAGGAATAGTGAAGCTTCAACTAGTGAATCACCTGCTGATCCTCAAAACTCATCAGGGGATCCAACACAACACCAAGCTAAGGAAGGTAGCATTTTGAAGGAACATACAACTATAAATGTTACATCACAACCAACAATTGATGATGTTTCTCATTCATTCAATCAGTCCTCATAGAATGAATTTGAAACAACAACTGGACAAACTGTTCAAGTTTCTGAGCAAAATATGTCTAATCTGGACTTATCTTTGCAACTGGAAGTGATTCCTCGCTTAAGGATTCACAACATTTATCCAGCTGAGAACATCATTGGGATGTCTCTGAAGGTGTGAGAACAAGAGGGCAGACACATCATGGGAATGTCTACTTGTACTCATGCTTCTTATCCTAGATGGAACCCAAGAAGGTGGAAGATGCCTTGAAAGATAGTAGCTGGGTTGAATTGATACAAGAGGAGCTGCTTCAATTCAAAAGACAGAAGGTTTGGAACCTACATCCGCTACCATCTGGTCAAGTACCAATAGGCATTAAATGGGGTTTCATGAACAAAAGAGATGACAGAGGCTTGATTATCAAGAACAAGGCAAGTATGGTAGTTCAAGGATACACTTAAGAGGAAGGAATCGATTATACTGATGTCTTTGGACCTGTTGCAAGACTTGAGGCAGTTAGGATCTTCCTTTCTTATGTTGCTTCCAAGAACTTTACTGTCTACCAACTTGATGTCAAGTGTGCCTTTCTATATGGGGATATAGATAGGGAAGTGTATGTGTGCCAGCCTCTAGGATTTGAAGACCCACAACATCCTCACTTTGTGTGCAAATTGGATAAAGCTCTATATGGGCTGCACCAAACACCTGGGCTGTGGTATGAGACTCTGTCTCAGTTTCTCCTTAAGAATGGCTACACCAGAGGAACCATTGACAAGACTTTATTCATAAGGAAGTCTCGTAAGGACATTTTGCTTGTTCAATTCTATGTTGATAACATCATATTTGGTTCTTCAAATGACCAAATGTGTTAGGACTTTGAAAGCATTATGAAGAAGAAGTTTGAAGTGTGTTCTATGGGAGAAATGAACTTTTTCCTTGGGATTCAGGTGAAGCAACTGAAGGAAGGGTTTTCATTAATCAATCTAAGTATGTCATTGGCATCTTAGAAAGATTTGAGATAAAATATTGTAAGCCAGCCAGGACACCAATACCTAGAAACCATAATCTTTGTCCTGACCTTGAGGGGGAGGATACTGATCAACATCAGTATAGGGCGATTATTGGTTCTCTGATGTATCTCACAGCCAGTAGACCTAATATTATGTTTGCAACTTGCATTTGTGCAAGATATCAAGCTGCCCTAAAGGTGTCTCACCTAGCTGCTGCCAAGAGAATCCTCCAGTACCACAAAGGAGCACCTAAACTAGGTCTCTGGTATCCTAGAAACAATGATTTTAATCTTTATGGATACTCTGACAGTGACTATGGTGGCTATAACATTGACAAGAAATCAACAACAGGAGGATGTCAATTTCTTGGTGGAGGATCATCTCATGGCAATGCAAGAAACAACCCTGTGTCTCTACATCAACTGTTGAAGCTGAATACATTGCTGCTGCTAGTTGTTGTGCTCTGCTGCTGTGAATTCAAAATCAAATGTTAGACTATGGATTCAACTTTACGAGTACTCCTATCCATATTGACAACAACAGTTCTATCTCCATCACTAAAAATCTGGTGAAGCACTCCAAGACAAAGCATACTGATATTAGGTACCATTTCATTAGAGATATTCATGAGAAAAATCTAATTAAAGTAGTCAAAGTTGATTCAAATGAAAAATATGCTGATTTGTTCACCAAAGCCTTTGATGAACAAAGATTTAAATATCTCATTACCGCTATTGGGATGATAAACATTGGCTAGCTTAACTCTTTTGAAAAGATTTCAATATGTAATGTCTTATGTCCATACAATCTAAGCCCTGTTACAAAAGATCTCTCTGAAATTAACCCTCGAAAGACATTTTACATATCTTCCGAAGCAAAATATCTCAAAGGATAATTTTTCTTCCCAGAAGAGTTTTTAGTCTCAGAAGAAGCGATTGATTTCATATCAGATCTACTTCCGAAGCTTACAAAATCTCTCCATTTGGAAAGCAATCTCTACTCTCGGAAGTACACTTTTACCTTCGGAAGTAGAAAGTGCCTTCGGAAGACAAATTACCTTTGGAAATCTTTTATATTCGGAAGAGAGATTTTACTATGTAACGGAAATCTCTTGGCCCCGCATTGTAAAAAGTAAAGATTTTGTTAATGATGTCAGATTATTTAACTGAATTAAATCTTACCACCCTTGTCACTTCATCCACTAAAACATCACTTCACCTTATCCTAACACATTACCATCATTTCACCCTCTTTTAAATAATCCCGACTATTCACTCTCATCTTCTTACCACAAAGTTTTACAGCCCTTAAAGTTTCCTTTCTCCCAAATTCACCCAAGCTCAAACTGCTCTACCTTTACATTTTCCCAATGTCCCTAAATCCTCAACACAACTAAGTCGCACTTCTTGACTCTTCAAGAGATGTGGATTTCTCTGAAATCATCTCCTTCCTCACCAATCATCCTAATACATTGCCTTGACTGTTAATCCCACAGTTTGCCTCAATCACATGACTGAATTTTGGGGGAACGGTCAGGTTGAAACCCAAAATAGGGTTCGTGTAATACGATCCCACATTTGTGGCGAAAAGTTGGTCATATCTGAACAAATCATCAGGGAGCATCTAGAGCTTCATGATAAGGGTTCCCCTATTGAGTTCCCCAAGGCAAATTGACACCACCTACATCCTCATGGGATATGGTGGAGACATGAGCAGGTCGACTGTCTATAAATTCAACTTCTCCTACAACTGGAAGATCCTCTTGCACATTGTCCTTCACTGCTTGTCAAACAAATCTGGGGGATGGGACCGAATCCCATATGAACTAGGTTGCCTAGTTCATGGATTGGTGAGAGGCCTACAATTAAACTACTCAAGATTTGTGCTGATAAATCTCATTGGAAATCTTTAGAGCGAAACATTCTTTATGTATCCCAGATTTCTTCAGCATATCATCAACTGTGAGCTGGACCAGAGTTGGCTTCTCTGTGCAACCACTCCGTCTGTCCCTTACATGAGGCCAACCATCTTTAAGACACTAAAAAGGGTATCCACCAACTTCACTGGAAGGTACACTTCTTTACCTCCTAGTATGACTGAGCAAATCGCTCCTCGTGACATCCTTGTTCACCCCACAGGTGATGAACCCATACCAGCAACTGCAACCACAATGCCAACACTACCTTCTCATCTCATCACTATCACGTACACAAGATGCCCCAAACAAACCCTTGTTCAATCTACTCATATTGAACAAGTTCTACTGTTCAACCTAAAAAGACTAGAGTGGAACATTAGGCTCCCACTCAGTCTGAGGTCTCACCTTCCTTCACCATCAACCTCAATATGGGTCTTGAGTCTCCTCAGTCTCAAACCATAAGCCCATTACCCAATCTGAAAGCCCTCAGGGTGAGTATTTACATTCTTCTGAGCAACCAACAAGGATAGCCCAATCAGAGGCTCAATGCCTATAGACATTGACCAAGATCCCGGGTCAGTAGGTTTAAACTCCTTATCTTTCACTAACCTTCTCTTCAAAACTGATGAAGTGATAACATCTCTCGATGGCAATGATGTTGATTTACAACACCTCTCCAAGATCAACAGAGCCTAGAGAGGCCTCTTATCTCTAGCACCCATTAGAAAACCATTACTAAGTGAGTCCTACTGATATGGAGGGGACTCATGCAGATTCAGCTGCCACTACAGAAGGTGCCTCAATTGACCATATGGATAGTGGTAACAATTCTGAGACTGAATCTGTGGCAACCATGCCTTTTGATGACTCTGAAAGAGACATCATTAAGCAAGGGAAACCAGGGTGTCAAGAAACCACAGTTCGTGGTGAGGCTGAACATACTAGGTATGTTACCTCATCTCCTCATGATTCTTCAAATGAAGATGAGGGAAGCATGCAACTCTTCATTCAAGACCTACTATCTAAACTCTCAAACCTTGAATCCAAGGTTAGGACTTTAGAAGAAAGGTCTGCCATTTAGCAACTTGTGATTGACAATCTCAAGGCTCAACTAGCTAAGAAATAGATTAAGAGATCTATTAGGGATGTACCTGTTCAGGTCTCCTTGACCTCTTCCTCCAGCTCATCTAGCTCTCAAGATGATGCTACCAAAAAGGGGGAGAGTGTTTAGAGACAAACATCTAAGGAACCATAGAGTCAAACTTCAACTTCAAAATTCTCGACTCCTATCACAACTTTCTCTAAGCCATCTCAGGTCTTACTGCAAATTGACCAAAGGATGCTCAAAGATCTCTACAGACTCTTCTCCAAGTTTCTATTGAGATCTTCTCTCGATCAGCCAAGCCCTGATGCAGCAATGATGTATTTCGGAGCTGAAGAACTTCAAAGGCTAAGTGCACCTTCAACCACTGTGGAAGAAGTTGGTCAACCTAAGGTCCACATGGAACCTGAGATTAAATTCGAAGGGGAAATGGGGATTAATGGCCCAGCAACTGAAACGGTTGGGACAGAATCTGCATTCCCTCAAACTTCCGAAGCTGAAGTTAAAGCCTCAAAAGAACAAGCTGAATCTTCCGAAGCTAAAATGGAAGTTGCGGAAGGACTATTCATAATGTCCGAGGAACTAATCATCACAGATGCAATCCTAGAACTGGCATCTGAGGTGAATAGTAAGAACTTCATGGATCAACCTCCTGTCCAGACACCCTCTCTGCCTCTTTCACATCAGAATCCACTCTCCAAGAACCACCAAAGTCAAGTTCTTCAAAAGATAACAAAGGAAAACAGAAGATGATGACTGCGGAAGAGCTTTGGGAAGAGGAGAAGATTGAAAAGCTAAAAAGGAAAGGAAGACTTCCAACTGAGAAGCTGCTAGCTGCTAGTACAAAAGTGGTTCAGCCAACCAGGAAGTAGTCAACAACAAAAGGAGAAAGGAGATCATTGGCCAACTCATCAAGCTTGGAGATTCCAATGAAGAAACACTCCTGCTACCATTAGAGGAGTTGGTGGAACTGGAAAAGGCCACTAGGCTGTAGCAGGAAGCAGCACGGTTAGCCTTAGAGGAAGAGAAAGAAAAGGAACAGAGGGAAGCTGACATACAGCTCAGGAGGGAAAGGATAGCCTTCCTATCCTCTAGAGAATTCTCTCTTCAAGAACTGTTCCATATAATGATGAAACGATCCTTTGGCTCTTCAACAAAGAGCAAGATCAAATGGAGAAGAGAGAAAAAGAGTTGCGAGAGAAAAGTAGAAGGAGAAGAAGGAGAAAGAAGAAGAAGCAAGGGTCACTGCAACGAAGAAGGCTGGTGACAAAGCCTGGATGAAAGACTATCTCCGGGCTCACGGCTTCTTTAGAAGGCAGGTGGGTCCCATGTTTGAAAGGACACTCACACCAACCACTCAACCCCACCTGAACTAATTCCCTCTCATTCAGGCTGACATTTGTTTGGGCAAAAGGAGAGAGATGTATAGAAGGGTACAGGGGATCACCTTCACACCAACCACTCAACCCCAACCTGAACCAATTCCCTCTCCATTCACATCAAAACTAAACCTTACACTCCTGAACCGACACCTTTACCCTCATCCACTTCCTCACCTCAACCACCAAAACTACCATCCTTCAACCCAAAACTCTTACCAGAACCACCTCACCACATCCTACCAACAACCTTCCCACCATCCCCTTAGCCCTCTAAAATCTCTCTCTAGAAGAGTTAAAAAAATCAAGACTAGGATCATCAATGCATAACCCTAAGCGATATCTCCTGTGAGGAGACTCCATCAAACTAACCTATGTTGATGGATCTTCATGTTCCCTCACAAGAGATCAATTTCTTGATCTACCCAGAGGAACACTGGACCAAGCTGTAGTACTTCTAGGTATTAACTCAGAATCATTAAATGATGAAGAGAAGAGACTAAGAAGAAGCTGGTGACTCTACTAGATACAAGGAAAGAGGATAAGATTCCTAGTCAATCTCTTGTGCCTAGAAAGAAATACTCCAGTGGAGGTTCAATGAAGCTACTCATAACTTTGTTATGGAGAGAGAGAATGAGAAGTCAACAGGCTAAATGCCAACACTCTACTACACTCCAGTAGATTTGATATTGCTGAGTTAGCAGAGAAACCATTCTCTAACTCCTCCAACTCTGAAACTGCTGCTCACATCAAGAATAATCTCAGCAGTCTTCATCTAGTTAAGTTTACAGCAAAAGCTAAGATTGAAGAAGAGTTGAGACTGAGAAGGAAGGAAGACAAGGATAGACCTCACACCAAGGGCACAGCTTTCTACAGATGGTGGAAGGTACTGAATTGGAACTTATAGTTTTATGGGAATATGATTACAGTTCCCATCAACTAACTCTTTTCAGAGGGCCACAACAAAAGGTACATATCATTCAAAGTGACAAACTAGAGATCTTGTCAACCAAATATTTGTACAAACTTCTCAGCACCACATCAGGGAAGAACAAGGAAATTGATAAGTATTTACTCTCCTTGGTGCTGAAAGTTTTGAGAAGCAGAAACAAGTGAGGTTTTGGTAGCATCAGCCTAGGGGGAGTTTGTTGGATCAAGAAGAAGGCTGGTGCAACCCAAACCAAATCACTTAGACAAATTTTGGGTGCTACTTACAAAGGCTTCCGAAGCCAAGTGTGGAACTTCCGAAGGAAGTAGAGTTCTTCCGAAGACAAAGTGAAAGGCTTACTTCCGAAGGCAAAACTTTACTTCCAAAGATAAAGTATTAACTTCCAAAGATGAAGTCTCAAAAGGAGAAATTAGAAGACTACTTCAAAACTATGAAGAAAGAAGAATTCCTCAAGCCTCGGAAGAAGTAGTCTCTTCCGAAATATAAGTGGCTTCGGAAGTACTTGTTCTTCCGAAGCCATTTAACCTTCGGAAGACACTGCTATGAACCAATGGACATAAGTATGGTCTCTGAAACTCCGCTGCAAACCTCTGATACTGCATGGTGTTTTCTCAAAGAGCCATGTAGTTGACCATACTTTATTCCACTGTTCACCTTTTTATGTTAGTACAAGTTACCAACTTTAGTTGGTGACAAAAAGGTAAGTTAGGGACATATCCTGACTACCATATCCCAGATAATGTCTTATCTGAGATAACTTAAACTATAGCTTTGTAGTATTAGCTTTAGTTAGAGGATTCCAGCTGGTACCAAAGTATATCCGGCTGTAGGTAGTATTATATATAGTTTCTCATTGTAACTCATAACAATATGCTTGTAAGATTTTTTTAATGTTTGAGTTGAGAAGCAATATATGCAAGTACCTTGAATATTACTTCTTGTGTTTGATTATTACTTATTATATTTTTATCAAATCCTAGAGACTTTGCTTTCATCCGAGTGTTGTTCAAGTGAGTTTGAGAGAAAATCAAGTGTTTAGTGACACAAACCAATCCTACAGAGTTCCATAGGAAAGATGGATTTCTTCCTTGGAATTTAAGTGAAGCAGATGGAAGAAGTGTTGGATTCTTTATGCCCAAGACACATAGAACTTTGATGTGGTTAGTACGTCATGATCCAAGTCGGGTCATACCCAATAACAAGTTTTGCAAACACCAATAAATATTTAATTGATGATATGATCATACAATTGAATAATAACACCAATTTAGAAAATGGGTTTTCTAAATAAGTTGCATATGAGATAAAACAACTTATAGCGATATTTTGTTCATGGGTATTATTTGTAATGTTATTTAAGTTGGTTAAATAACATCAAATAATAAAAGTGTGTGTAAGAGTTATATAATTAAAAGGTTAATTACATAACTAAAAATTAATTAGTTATAATTAATGGAAGATTAAAAAAATGGGGGGAAACCCCATTTTGGACCAAATTCGGCCGCCCCCTTTGTGGGTTTTAATTGATTGTTTGTTGTCTTGGAAAGACACACAACACACACACACTATTCTTCCCTTTCTCTCTCATACATGCAAAAGACCATTTTTCTCTCCATTGTTGAAGATATTCAAGGCTGAAAATAGGGGTTTCAGATGCACTTGGTGGTCGTTTTGGTGTAAAATCCTAGCATCAAGAGGTGTTTGCATCACACTTGTGGGTATGCAAGCTTAAGAGGACCTTCTTTTGGTGCCATGGTCGTTTTTCTTGGTCCACATCATCCTCCATATCCGTCTTTTTGCTGCTGAAAGGTAGTTTATGGCAGCCTCTTTATGGCTGTCCATAATGTATGTTTTATGTTTACATAGCTAGTCTTATTCACATATAAAAGGTCCTTTGGTCTTGGGTTTGTTTGTAACTTTATAATATCAATTTGAAACCCAAAATTTCAGTTTATAAACTATGTTATAAAGTTTATTTCCGCTGCGTTTTCACAAAGTTTAAATGGTTAAACTATGTTTCATGTTCTAACAAACCCCAACATTGGCATCTAGAGCCGGTTATGTGGATAGCTAGCTTGTTTTGTCCTTAAAAAATTCGTTTTATGGGACTTTAAAACCCCATTAGGGGCTGCTATATTCATGTATTATGAATCCTCAAACTTTCAAAGTTATATCACACATACTTGTGATTAAACTTTGAAAGACATGTATGTTGTATTGTTTGTTTGTTTGGACAAGATAAAACCCAAAATTTCAGTTTGTGTTGGCTGAAATTTCATGGGTTTTAGTGGGGATTCATTGTTGTTTTGGATGATATGATCATTGTTCATTATGTTGCATAACCTAGCCCTTGACCTTGTGTTAGTTGGATGATTGTAATGGTTGTTTTTATTCATTCAATTGGGTTCTATAGTCATTTATTTGTGCTTTGTTTAAAGTGTAATTTATTATTATTGGGATGTAATAAATAGATTAGGTACTTTTCATTTTACTAGAAATCTTGTATTAGGATATAATATCTTGTAATATGAAGATGTACGCGTTAGAAGCACAAAGGGAAGACACAAGAAACATGGAGCATTTGGATGCGATTTCAAGTGGGAGGTTCATGGAAGCCTTTTGTGTTGTGTTTTGTCCCTTAGAAATGTCCTATGGTCCACACTTGTGATGGCAAACAAGTGTGGCCACTTTAGATGCTATGGTTATGCACTAACATTTGGTTGATTCATGGTTGTTTTGGTTATGGTATTGTGGTTGATTGCTTATATATGATGTTTGCTTAACAATCCTTCAATGATCATAACAAACTATGTAAATGGGAATTAATCATTAAAAGGTAATAAAAGGTTATTAAAATTGTTTAATGATTTTAAAGATTAAAAGGGGTTTTAATCAATGTACCATAGGGTATCTTGTATTTGAAAGCATGCAAATATGAATACATAGAGTTTTCTAAACTAGATTATAATCTTTAATTTTTTTTATAAAGGATAAGATCAACACCATCCTTTTACACAACACTTGAGTCACTCGGGACTCTTAGTGGGATAAAGATCACCTAACCATTTTGTGGGAACTTGTGAATTGAGGTGAGAATGCCATATTCGTGGGATAAAGGTCACCTAACCGCTTATTTTGGCAAACTCACACGTGTGTAAGTAGGTTTCTTGATTTGCAAACCATGTCAAATGGATCACTTACGATATGGTTTCCAAATGGTGTTGATGGGATTAACATGCCGACTTTACATATGATGTTTCAAGTCGATCCCATACCTCTAGAAGTTGAAAATAGTTGCAACCGTCAATCGTTGACCACCTTATTAATTTAAATAGTGGGATAAAGGTCACCTAACCACTATTTAAATATAATGTTGGGTTCTAGATTTTAATATGAAAATGACCTTAAAAGGTATTAATTATTAAAATAACAATATCGAAAATACTAAAATTGATCTTTGTTAAAATTTTTTAGATGGCCACCAATAATAATGATAATCATGATAATTCATCCACGTCCGCCCAATCTTTACGAGCGATTCTCCAAAAGGAACGTCTAAATCATAACAATTTTATCGATTGGTATCGAAACTTGAGAATCATTCTCAAGCAAGAAAAACGATCATATGTTTTAGACGAACCTGTCCCCGATCAACCTAGTGAGATGATGAGGAGGCCTATAAAGATTGGATAAAGTACACTGAGGACTCTGTCCAAGTGTCTTGCCTTATGTTGGCAAGCATGACTCCGGATCTCCAAAAGGACTATGAGCATACGGAGCTTATGACATGATAACCCAACTGAAGGAAATGTTCTAACAGCAAGCGAGGGTTAAGCGCTTCGAAACGGTTCGAGCGCTCCATGCATGTCGTATGGACGACAACCAATCAGTTTCATCTTATGTATTTAAGATGAAAAGTTACATTGACCGCCTCGAAAGGCTAAATTTTCCCGTCTCAAAGGAATTGGCCATGAATTTGATCCTCAACGGCCTTACCAAAAGGTTCGAGACGTTCGTGTTGAACTACAACATGAATGCTTGGGACAAAAGCGTTGGTGAGCTTCACTCTATGCTCAAAACGGCCGAGGCGGCCATGGGTAAAAGGGTTTTACCCGTTCTCACCATCAATGAAGGTGGGAACAAGAAAAGGCCTCATCCCGCACCCAAGGCAAGAGTTGCAAAGGTAAGAGACCCGTAATGGGAAAAGGGAAAGGGGTGGCAAGGGTTCCACCCAAAGCACATGAGAAGAGGCAAAAAATTGCTTCCAATGACCCATGCTTCAAGTGTGGGGAGATTGGACATTGGGCAAGAAATTTTCCTGTCCATCTCCAAGAGTTGAAAGCAAAGAGGGATGCCGGGCAGACCTCAGGTACCATATACATGATCCATATTGATTTAAACTTAATATCCTTTAACACATGGGTATTAGATACCGGATGTGGAACTCACATTTGCAATTTGTTGCAGGGGTTCAAAAGAAGTAGCAACTTCAACAAAGGGGATGTTAGCCTCTACATGGGCAATGGGGCTAAAGTTCAAGTTGAAGCCCGTGGTGACTACATCTTGAAACTTCCAAATGGTTTGGAAGTAATTTTGTACAATGTTTTGTATGCTCCTAGTTTGACTAGGAACATTATTTCCGTAGCCCTATTAAAACATTTTGGATATGTATTATCATTTATTCAAAATGAAATCCATGTTACTTTGAATGACATGTTTTACTTTAAAGCTAATCCCATCAATGGTATCTATGAATTGGTTCGTGAAAATACTTTGAATGATAGCTTATTGTACCAAACTAGTACCAAGAAACTCAAATCAGATTTGAGTAACACTTATCTTTGGCATTGCCGTCTTGGTCATATAAACAAGAAAAGAATACAAACACAACAAAAGAATGGTCTTTTAAAAACAAATGAATGTGATTCATTTGATGTATGTGAGTCTTGTTTACAAGGTAAAATGACCAAGGTACCTTTTAGTGGCAAAGCCGAAAGGGCAAAAGAATTATTAGGTATCATACATTCGGATGTATGTGGTCCTTTTAAACCTATGACAAGGTACAATGAAAGATACTTCATTACCTTTACTGACGACTATAGTCGATATGGGTATGTGTACTTGTTAAGACACAAAGATGAAGCTTTTGAAATATTCAAGATCTTTTAAAATGAAGTACAAAATCAACTCAATAAGTCAATTAAAATTCTCCGCACCGATAGAGGAGGTGAATACCTGAATGATGCTTTTAGGGACCATCTTAGAAGTTGTGGGATTGTCTCACAACTATCTCCACCGGGAACACCACAACATAATGGCGTGTCCGAGCGGAGAAATCGAACTCTATTGGATATGGTTCGATCTATGATGGCTAAAAGCTCGTTACCTCTGTCATTTTGGGGTTTTTCTCTGCTCTCTACGACCCGTATTTTGAATATGGCCCCAACCAAGAAAGTGGAAAGGACACCTTATGAAATATGGCATGTAAGGGTTCTATCATTTTCATATTTGAGGGTGTGGGGGTGTGAGGCTTATGTGAAGACTCCCACCTCGAACAAGTTAGAAAGCCGTTCCACTAAGTGTATCTTTATTGGATATCCAAGAGATTCTATGAGATATTATTTCTATGATCCAATACAACAAAAGGAGTTTGTTGCCAAAAAGGGTGAGTTCTTGGAACCAAGTTCCTTATGGAAGGAACTGGTAGTAGAACTATGGATCTTGAAGTGGATCAAGAACCGTAACCCGATACACGTTTGGTTGACACTAGCACTCAACATGAGGATATTGAAAGTGATCAAATAGTTGATCAATACACAGAAAACGTTCGCAGATCTGGTAGAACTAGTAATCCACCTGAAAGATATGGATTATTCACTATGGATGTTATGTGATAGATTCCGATGAACCAATCACATACCATGATGCGTTGTCCAATTCGGATTGTGACAAATGGCTTGAGGCATGAACGTTGAGATGCAATCCATGTATGAAATCAAGTATGGGACTTGGTTGTACCACCTCTTAACTCCAAAGTAGTTGGAAGTAAGTGGGTTTTCAAGAAGAAAACCGATATGCATGGAAACTTGGATACTTATAAAGCTAGACTTGTAGCAAAGGGTTTCACTCAAACTCAAGGGGTTGACTATGATGAAACTTTCTCACCTGTTGCGATGCTAAAATCTATTAGGATATTGTTTGCCATAGCTGCTCATTATGATTATGAGATTCGGAAAATGAATGTCAAAACCACTTTCCTAAATGGATATCTTGAGGAAGATGTCTATATGGTTCAGCCTGAAGGTTTTGTCGATCCAAAACATCCTCATAAAGTATGCAAGTTAAAGAAATCAATCTATGGATTGAAACAAGCATCGAGAAGTTGGAATCACCGTTTTGATAAAGAAGTAATTAAATTTGGATTCATCAAAAACATTGATGAAGCTTGTGTATATAAGAAAGCTAGTGGGAGCATCATCACTTTCCTAGTATTGTATGTTGATGACATACTACTATTTGGAAATGACATTCCAACCTTGGAAGGTGTAAAAACCTGGCTTGGAAGTTGTTTTTCCATCAAGGATCTTGGTGAGGCTGCCTATATTTTGGGAATAAAGATCCATAGGATAGATCAAGGCGGTTGATTGGTTTAAATCAAAGTGCATACATTGATAAGATCTTGAAAAGGTTCAAGATGGAGAACTCTAAGAAAGGTACGGTACCTATTCAAAGAGGAACAATATTGGGTACGACTCAATATCCAAGCTCAAAGGATGAGCAAGATAAAATGAAGGAAATCCCATATGCATATGCTATTGGATCCATCATGCATGCAATGATATGCACTCGGCCGGACGTTTCATGCGCCTTAAGCATGACAAGCCGATACCAGCAAAATCCTAGAAGCAATCATTGGATGGATGTTAAGAACATACTTAAGTACCTAAGGAGGACTAAAGATATGTTTCTAATCTATGGATATGGTGATGAGGAACTCGTTGTAAAAGGTTACACAGATGCGAGTTTTCAAACCGATCATGATGATTCACGATCACAATCGGGATACATTTTCATTCTAACTGGAGGAGCTGTCTCTTGGAAGAGATCTAAACAAGATGTGGTGGCTTTATCAACTACATAATCTGAATATGTCGCCGCCTCATTGGCAGCTCAAGAAGCTGCATGGTTGAAGAAATTCATTGCCGATCTAGGGGTGTCCCTTCCATTTAGTACCCCCTAGAGATCTTTTGTGATAACGAGGGTGCGATTGCTCAATCAAGGAACCTCGTGCACATCAAAAGACTAGGCACATTGAGCGGAGATTCAACTACATACGAGATGAAGTTGAGAAAGGAAAGATATGTATTCGCAAAGTTCACACAGATCAAAATATTGCGGATCCTCTTACGAAGCTCCTAGAAAAGACAAAGCATGAAGGTCATACCTGTGCCATGGGACTTCGATATTCTAGTGATTGGATTTGATCTGTAATTTCGTATTTGGATATTTGGAACTCCCTTACTACTTGAATAAAATTATTTGGTCATAATATTTCAATGAATGTTCCAATTTAGCATGTTTAATCCATGGGTAAATTGTTTACTCTAAATGTCCGTAGTCGTTCATACTTGTGGGAACAAGTATGAGGGTAATATTATTATGAATTTTGATTGGTGGATATTCATAAGGAATGAATATAGAGCAATTGGTTGCTGCCAAAGTTCATAGATATTTGTGGGATACAAATATTGGACTGACCCGCATCTCAAATTTTACTACATGGAATCTTCTAGGTTGATCATAAGTAAATTTGAGTAAAGGCGAATATCATTTGGTATCCTCAGACCTGAGATACATATTGGGTTTTATATTCACCAAGTGTTATACCTTGAGCAAGTTCTTCACTACCCTGAAATAATGGACAGTATGTAAGGCTATGTTCAGGCGTGACACGAGGTGTTTGTGAGAAATGTATGTAGTCAAGATGGAATTTGTTCACTTATTCATTGAGAGCAAGATGTCTAAGGCATGATTAAGTTAAATCAACAAGGAATGATTATTCTGTGTCCTTGGATTTAACATGACATCTGTAACAAAAGGATAAATGGTTGATTCACCTAAATCATTTCAAGTTGGATACTTGAAGGGGATGATGTTATTGAATGGCTTTTAATCATGTGTATTAGGGTAGTAAACCGTTGTTAGGCGGTATTTACTGCTTGCATCAATCTTCTATGAATCTTGTGCAAGTGGGAGATTGTTGGATTCGTTATTCCCAAGACACATAGAACTTTGATGTGGTTAGTACGTCATGATCCAAGTCGGGTCATACCCAATAACAAGTTTTGCAAACACCAATAAATATTTAATTGATGATATGATCATAAAGATGAATAATAACACCAATTTAGAAAATGGGTTTCTAAATAAGTTGCATATGAGATAAAACAACTTATAGGGATATTTGTTCATGGGTATTATTTGTAATGTTATTTAAGTTGGTTAAATAACATCAAACAATAAAAGTGTGTGTAAGAGTTATATAATTAAAAGGTTAATTACATAACTAAAAATTAAATAGTTATAATTAATGGAAGATTAAAAAAAAGGGGGAAACCCCATTTTTGACCAAATTCGGCCGCCCCCTTTGTGGGTTTTAATTAATTGTTTGTTGTCTTGGAAAGACACATAAGATAACTACACACACACTCTATTCTTCCCTTTCTCTCTCATACATGCAAAAGACCATTTTTCTCTCCATTGTTAAAGATATTCAAGGCTGAAAATAAGGTTTTCAGCTGCACTTGGTGGTCGTTTTGGTGTAAAATCCTAGCATCAAGAGGTGTTTGCATCACACTTGTGGGTATGCAAGCTTGAGAGGACCTTCTTTTGGTGCCTTGGTCATTTTTCTTGGTCCACATCATCCTCCATATCCGTCTTTTTGCTGCTGAAAGGCAGTTTATGGCAGCCTCTTTATGGCTTTCTATAATGTATGTTTTGTGTTTACATAGCTAGTCTGATTCACATATAAAAGGTCCTTTGTTCTTGGGTTTGTTTGTAACTTTATAATATCAATTTGAAACCCGAAATTTCAGTTTATAAACTATGTTATAAAGTTTATTTCTTCTGCGTTTTCACAAAGTTTAAATGGTTAAACTATGTTTCATGTTCTAACAAACCCCAACAAGAAGGGTTCTTCATAAATCAATCTAAGTATGTCAAGGATATCTTAGATTTATTTGAGATGAAAAATTGTAAGCTAGCCAAGACACCTATACCCAAAAATCATAATCTTTGTCTTGACTCCGAGCAGGAGGATACTAACCATCATCAGTACTAGGTAACTATTGGATCATTGATGTATCTTACTACAAGCAGACCTGATATCATATTTGTAACTTGCATCTGTGCACGATATCAAGCTACTCCTAAGGTGTCTCACCTAATTTCTGTTAAGAGAATTCTTAGATACCAAAACGGAGCTCCAAACTGGGTCTTTGGTATCCTAGGAATAAGGATTTCAATCTCTATGGTTATACTAACAGTGATTATGGTGGTTGCAATATTAATAAGAAATCCACATCAGGAGGATGTCAATTTATTGGTGGAAGGATCATCTTAGGGCAATGTAAGAAGCAATTATGTGTCTCTACATCAACTGTTGAAGTTAAATATATTGCTGTTGCAAGAGACTATGATCAGTTGCTATGGATTTACAATAAGATGTTAGACTATGATTTCAAATTCATGGAGACTCCTATCCATATAGACAACAAGTGTGTAATTTCTATCAAAGAGAATCCAGTCAAGCACTCTAAGACAAAGCACAACAATATCAGGTACCATTTCATTCGAGATATTCATTAGAAAAACTTGATCAAACTAGTCAATGTTAATTTAAATAAACAATGTGCTGACTTATTCACCAAGCATTTGATGAACAAAGATTTAAATACTTAAACATAGCAATTGGGATGATTAATATTGACTAGTCTATCTCTTTTGAAAACCTTTTAAAATGTGTCTTGTCTATGTTATCTTTATACAATCTAAGCCACGTTACAAAAGGTTTTTCTTTCAAATTTCTAAGTATGAATTCTTCTGAAGAAAAATTAACCTTGAAAGATATTTATGTCTATCTTTGAAGGCAAATTCCTCTACACAAGTATTTTCTTCCAAAAAGTTACTTGCCTCGGAAGAAAATTTGATCATAGATCAAATTCACTTCCAAACCTCACAAAATTCTTTTCTCGAAAGACCACTTTACTCTCGGAAGCAGGCTTCTCTTTGAGACATGGATTTCCTTCGGAAGTAACTGTGGCCTTGAAAGACATTATTGAGAAACTTAATTATTTTCTCTCGGAAGCAATTTAACTCTCAGAAGAAAACTTTACTATGTAACTGAAATCTTTGAGCCCCACTTTGTAAAAGTAAGATTTTATTGATGATTGTTGGAATATTTTAAATGGTTTATCTTACTATCCCTATCAAATCGAAACCTAAATTTTCCTTTCACTTTATCGGTTTGATCTTTTACCCCCCATTTAAAATCTTCTGTCTCTCTTTCTTTACTTTCTTTACCTTCACTAAATCCCCAAAATTTCCACTATCTTCTTCACTCACTCTCAAAGTCCTTCAATCAAATAGTTCTTTACCAACAATAGTCTTGAATCCCCAAGAAAACCAAGTTGTAATCCTTGATTCTTCAAAGGATGTCGACTTTTCCCTAGTTATCCAATTTTTGACCTAATCTGCATACTTCTACCCTCATTGTTAATCCTACCATCTACTCAAACCATATCGCTAGATTATGGGTCAATGGTTTAAGCGAGATGCTTAATGATGAAACAATCATCAGATAGAGGATCTAAGGGGAAGAAATCATCATCAGTGAAAGAACCATCAGGGAGCATTTGGAGATTCATGATGAAGGTGTCCTAATGAATTCCCCAAGTCTAATATGGAAGACACTTACACATAGATGGGATATGGTGGCAATGTGAGCAAGTCAACTGTCTATAAGTTCAACTTCTCCTATAATTGGAAGTTCTTGTTGCATATCATTCTATATAGCCTCTCTAACAAATCAGGGGTTGGGATCAAATCCCATCTGTTTTGGGCTACCTAGTCCACGGGTTGTTCAAAGGCCTCCATATCAACTACTCACGATTTATGCTGAACAACCTACGAGGTAATCTCACCAGGGATCCATTTTATAAGTATCCCTGGTTTATACAGCACATAATCAACTATGAGCTTGATCATGACAAGCTTTAATGTGAAGACATCTTCCTGGTTCCTCACATGAGGTTGGACATCTTCAGAACACTGAAGAAGGTGTCCACCAACTTCACCAGAAGATTCACTAATCTTCTTCTAGGTATGCTTGAGCATGTTGCTCTTGGAGACATTCCTGCAAACCCTGTAGGTGATGAACCCACACCAACGACCACCACTTTAATTCCAATCATTTCTTCCCACCCAATAAAATTCACCTACCAAAGACATCCCAAATGAACCCTTGTTTAATCCACTCTAATTGAATAAGTCCCCTCTATTCAAACCAAAAGCGCTAGAGTGGAACTCAAGGCTCCGACACAGCTAGAGGTCCAACCATCCTCCATAATTGATCTAAATATTAGTGTTGAGTCTCCTCAGTCTCAACCTGATGAGCCCAAAACCCAAACTATAAGCCCTCAGGGTGAGTCTCAACACTCCCTTGAGCAGCCTGAAAGTGATAGCCACAAACTACCTCAGCTGCTATTGTAGAGGAGCCATTAGGTGCTGACCAAAGTCCCAGGTCAATAGATTTAACCTCTGTATTCTTTCTTGACCTACTAACCCGATCTGATAAAGATATCATGTTTTATCAAGGTAGTGATGTCGATCTTTCCCACCACTCTCAAGATCAACAGAGCCTTAGGGAACCTCTGATATCTAGCCCACATAAGCTAGACCAAACTAAGGTGAGTCCAACCAGAATGAAGGTGACTCATGTAGACTCAGCTGCCACTACTAAAAGTGTCTCATTGGCCTCTCAAGATAGTGGTAACATAAGTGTGAATAAGTCTGTGGCAACCTTGCCAATTAATGCCTCTTAAAGAGATATTAGTATGCAAGGGAAACTAGGGTGCCAAGAAACCACATCTGGTAGCGATGATGAACATACTAGGTATGTTATCTCATCTCCTTGTGATTCTTCAAAAGAAGATAATGGTAGTCTGCAACTTACCATTTGAGACCTACTCTCCAAAGTCTCAAACTTGAATAAAAGGTTAAGACTTTAGAAGATAGGTCTGCCACTCAACAACTTGAGATTGACAACCTCAAGGCATAACTAGTTGAGACATATATTGATAAGTCTGTTAGGCGTGTACCAATTTAGGTTTCTTTAAGTTCTTCATCTAGCTCATTTACTTCTCAAAATGATTCTACCAAAAAGGGGGAGAATGTACAGAAACAAAGACATGAGGAAACTAGTTTGGCCATCACAACCTCCCTTTCTTCTTTTTACCCCACATAACAACACCATACAATCATCTTCCCTCAGCCACCTCCCATTACAGTTCAAGTGAACCCAAGGATGCTTATTGATCTTCATAGATTCTTAACCGAATTCCTAATAAGCACCTCCCTTAAACATCCCTTCCTTGATGTTGCCATCTCCTACTTTGGAGATGAAAAGCTTCCAAGGTTGAGTGCAACACCTACCTCCAAGAAGGAAGTTGGTCAACCTAAGGTCGATATTGAACATGATATTGACTTCGAAGGGGAAAAAAGGACCGATGACCCAATAACTGACTTAGAAGGGACAGGTGGTGTAGTTCTAATCTCTTCTGAAGCAGAAATTCATGCTGCGGAAGTGATAACTGAACTGTCATCCTTGTTTGATGACTTCTTTATCACATAGGCTATTCTTGATCTAGCCTTTAATGTAAACAGTGAGGACTTTCTTAAAACTCCTTTATCTCAGACACCATAAGCAATACAAGTTCAACCCTATTTCCCCTAACCTGAATCCTCTAAGCTAGAATCACCAAAGGCTGAATCTTCCTTAGATTTTATAGGAAAATGAAAGATGACTACTGAGGAGCTTCTAGAGGAGGAAAGGTTGGAGAAGCTAAATAATAAAGGAAGACTTGGTACTAGAAAGCTACTAGATACAAGAAGCAAAGCAGCAGTAGCGGCTCAAGAGAGTATCAACAATAGGAGAAGAGTGGAGGTAATAGATAGGCTCATCAGCCTGGGAGTTTATAATGAATAAATGCTTCCACTCCCACTTGATGAGCTTGTGAAGTTAGAGAAGGCAATCTTGCTACAAAAGGAGAAGGAGGGGCAGCAAGGTTAGCCATAGAGGAGGAAAATAGGAGAAAGAAGGAAGAGCCACTTCAGAGGGAGAGGATATCCTTTCTCTACATAATGGGATATTCTCAGGAGGAGCTGACTCCTCATGAAAATGATAAGATCTTGTTTCTTTTCCACAAAGAACAAAATCAAATCAATAAGGAGAGGAAGAAGGTTATGAGGGAGAAGTTAAGGTAGAAGAAGAAGAAAGAGAAGGAGCCCTAACTTGCAAATACTAAAAAGGTGGGAGATAAAGCCTGGATGAAAGCTTATCTCAAAGCATAAGGCTTTATTGGCAGGCAAGTGGGTCCCATGTCAAAGAAGACCCTATAATGACATGTTAGTGACATCAAAGCTGACATTCGCTTAGGAAGAAGGGAGGAGGTGTTACAAAGCCAAAGTATACAAAGGATGGTACCCAAACCAACAACCAAACCATAACCAACAAAACTTGAGCCCACACCTCTTCCATTTCAAATTAAAACCGAACCAAATACTGAACCTTATACCCCTAAACCCACACCATCATCCTTACCTACACCCTCACCCGTTGCCTCTCAACAAGCAGCACCACTACCTACCATTAAACCCAAAACACAACCCCAAACCCAACCATTACCCAAACCATCTTCTAAACCATCTAAGCCCCTAACCTTAGAGGAGTTCAAGGAGCTCAAAAGGAAGCTCATCAACTACATAATCTTGAGTGGCATCTCTTTTGAGGAAGAGCCCATTAAGTTAAGATACACTGATGGCTCTTCCTATTCCCTCACAAGATATGCTTTCCTTGACCTACCTAGGGGAACACTGGACCAAGCTCTTCAACTTCTCACAACCAGCTTAGATACACTCAAAGAAGAAAAAAAGAAGTTAAGAAGAAGATTAGTGACTCTGTTGGACACATGGAAAGGGGAAAAACTGCCAATCAAGCCCCTCAATGCTAGGAAGCAAATTGTCCAGTGGAGATTCGATGAACCTGCTCACAGCTTTGCTATGGAAAGGGAGAATGGTGAAGTCAATAGACTTGACACACCATATCTGCTACATTCCAACAAATTTGATATTGCTGAGTTAGCAGAGAAACCATTCTCTAATCCCTCCAACTCTCAGGTAGTTACTCACATAAGAAATCATCTAAGCAACCTTCATCCAGTTGAACTAACAAAGAAATCCAAGACTGAATAGGAGAAAGGAAGAAGAAGATGGTTCAACTACAAAAGGAAGAACATTCCTTCAAATGATTGAAGGCCTTACTTCTAATTCCATAGTTAGATGGGAGTATGACTACAACTCTCATAAACTAACTCTCTTTAGAGGGTCATAATAGTGGGTACATGTCATTCAGAAAAACAAACTAGATCTTCTATCTAACAATAACTTGTACAGGCTCCTCAGCACCACATCAGGGAAGAACAAGGAGACATATAAATACTTTCTTTTATTGGTTTTAAAAGCCTTGAAGAGTAGAAGGGAGTGAAGTTTTGATATCATCAGCCTAAGGGAGTTTGTTGGATCATATGAGACTGGTACAACCAAAACAACACTTTCAAGATTTTGGATTACAACTAAAGAAGTCTTACGAAGAGAGAGTCGTTCTTCTAAAAACAAGTTGAAGATCTTCCAAATCTCAAGAATGAAGAACTTCCAAAGTAAAACTCAGTTTTCTGAGACTAAGTGTTTCTCCTTTCAAAGTATAAACACTTAGAAGATCAAGACAAAGTCTTTCGAAGAAAAAGGCATGAAGAC
The DNA here is from genome assembly GCA_025506515.1 of Flaveria trinervia. Taxonomy (NCBI): domain Eukaryota; kingdom Viridiplantae; phylum Streptophyta; class Magnoliopsida; order Asterales; family Asteraceae; genus Flaveria; species Flaveria trinervia. Next base: position 50,423,681 of record CM046451.1, read on the forward strand.
TCATAGAAGTCTCAGAAGAAGTTGATTCTTTGAATTCTAAATGGCTTCAGAAGAACTTATTCTTCCAAAGCCATTTAGGCATTAGAAGAACTTATTCTTCCGAAGCCATTTGAGCTTCAAAAGAATCAACTATGAACCAGTGGACAAAGGTATGGTTCGACTGACACTCACTACCAACTCTTGTATACTACATGGTGATTTCCCACGCCTATGTAGTTGACCATACTTTAATCCACTGTTCACCTTCCATCAGTTAGTACAGTTACCAACTTTAGTTAGTGACAAAAAGTAAGTCATGGACATGTCATGACTACCTAGTCTAGGATAGTATTTTATCTTAGATGCTTTACTTCTAGTAATATAGTATTTGTCTAGTTGTAAATTCTAGCTGGTTATTCAAGTATAACCGGATGTAGATAGTAGTATATAATTTCTCATTGTAACTCATTAAGTCATGCTTGTAAGAGTCTTATAGTACTGAGTTGAGAAGTAATATATACAAGTATCTTGAAAAACTATTCTTGTGTTCATCTACTTATTATATTATTGTCAACTTAGTTAGAGATTCTCATTCATTTATCCGAGTGAGATCAATTGAGTTTGAGAGATAAACTTATGTTGAGAGACCAACACCGATCCTGCAGTCATGTTTATGTTCATGTATGTGACATGACTTTCAAGATATGTCATGCTTAATTTCCTGTAACTTTTAGGTTTGAATTAAAGTTGGTAGTAAAATTGATTGTAAAATCTTAACTATGAAATCTACAAGCCGGCTGATTTTTGTCCAATATAAATTTAGTTAACGACCCTTATAAACTGGCTAATATTCATTCAATTGAACATTAATAGTAAATGTTAATCGTGAAAATAGATAACTAAGAAAGATTACTCATGCCAGTTTCAACCGTCATAGAATTTATGATAATACTATATGTATTTAAGTACATGTAATCCTTTAGGGGTCAACAACAATGTTACTAACAAAGGTGCATGCATGTATTTATCTGAATAAACTAGTCCTTTATTAACTTACAAAATTGCATTATATATTCTTTAATTTAATATTACATGCAATGTCATTTTATTAAAAGATTTGTACACATATTGTCCTTTATACTAATTTGTATCAAAATTTACAATTAACTCAGTTGTGTACCCCCTCACATGAGAGGTTTTTTGTCATTTGCTTTTCACGTGTAATATAATAACAAAATGTTAAAAATCAGAATTTTAAAAGAAAAATTAAAAGATATCAAACTATTGTGTAAGTTGGTGAAACCAATCTCTCTTAGTGTGTTTTCATTCGACTAGTTGTGAAACAATTAATAACAAGAACCTCAAATAGTATTTACTAAAATAAGAAGTCGAAGTCACAAATCACCTATGAGTTCCAAAAATTAACAATAAACACCAAAAAATATCTGTAAATACTTTATCAACTACTAAGACTAACAAATAACAGAAGAAAATGCTTGTAAATACTTTATCAACAAGTCACACCGATAAATAATAAAAAATCAATAAAGAACACAAACTCGGATATTACATGTGATTCTTTGAATTTCTTATATAATTGCAAAAGCCAAAAAGCGAACTGTGAGTCGCCCGTTAATCACACAACAATATAAGCCGAAAATTCAAATAGTAACGGATTACAAAAAGTGAATTAATTATTTGAATCATACCATCAATTTTCATTCAACTTCAAGGGGCTTCAATGTGTTTGAGACGTTATAAGTGGTGGTACAAGTATTGGAGTATCAAATTAAGGGGGATGCCGGATTTAATGGTGTTGAGCGTATGAAGAATGCGGATTCACCAACTTAGCCAATGGCCCAATATCATTTAATTTTATTTTCATATTTAGTGGAAGACCGTTAGAAGGGATGGCCACTTACAACCGAAACATACAATAGGAAGAGTTGGTTTAAGAATACTTAACATGTCAATAGGGAACCGGTAACATAATGGTTTGATACTTAAAACACTAGCAAATATGAGACAAAACAAGAACAAACAACACAAGTTTATGGGTTTCAAGAATGTTGTATATTGCTCTCAAGTTCTGTTACAAGTGTTAAAGCATAAAAGAAAGTTACAAGGACTTGAGATACTTTATACTCATCCTACAGCCAGTCATCCATAGAAGGCCAGTTGGAAACAATTGAACTAGACAACAAAATCAAATGTAGAGCCAAAAGGCAGATTGCCTTTTGGCTAGTGACTATGACATGCCATAGCTCACATCTTAATATATTACAAAAAGGATAAAAGTACATAAAGTAGAAAGCACAGATTTAAGACCTCAATGTACAGTTACCAAAAGCATAGACATTTTCCCTAAGTTGTGAAAGTTGGTGAGTCAATAGAGTTGCAGCGGAAAGTGGTCTAGCTTTATGGTAAAGTACATCAGATAAAGCATGTGTTCAAAAGTCTTCAGAAGAAATCTTTCTTCACTTCTTGGCTTCGGAAGACTATGTCTTTGAAGTTTTGAAAGACTGCACTTTTGGCTTTGGAAGATGTTGTTCTTGGCTTCGGAAGATTTTACACTTGGAATATTTCTAGTGCATGGTGTAAAACTTTTGAAACATTTCTACTCTATACTTTAGTGCATGCATGTAAGAAAGACTTTAGATGTTTTAGGTGCATGAGCCTTTCATAAAACCTTACATTTAGATGTGAAAATAAAATGACAAAATTAAAACTCATGTGAAAAATACATAACTGAGTTAATGTACATTTAAATGAAAGTTAGTGTAAATGACAATAGGTGTGAATATATTTTACAAAGAGGAGATTTGATATAGTTATTAAAACTAAAGGACATACCATGTAATTTTATATATTAATGAAGTACATAATTCATAGTTTATTCTTTTTATTTCTATAAAGAAATATTAAATATGAACAACAAATTTGATATTCTACTAATGTACATTTGAGCCAAAGAAACTCATAATACATTAGATCGACCGAAACAAAGAACATGTTGGTATGTGATAGTTGAATAGAGCTTTTTCTGAGTTTGTTAATGGTGGTGATTTGAGGAGGAAGTAAGGGGTGACACTATGAGGGGGTTGATAGTAAATTACAAAACTTTCCTTTTGATTTACTTTTCTTTGATGTTATGAAGGATTTTAAATTCGACTAGTTAAAGGATTTCGTTGGAATTGACTAGTTAAAGGATTTGGTTGGAATGAATTTCAATTTCAATTCTAACTTTATTAAATTCTTGTGGATTTCTGTAAACCAAACACCTTTTTAGAATTTTAATTTTGAACCATGAAACAACCAAACAAAAGTATTGTACTATAATAAAATTGCTAAGAAGCTACCATAAAAGAAATTATATACATATTATAAAAAACAACTGTTGGACCAAAAGAACCAATGAGCCGGATCAGAAAAACCTTTAAGTCCCACGGACATCACAACAACTACTGAAGACCACAACAGCTGAAGACAACAGCTGATTACAAAGTCTGAAAACACAAAGTCTGAAGACAGTCTGAAGACACAAGTGCTGAAGACAAAGTCTGAAGACAAAGTCTGAAGACACAAGTGCTGAAGACAAAGTCTGAAGACAAAGTGCTGAAGACAAAGTCTGAAGACACAAGTGCTGAAGACAAAGTCTGAAGACACAGTGCTGAAGACAAAGTCTGAAGACACAAGTGCTGAAGACCAAAGTATCAGACGTTGTCACAACAGCTGAAGAGGTCTTCTTCAGTAGTTGTGATGGTTTACCTTTCAGTAGTTTCTTTATTTCAGTATTTGTAAAACAACTGAAGAGTATGTTCTTCAGTTGTTATTGTTTCAGTAGTTTTATGTTTTTCAGTAGTTGTAGTAACTGATAACACTTAGTATTTTTGTAAGAAGATGTCAGCTGTTTTGACATCTTCAGTAGTTGTGTTTCAGTTGGAATAATTCTGTTAGATGTCACTATCAAGTGACATCAGCAGACGTCACATCTCTTATATAAGAGGTGTCGACCTAATTGTAAGTGTGACATTCCGTTACCACGAAAGCGAATATTGAATGAAATATATCTGCAGAATTCTCTCTATCTATAACTGTCTGTGTTCTTACATTGAATATCCTTTTGTTCTTGTGAATTGGCTAATTCATTGCTAGAATTCCACTGCTATACTCTCTAATCAATCGAACGTAGATCACTGATCCTAACAAGTGGTATCAGAGCTGGTTAATCATTGATTGATCTAACAATTAATCATTGAAACTGCTAATTGATATCTATGTTTGATTGAATTAGCATTTTGCAAGAACTGGTTATAGATTATTGAATTTCTGACGCTTTCATTCATTTATTCTGAGATCTCTCTTGGTTCAATTGGTTGTTGTGTTTTGTTCTAAATCTGTTATAGCTTAATTGAATTTGATTGAATCTGAGATGACTACTCCTTCTAATGATCCTCACAATACTGGTTCCTCAACCAAGCCCCCGATGCTGGTTAGGACCAGTATAACATATGGCAGCGAAGAATGCTTCATCACCTGTCTGTTAACAGTTCAGGTTGTTGGACATCTGTGGTACATGGACCACATAAGCCTATGGTGAACAATCCGGAAACCAATCAAATGGTTCCGAAGAAGAAGGAACAATACCCTGATGAAGATCGGAAACTGTTTGAGATTGATGCTAAAGCCCATGGAATTTTGGCCATGGCACTGCCTAATGAAATCTATTCAGGGCTTATGCATCATGAAACTGCTCATGATCTCTGGAATGCCCTGAAGGAATAATTCGGTGGCACAGATGAGGTCTTAGCAAACAACAGAGAAATCCTTGCCCAACAATATGAGACATTCTCTCATAGAAAGGGTGAGACACTGACTCAACAGTTTAAGCATTTTTCCTGCTTGATCTCTGAGCTGAAAATGGTGAAACAGGAATACACCAATAGCCAGATGAATAACAGGTTCCTCAGATCACTGCCTGAGAGATGGGACACATACACTATTGTCCTACGCTCCAGTGCAAATCTGGATAGCCTATCTCTCACCCAACTTCATGGGAAACTGCTTACATTCGAAAGAGAGATAGAGTAGAAGAGGAAACTGTCCTCATCAGGAAAGCTCACTGATGACTTTGTACCAGGGAATACTGCCTTGGTTGGTCATGAGTCAGAATATGCTGCATCTGAAAGCAATTATGATGAGCATATTGATTTCTCTCCAAATAGTTCTAATCATGCATTTGTTGGTATTGAGAGTCATTCTGGCAGTAATAGTGACAATCTATGCTTCATCATGGATGATTTGAAAGGAATAGCTGATGATGATCTAGAAGAGATGGATATTCTGAGCCAAATGGCATTGATTAATATCAGATCTCAGAAGTTCTATAAGAGAACTAGCAGGAAATTTCCTGGACTCTCTGGCAAAACCAAAGTTGGTTTTGACAAGAGTAAGTTAAGGTGTCACAAATGCCAAAGGCTGGGACACTTTGCAAGAGAGTGTAGATCATGGATCTAACTCTTCTGCACCCTTTTGACTTTTCCTAGTACTAGTCCACAAAACAGAGGGCAATATCCTGCTGGTTCTGGTCATCATTCACATCCTAGGTCTCCTGCATACTTTGTTCCCCAGGGTCAAATGTCATATCCTTATCCCTGCTATTATATGCCTCAACCAAATCCTGTTCAAGCTCCAATTGCACAACAACCACAAGCATTGCCTGAACCACAACCTTCCCAATCTCATCAACAAACTCAACCTCAACAACACAGCTTCTTCACCCCAGGAGTTGTTGACTGGAGCAGTTTACCAGATGATTTGTCTGGTCATGAACAACTGTTCACTGGTGCTGGTCAACATGGTGGTGACAGTCCCTTTGGAAATCTAGCTCTTATGGCTTTGGATTCTGCTGATAGTTCATCCACTAATGCCTCTACACCAAAGGTATCACAGGTATCCTCTGAGGCAAAAGCCAATTATGTTCTGAAACATGCATAGCAGTATTTGCATCTATTAGAGAAGCAAATGTAGCTTTGATTAACAAGAACATTGAGCTAGAACAAATAATTCCAAAAGAAAAGCTGAATTTGAGTCTGTGCTTAATGAAAAGAATGATGAGATTTACAAACTTAAATGCTAAATCACAGATTATAAGGCTAGGGAAGAGGTACTTCTAGAGAAGTACAAAGATCTCTCAAAGAAACCCTTGTAGTCACCCAAGTAGAGTGTGATCGATGGGTACAATCATGCAAAGGTTTTGAAATGCTTCTTAGTAAGCAATCTGCTTCTAATGTGAAGTTGGCATTGGTTACAATCACACTGCTCCACTTACAGATTTTACTCCCAGAGCAGAGGTAGAATCTGATGGTGATAGCAATAACCAATCCATTTCATCATGTGATCTACTTTCTGATACAGCACCATCAGAAGTAGAAGTCAGCACTAAGCCCTCTCAGAACCTATCAGCTGATGTTGATGGTTCCACTGCTGACACTCACATGATCAATGAGTTGATCAACTCAAGAGTTAATTCTGAAAGTCCTGAAAGGACTGGAGAGCAAGATTTAACACCTGAAGTTCAAACTCCAACTACTGTCAGTACTGAAAAAAGAAAAAACTGTCAGTAGAAAGAGTTTGAAGACTACTAAAGAGGAAGTCAAGAAAGAAAACAATGCTTTCAAAGCACTGAAGAGCAAGTCTTCAGTTGTTTCATCCTCTTTAGTTGATGATCAACATAAGATGAAGAAGAAACCATGTGAAGTATGTGTTTGTTCATCATCTTACAGATGATTGCTGGTACACAAAGAGGATCCAAACTCAAACATAAAGAGGAAATTAAAGAGAAAATGGTTAAATGAAAACTGAGTTTGAGACCACATTTCTATCAGCAACATCAAATCCTGTAACCCTTAAGTCCATAAAGAAATCCAAAAAGGAAAGGGTTAACAGGTAACAGCTGAGATTGCTCAGAAGAAGAAGGTGCAACATAGGAACTTATCAAACTCCAATGGCAATGTGTCTGATGAGCTGAAAGCTTTTACACAAATCAGACACAGCTGGTTATGATGGTTCAACATCTATTGGGAAGAGTTAACCAATTAGATGTTCCTATATTGAAACCACAGAAAAGGAGGTCCAAGCCAAAGGATTCCTCTTCTTCACCATCTTCTTCCTCTCAGGCTGTTGTTTCCATCAAACCTGTTAGTTTACCATCTGTTGATGAGACCAGCCCAAACCCAAAAGGTTTGGGTCTCCAAAACTAACTGATTGTTATAATTGCAGGTTTCTTCAACATGCCAAAGTAGCATCTGGTATGTAGACAGTGGGGATCTATGCACATGACTGGGAACAGCTCTCTTCTTCATGACTACTCTCAAGAAAGAAGGGGTTTGTTTCTTTGGCAATGATGCTAGGGGTTACATCATTGGCAACGGCTTTGTCTCCAATGGAGAAATAAAGTTTGATGATGTTAATCATGTGGAAAATCTCAAGTACAATCTCTTGAGTGTCAGTCAAATGTGTGATAAAGGCCATGTTGCTCTTTTCACCAGTCAGAACTGTAGGATTCTGTCATCCGAAGTTCTGCATTTGATTGATAAGGGTTGGATGATCACACTCTCCTAAGAGCCAACAGGACAGGAAGAGTGTATGCCTTAGATCTTTCCAAGAAAATAGATCTCAGAGCAAACTTGCCTATTTTCCAAAGCCTTTTCTCAAGAATCTAAACTGTGGCACAGAAGCTGGGTCATGTAAATTTCAAAAACATGAATCAGCTAATCCACAATAGTTTAGTTAGAGGCTTACCAATAAAGGAGTTCCACTGTGATGAAACCTGCACTGCTTGTTTAAAAGGAAAACAACACAAAGTCTCATTCCCTCCTATTGAAGAGCCTAAGTCCACTGCCTGCTTGCAATTACTGCATATGGATCTATTTGGTCCTGTGAGAGTAATGAGCATGGCAAAGAAGAAATACTGTCTGGTAATTGTGGATGATTACTCCAGATTTGTATGGGCTTTCTTTCTACATTCAAAGGATGAGGTTGCTCAGAAGATTATTCACTTTGTGTTGTATGTTGAGAAGCAGTATTCCCTTCCAATCAAGTGTATTAGGAGTGACAATGGAACTGAATTCAGAAACCATACACTTGATGACTTCTATCTTTCAAAGGGAATCAAAAGGAAGTTTAGCATACCACAGACTCCAGAACAAAATGTAGTAGTGGAGAGAAAGAACAGGACCCTAATTGAAGCTGCAAGGTCCATGCTGGCTGACTCTGGTTTGCCACTGACCTTTTGGGCTGAAGCTGTTAACACAGCTTGCTATGTGCAGAATAGAGTCTTAGTAAATCAGAGGTGATGAAGACTCCATATGAAGTTCTCCATAACTTGGCTCCTCTAATTTCATTTTTCAAAGCATTTGGGTGTCCCTGTTTTATTCTCAACACAAAGGATGAACTCCAAAAATTTGATCCTAAGGTGGATGCAGGGTATTTTGTTGGTTATTCATCTACTTGCAAGGCATACAGAGTCTTCAACTACAGAACAAAGATAGTTGAAGAGACTTTGCATGTGAAGTTTAATGAATCTCCTATGGACAAGTTCCACAAAACCCTATGGAGTTGTTTGATTTGGACATACTGCAATATGTTCCTTATCAACCTCCAGCTGTTGCAGATCTGTGGATAAATCATCTTCTGCAGCATGTCTTCCACCTGGTGGTATTGATGATGATGATGATAATATCAATACTCACCTATTCAAGTTTAGTGACCAACTACCTGTGTCTGCTAAATTTGATGTTCCTGTGGCTTCAGCAGTTCCATCACAACAAATGCTGATGAGATCTCTGATTCCTCTACATCTTTTGAGTTACCATCTAATTCTTGGTTTCAAGAGTCTGCATCAACATTAGCTGCTGCTGAAGGTCCTACAAACACTTGCATAGATCTCATTGTTTATCAAGAACTGAAGAATCACCCAATGTCTCAGATTATTGGTGATATCAATGCTGGTGTTTCAACAAGAAGTCAATTGTCTAACTTCTGCTTCTATGCTCTCTTCATCAGTCAGCTAGAGCCAAAGAACTACCATGTTTCTTTGAGAGACAATGGATGGGTTGAAGCCATGCAGCTTGAGCTACTTCAGTTCAAGAAACAGCAAGTGTGGGAACTGGTTCCTCTTCCCCCAGGTAAGTGTGCAATAGGCACTAAATGGGTGTTTAGGAATAAAACTGATGAAAATGGGTTTATTGTTAAGAACAAGGCTAGACTGGTTGTACAGGGGTTTTCACAAGAAGAAGGTATTGACTATGATGAAACCTTTGCCCCTGTAGCCAGACTAGAGGCAATCAGATTGTTTTAGCCTATGCTGCATTCCACAATCTTAAAGTTTTTCAAATGGATGTCAAAAGTGCATTTCTATATGGTAAAACAAAGGAAGAAGTTTATGTGTGTCAACCACCAGGTTTTGAGGATAATAAACATCCTGAATGGGAGTATAAACTTGATAAGGCTCTTTATGGGTTGAAACAAGCTCCTAGAGCCTGGTATGAGACACTTTCCACTTTTCTTCTTAAGAATAAATTCACTAGAGGCTCCATTGATAAAACTTTGTTCATTAAGAAGGTGGATCAGCATAAGCTACTTGTTCAGATTTATGTTGATGATATCATTTTTGCATCCTCTGATCCCTAGTTGTGTGATGATTTTACAACATTAATGAAAAAGAGGTTTGAAATGAGTGAAATGGGAGAATTACAGTTCTTTCTAGGCTTGCAAATTAAACAAAAGGCTGATGGAACCTTTATCATCAGTCAAAATATACAAAAGATCTTTTGAATAAGTTTGATTTACAAAACTGTAAGCCCTGTTCTACTCCCATGTGCAAACCACACAACTGGATGCAGATCAGAAAGGTAAAACTTTGATGAAACACTTTACAGATGTATGATTGGGTCCTTGATGTATTTAACAGCTTCTAGACCAGATATTATGTTTGCTATATGTGTTTGTGCTAGATTTCAGGCTGCTCCTAAAGAGTCTCATTTGATTGCAGTCAAGAGAATCTTTAGATATTTGCAAGGTACACAATCTCTGGGTTTATGGTATTCCACTGGACACTCTTGCAAATTAGTTGCTTTTTGAGATAGTGACTATGCAGGGTGCAAGTTAACTAGAAAGTCAACTTCTGGTGGTTGTCATTCCTAGGCAACTGTTTGATTTCTTGGCAGAGTAAGAAACAAACATCTGTTGCTACATCAACTGCTGAAGCCGAGTACATTGCTGCTGCAAGTTGCACTTCTCAGGTACTCTGGCTTCAGAAACAACTTCTGGATTATGGCATTACAGAGACTAAGACTCCATTATTAATGGATAGTGCTTCAGCTCTGTGTATTGTCAAAAATCCAGTCCAGCACTCTAGGACCAAACATATAGAGATCAGACACCACTTTATTCGGGATTGTTTTGAAAAAGGTCTGATTGATCCTAAGTTTGTGCCTAGTGCTGATGAGCTTGCAGATATTTTTACTAAGATTTTGGATAGTTCTACTTTCCAAAACCTTGTGTTAAGGCTTGGTATGCTGCAGCTAGAATAAGTGACAACTACTGATGATTTCAGTAATAATTACTGGTGATCATTGGTAACCATGTCACATATAAGTACTGATGAGTCTTTCACCTTCAGTAGTTTTTATAACTACTGACGGCTAAATGCCTCACAAAGTACTGAAGTACTTTATCTGTTCTAAACACTGATGTAGTTACAACTACTGATATAGTTACAACTACTGAAATCAGTACAACAGATAAGTACTGACGTCCTATGAAACACCTGAAAAGCAGATGCAAAGTCTGATGAGTAAGTGTTGAGGACAGTATGAAACAGCTGAAAGGCTATGAATGACGAAAACTACTGAAGAGAACTTTCTCTTCAGTTGTTTCTACAACTGCTGTTTCATTCTAAACAACTGAAGCAAAACCATGTCTTCAGTAGTTTTATAACTACTGATGACTAACACCAAGTCTTCAGCTGTTTACAACAACTGATGACAAAACCACTGTCTTCAGTAGTTTCACAACTACTGATGACAAACACCAAGTCCTCAGTTGTTTCATCATCTGAAGTCAAAACCATGGTCTTCAGTAGTTTTCTAACGCTGATGCCTAAAACCACGACTTCAGCTGTTTCAACGTCTGAAAGGGTAATACCATGTCACAGTCGGTTTAAAACTACTGATGACTAACACTAAACCTTCAGTCATTTTCTCACCCCTACCCTATAAATACCTGTCCTCTTCTCTAATGTTTCATTAGCCGTTATTTTCTGAGCTTCTCTCTCTCAAACATGGCGACCATGAGTCTGAAACCACGACATAACTGCGTTGCTTACCTTACCAGTCGGCTTTCTGGAACAAATATGATAATGCCATTGACTTAATGGTGGATTCCCCATATCGCACAGCCTTTCTCTTGAATCCGACCATCTACCCTGAATCCCTCAGTCAATTCTGGTCAAATGCTTTTGTTCATACTGATGAGTCTACCGGCCAAATCTCTGTTCGGTCCCTTGTCAACCAGAAACTAGTGGTCGTTACAGCCGACATCATTCGTCAGGCATTACACTTACACGACTCACCACTGTGACTGAATACCCAAAGGGCACAACAGATATGTCCTTTATCAATCATGGGTATGAAGGTGATCTTCGGGCTACAACCATTCTGAAGAAACATTTCATGATGCTGAGAAATTTATTTTTCACATGGTAAATGTCTGCTTAGCCTCCAAGACATCTTCTTGGGATCAAATGTCATCCCAATGGCAACAGGTATTGTATTCTATTCTAGAACACCAACCGCTAAATTTTTCTGAAATCGTGTTTCTAGAAATAAAGAACTTGGCTCAGAAACCTGCGCAAAACGATGGCCATTATATCCCAGGTTTCTGATGGCCATTATTTTAGATGAATTAAAATCTGATGGCCTTGTTGGCCTTGGAGTCCCTGCACCAGCTGTTTTGGCTGAGGTATACTCCAGGCACAACTCAGACCTTACTCTCAAAGAAGCTGCCCGAATGCTAAAGCCCAAGCACAAGGAACCCACAGCTTCCACCACCAGAACCAAAGTCCCCACTAAACCAAAACCAAAACACCCCAAAGCAGCTATTCAGGGAGATGAGTCCCCTGAAGATGCTCCTGTACACCAAGGCAGGATATACTTGCTGGCTTTAAACCCCCCAGCAGTATCAGAGACTCTAACAGCCACAGCCGCTCAGGATTCCTCTCAAAAGGAGCCTGCAGCCACCACAGCAGGGGTACCCACACATCTGGGATCTTCCTCACTTGAGGAGATTGCCATTGAAGAGCACCATCCTCCCCAGGTGCACACTGCTTTTACCCCATCTCCCCATGCAACCGCCCCCCAAAGTCCACCATAATCATTGCAAACGTGCTGACTCAGCTGCATGCCTCTCCTCCTCCCCAACAACCACCAACAAAGGGAGAACCACAAATATTGAGGAAGAGGATCACCATGCTTCTGACAACCCACAGCACCGGGGTTTACAAGTTCTATCTCCTGGTGTGGATAGGGAGATTAGAACATCTAGTGAGGCTGCCACCTCTTCTGAATCAGCACATGATCAGAATGAGGCTGGTAACATAGCTAAGACCTCACTAGAGGCAACAGCTGATGAAGGACATAGTCCTAAGGCTGGAAGTCCCCAGTTCCAAGAAAAAGGGGCACATGCTAAAACTGGTCTACACCCAGTGCATGTACATCCTGCTACAAGCAGGAGGTCAGGTGATTCAGCATCTGCTGATGATGACCTGGGCTTATTCTATGACGTTCTAGCCCACAACAACATCCTGGAGGCTGAGGTAAGCAGACTACAAGAACTGCTTGCCAAGAAGTCTCAGGATGTAAGTCCATCTGCCCCACCAACCCACAGATGGCACCTTCCTTTGAAGGTCCCCCAAACACTTTACCCTCTCACTTCACTGAGCCTCCAGCCTCTACTTTTGGCACTATCTCTCCGGGACAGAACCCCCTGAGCAGATGGTTGCTGTATTCCAACAATCCCTACCTCTCATCTCCCATCATCAATGACATTGTTTATAAAGCCATTGATGAGAGGATCTCCTCAAGTCTACAACCACTCATTGATGATGCTGTGCACAAGAAACTTTCTGCGGTACAAACCCTTGCCACCAATGCATCCAAAAAGGGGGAGAGTACAGCAGTGAAAGAAAGGAAAAGAAAAAGAACTGAGGATGAGAAGGCACAAGAGAAAACCAAGGAGTTGGAAAAGGAAAAGGAACAACAACTGATCACTTACAAAAGAAAGAAAAGTGCTGGTGATCAAACGAATGCTGAAGAAAAAATCCTTGGAAGAGCTGGTAAAAGATGCAGATGAAACACACAGCTGATCCATGGACAAAATCATTGAGCAACTCTTCAAGCAAGGCTTTGATACAGCCACACTAGACAGTGAGATCAGGAGGTTGGAAGTAGAGGAAATTCAAAACAGATGGGCTGGGTACAATGTGCTGGGAAAGAGAGATTGGAGATCATGATTCGATTCATAGCCAAATACTTAGGAAGATCACTGATATGGATATTGATGGACATCAGGACCAGAGACAGCATTCTGGCTATAGCCACCAGAATCTGTTTGTCTGAGCAATTTCATAAGGGGATAATCATTGAAGCACTTGATGAGGCTGGGGCTGGGAAAAGGTTTGAAATGGCAAGACTCACAAAAGCCAAACTCACAACCAAAATGCTTGAACAACCTTCCCAATCACCCACTCAAAAACAGCCTACCCCTTAATCTCCAAACCAATCTCAAACCCAAATCCAAACATCCTCAACCTTCAAAACCAATTCCTTTACCACAAAAACCAACCCAACCATCATCCAATGATGCACCTAGAAGGAGGAGAAGGGTGCTGAGGATAGAAGAAGATGAAGAAGAAGAGGATGAAGATGATAGTCTGCCACTCTCTGCTGTTCTAAGGCTACTAGAACCCAGGAGTCAACTCATGATCACACCTGACTCACAAAGGGAAACGGTTAGAGTCAAAATAGAAGATGAAGAATAGCATAAGCAGCACGATGAGCAACTACTAAAGATGGTTGACAAGGAATTTCCTCAGTCATCATCTATACAAGCCATGAAAGGGCATGCTCAGAGGCTGTACACTCCCAGACACACATTTCAGTATCAAAAGGAAAAAGTGAGAGTATGGCCAGACCCTAAGGTGAGTTCTAGAATCCACAAAAGATCCATTCCACATAGATACAATGGCCAGGTTAGAAAAACAATAGACTCTACAATCATGTTGGCCATTGTAGTCTCACCCTGGGAAATAATCGATGAATTCAAGAAGGCTCATCAATCAAAAATGACCCCTCAAGCCTTACTGGAAAACAAGATGATCAAAAAGGGGTTATTATATAAGAAGCTTGAAGACATTAAGAAGAATGAGCTCCAGTTACTTCTTGAGGGCACTCATCCTGATGAATTTGTCTATAGGGAGATAACTACTGAGGAGTTGAAGAATGGCAGGACTGTAAAGTACTTATCTGAATACTATGGTCCAGAGTTCTTCTTTGAAGGAGGAGTAGAAGAACTCTCCAAGGAGGAACAGGTTGTTCTCCTTGAGGCCTATGTTCGAGAGTCGTACAAACTCATCATGGGGAAGTAGATCTCATGAATGGGGTAACAACTCTGTGTCCAGTTCCCCAAAACAGAGTTCCCATTCATACCTTGCCAAACAGATCTCTGAGATTTCTTCCCAGGCCAGTGCTTATATGGGTCATCTTCTTAACTGATGAAGAAGGAAAAAGACCAACCATTCTGCCGAACAATAAGTGGGACCTCAATAAAGTTAAAGGTTTTGGCTGCATTGGTTCAGGGGGAGTTTGTTGGACCAAAAGAACCAATGAGCCGGATCAGAAAAACCTTTAAGTCCCATAGACATCACAACAACTACTGAAGACCACAACAGCTGAAGACAACAGCTGATTACAAAGTCTGAAGACAGTCTGAAGACACAAGTGCTGAAGACAAAGTCTGAAGACACAAGTGCTGAAGACAAAGTCTGAAGACACAAGTGCTGAAGACAAAGTCTGAAGACACAAGTGGTGAAGACAAAGTCTGAAGACACAAGTGCTGAAGACAAAGTCTGAAGACACAAGTGCTGAAGACAAAGTCTGAAGACACAAGTGCTGAAGACAAAGTCTGAAGACACAAGTGCTGAAGACCAAAGTATCAGACGTTGTCACAACAGCTGTAGAGGTCTTCTTCAGTAGTTGTGATGGTTACCTTTCAGTAGTTTCTTATTTCAGTATTTGTAAAACAACTGAAGAGTATGTTCTTCAGTTGTTATTGTTTCAGTAGTTTTATGTTTTCAGTAGTTGTAGTAACTGATAAACTTAGTATTTTTGTAAGAAGATGTCAGCTGTTTGACATCTTCAGTAGTTGTGTTTCAGTTGGAATAATTCCGTTAGATGTCACTATCAAGTGACATCAGCTGACGTCACATCTCTTATATAAGAGGTGTCGACCTAATTGTAAGTGTGACATTCCGTTACCACGAAAGCGAATATTGAATGAAATATATCTGCAGAATTCTCTCTATCTATAACTGTCTGTGTTCTTACATTGAATATCCTTTTGTTCTTGTGAATTGGCTAATTCATTGTTAGAATTCCGCTGCTATACTCTCTAATCAATCAAACGTAGATCACTGATCCTAACAACAACAATCATGAATAGCAAACAGGGTCATTATTGTAATTTAATTGGTTTTTGATGGCTTACTTATCAAGTTTAGTTGTTTTATTAGAAGATAAGCTTATTGCAACGTAGCATGCTTCAGTTAAATATTGATGAATAAATTGGGCTAAAATTTATTGCATATACATTAATTGAGGACGAGATCTTCTTACTTTAATAAATGTTAGGACCGTTTTTGGTACGGAGTACTAACTGATTTACATGTGTACCAAACCAAATAGTGCGGAATCCTATTTGATTGGTGATCCAATCTGTAAGAATGCAAGTATAATCAATCCAGGAATGAAACTAAACGTTAAGAACGATAGTAGGATGATTTACTGCGATCTATGAACTTGGAACAGGTGTTCTAGGGTCTCTGGACGGCTAGGGTACGATTTAGTGCGTAGGGATTCGAATTGTTACATTCCTCCACGAATTAAGTGGTATTTATAGGTTAGGGTTTTCCATTCGTGCGACTGAGCCATTCACATGGTTCAGTCGTGCGACTGAAGCATGTAGTTGATCCATCCGCACGACTGAATATTCAGTCGTGCGACTGAGTCAATCTCATGTTACAATCTTGCGACTGATCCAGTCTCCTGGTTTAGTCATGCCACTGGTTCATTAGCATGAAGTATTCATGCGTATGGTCCATTAGCATGGCCCATTCGCATGAGAACTTCACACGATTAAGTTTAAGCATGTTTCTCATCATTATTGACTAAGAACTATGTAAACAACCACAAACCTATATAGTTAGTTCAATATGCGTTAACACACAATAATCAATGAAATATTAAACATTATAAGCATCACAAACACATTATATTTCATTCATACCCATTCTGTTACATATATGTAAGACATGAAAGACATTTTACATTAAGCTCATAAACTAGGTACATATGTATCTACAAACTCCCCCTTGGACCTAGTTTACTCTATTGTCTAACATTCTTCATCAGCTTTTCATACTTCTTTTACTTCTCCTCCCTTGTTACTCCTACATGTATTTCAAATGCAAAGTAGAGTCTTATCATGTTTTGGAACTGGAGCAATAGTGGCCATTTGTATAAAGTGTAGACATCATCAGAAGACAAGTTATTTAGCCACATTGGGTCAAATACCCTGATAGTTTCCATATTTCCATGTCTGTTCAGAACTATGACCGCCTCACCTGTTCTCCAGTCATAGTACCACCACTTGAAGTATGGAGTGAAGTCCTATGGCATTTCCCTTAGATGGATTCTTGACATCGTGCATGGAGGACTCCACTTTAGCATTATTTTTGGCTTTCTAGTAATGGCATCAACTTCAGACCGTCTGATATACCTCTTCGGTTGTTGAGGTTTGAAGTTGACCCACCTTGTGTGGTACTCTTTTTGTAATGCAGCCTCAAACCAGCCTGACATCTTTCTTGGGTCAGCATATAACAACTTCAGTTTAGCCAGCTGGTTGAGCTCAAAACCAGGGAGAGTCTTCAGATCACGTGGAATCTAAAGCACTCGATTCCCTTCTCCCTCTTAACAGCATATACATTTAGATCTTCAAAATAGGCCCACGTGATAATCTTGCTTGACACCTTGTGATGCTTCTTTACTTTGTAGAGCTTGGTGTAGGCACTCGGCTTTGGAGCAGCGCATTGGGCTCGGATTTCCGCAAAACATGCCACCCATTCAGCCTTTTTGATGTTGACATTGGCGTCCGAGGCTTGGGCTTGATCCGGATTCTTCTCTGATTCTTGTTCCATCTTATCCAGTTTCTCGAACGTATCACTGACAAGAGTGTCACCCAAATTGGGGACAACATTACCCTCTTTATCAGCATACTCTGGATAGTCCTGGGCTGTGATGTCCTCAATCTCTATCTCGTCCATATCATTAAGCTCTTCGTCACTAGCCACATCCACAGTAGGAGCATCTTTGACTAGTTTATCTGGATTCAACCGAAACATCTCCACCAGTTGCTCATCAGTAAGATCGTGAATTATTTCTCCTTCTTCAGGAGTATAACTCACGGATCTCCTGAAAATCCTTTGCAAATTAAGTATCATAGTGAACTGAGACTTGATTTGCTGTAAGGGAGCAACATCATACTGGTCTTGCTGAGATGGATGATCTGCTTGATTTAATCATATAACACATCAATCATTTGTCAATAATCAAGACAGTTAAATAGCAAATATATACATAAACATTAAGTACATAAGTTTAATACATGATTCAATTACACACGATTTAATGTACATAAATGTCTAAATATTATTTTTATCTTGAATCATGGGCTCTGCTTCAAGCGGGGCTGAGGTCGAGGCACCTTGGTCCTGAGTCTTCTTGGTGCACCTCTCTCTAGCATGTGAGGCCTCTGAAGCACCCGCATCGCCTCATTCATCATCCAGGTGATTTACCACATTTGCAGTTTCTTCATTATTTAACACCATGAGTTCCACTGCTATATCACCTTCGCTTGCAGAATCGTCATCTAAACCCTCAACACATGCAATGTTGTATTCTCCCGGAGAAACAAACCGAAAGCTCCAATCTTGCCCTGCGTCATCATGAGCCGTCAAGGCTTTAGGATCCTTGCTTGATGATGCAGGACTACTTGTGGTTTATCTTGACGATTGAAGGATGAGAACGAATTACCATTCCTGTCTTCTGGGCTTCACACACTCATGCTGGAAATGCCCTTTCTCTCCACAGTTAAAATTGGTCACTTTGGTTTTGTCAAAACCAAAGGTTGTATCCTTTGTGGCAATCAAGTTCTGTCCGGTCTTTTTAACAAACTTCTTAGCCCCCGGACAACACTCGCCAATGCCCACATGATATCAATTCTTTCTAGCTCAGTCTCATCTACTTGTTCGTAGTCTTTATCTACTAGATGGTAGTTTCCAATCTTCCCCGCGACTAGACCATCATAGGAATGAACGACAACTGCTAGGAGATCCATATGCTCCTTTGCTACCTCTACAGTCACATTACCGAGATTCTCGGTCTTCAATCTGGTAGCATTGGCTTCAGGTTCTATGTGTTGGGTGCACGATGACCCTGACGTGTCAGATCCTGAAGTAGTTGCTTAAGACGGAGCGGCTGAACTAGATACGAACGCCGTTTGAAGTGGTGCTCCAGATGTTTTTGCTTGAGGAGTGGAGTTTTAAAGTGACTGGTTCTGATCATATGACGCCTTTTGAGACCTGTACTTCATCCTCAACACTTCCTCTCTCAGCTTCAGAATGAAATCATTGATATCCAACTTCGCCAGCATATCATTCTGCCTGAGGTTTGACACAAAAGAAACCCACTTTTCTGGCAATCCATCTGCAAAATTAGATACCTTCTCTTCCATGGATGTAACAACTCCATGAGTGTGCAACACACTCATCAAGTGATAGAAACGGTCGATAACATCATCCAAGCTCTCCTTTCCATTGACGAGAAGTTATCAAATTCCTTTTTCAACGCTTTAGCCTTTAGAGCTTTTAGTGAGGCATTCCCTTCATGCCGTTTTTCCAGAGCATCCCATAGCTTCTTTGCTTGCTTGTTCTTAGAGAACTGATGGAATATATCCTTAGGAATGGACTGAGTTAACAGAGGGTACACCTTCTTCGCTGCATTGTACTTTACCTTTTGTCCATGAGTCATGCCTCCTAAGGTAAGTTTACTCCATCTGCACCGACCGGCATGCTATACCCTATCTCTATTGATTCCCACAGATTTGGGTCTACACCATTTAGGTAGATCTCGAACCTTTGCTTCTATTATGGGTAATCATCTAACGTTATGAGCTTAGGGGGCTTATTGTGATTCCTCACTTCATTTTCCAGAAGCAATAAATTCTATATAAATGAATCTCTACCTGTGGTGAATGCTGAATACTGATATTCCATTGCTATTTACTTTTGATTTTAGAACAAACGGTTGTACTTGTGCAAATGAGAGAGTGCGATTGGACTATTCATGCGATTGAACAATGTGGATGGTTCAATCGTGCGACTGGACAGGTGCGGATGAACAATGCGAACAAAGATCTTCAGTCGTACGAATGGATAGACGACTGAGCCAATCGTGCGTATGAGTTGTGCGAATGGGTTTAGTCGTGCGATTGAGTCAATCGTGCGACTGGAGGCTACTGTTTTTGCAAAAACGAAGGTTTTGAATACTTTGACTCAAAAACACGAATTTGACGCAAAAAAAAAGCGTTAACTTTTTGACCTGGAGACCTCGAAAACACTGTTTGAAACAAAAAGATTACGTTTTTAAGTGAAAAACACGATTTTTATATCAAAATCGATTGAATCATATGCAAATCAAGAACCAAAGCTCTGATACCACTTGTTAGGACCATGTTCGGTATGGAGTACTAACTGATTTACATGTGTACCAAACCAAATAGTGCGGAATCCTATTTGATTGGCGATCCGATCTGTGAGAACGCAGTATAATCAATCCGAGAATGAAACTAAATGTTAAGAACGATAGTAGGATGATTTACTGTGATCTATGAACTTGGAACAAGTGTTCTAGGGTCTCTGGACGGCTAGGGTATGATTTAGTGTATAGGGATTCGAATTGTAACGTTCTTCAATGAATTAAGGGGTATTTATAGGTTAGGGTTTTCCATTCGTGCGACTGAACCATTCACATGGTTCAGTCGTTCGATTGAAGCATGCGGTTGTGTAACATCTGCCATTTTTTCCAAGTTAAAAACCTGATTTTTAAGTTTTATTATAAAATTATTATAATAATTGTAATGAGCCAAATGTATTATATTTGCAATTTTATATTGTGAATTATTTATTTGTTAATTATCTAAATAACTTGTGATAATTTTTGGTTTTTAAGTAATTCTTTCTCATAAAGTTATAAAATGAATAAAGATTTATGAGTAAATATAGATTTTAATTATTTACAATAAATAATCAAGTTATAAAGCTAACAAGTTTTATAATGTTATAAGATTTAACAAATTATTAATTTGGTTTATTATTCAAATGAGTACTATATAGATTAGGGTTGAATGTGTAATTTATAAAACTAAATTTACGTTTTTACATGAAATGATAACTTTCAAAAACCATAGGGGCCAAATGTGTGAAACCCCAAACCGCCCTCCCTATTCCCCTTCCCGTCGACTTTTCTTTCCGGTAACCTACGGCCATCGCTCCGGCGATGGTCAACACCACCAAAACGCTCGACTTAATCGCGAATAAACCGAATATTAACTATGGCATATTAGTTTCGAACTTGAAAATGATTTTAATTGGATTAATTCGGAAGTTAAGACTGTGCACCCAAAACCGAAACATTAATTCAAAATCGTAACTCGTTCATAGAGAAACCGATTAAATCAATACCTCATAACAGAGGGCTAGTGTCCTAATCGGTCCCCTCAATCATTCTAAATCATCATTTACCACTCAAACACTTTGTCTTATCACAATCGATCACCACATTTGGTTCGCACCTACAACCTAGTCAAACGTCACCTTCTGGGCACCTTAGCTCAAAATTGACAAAGGGCTTTTGCTTATTTTCGACCTTGGAATCTATCTGCAAGATTAATTTGATTAACTACAATGTTTGCACTTTGAATCAACTTTTACATTATTGCGAGATGGTTCTTCTTATCACCATCGGATCAACCTCAAATCAGGTAATTAAACACATACACAAGCTCGATTATGTATGTGTGATCAAAGCCCTAACCTTGATTCCATTAACTTGTATGATTCTATGTTCAATTGGAAATCGTTTGAATTTAGGGTTCTTTGGAACTGGAGTTTATTTGAAGAAGTATTCTTATTATATAATTTGCAATCTTAAACAAGTGTTGGGCTTTGGCCCGCCGGTTAGTTGCAACTATGCTACATGGGAGGTTAGGGGTTCGAACCCTGCCTCTCCCATGTTTTTATTTTAGTTGTTTTCATATACAGTTTTAAATCAGAAAATTTTTATTATAATAATGAATCTAAATAAAAAAATATTTTGTTAACTAAAAACGTTCTAGAAATTATTAAGTCAATTTTAAAAGATTTTAAAACTTATAATTCTTAAATTAAAGAATAAAAAGATTATAAAAACAATATTAAGTCTTTTTATATGTTATAAATATATTATAACTGAAACTTGATTTATTTTAATTGTATTAAACCTACATGTTATAAATACTTTAGATAATAAACTACACAAATAATTATTTAATAATTATTTAAATATTATTCATCTATTCATTTAACCATATTATATATATAATTAGCTAATAGAGTTATTCTTTTAAATTTCATTTAAGATTCTTGAAACTTATAAAATAATATAACATTCTAATATACCTTATTTTTAAAGGCTTGATATTACAAGACTTTTACAATAAATCATATAAAAGCTCAAAACTTTATAAGATGAGTTTAGGAAATTTTAAGGACATTTTTAATTAATTACCTTTATCCAAATTTAAATAATTAATTATTAAATTAATTATTACTTTCCACACATCACATTTAATCTTTATTAATCCAATAACTTAAATTATTGAATTTTTTTTAATTTTATTCCAACCTTATTAAACCAAAACAAAATCAACTGCGTTATTTTATTTCAATTGACTTAATTATTAAAACCCCCAAATTCCAATTGAAACCCTAGTTCACGTCTCATTGTTAATCTTATTATCAAACTTAATCTTGAAATCTATATGTTTAGGCAACTTGTAAGGGATATCATTGGAGCCTCGATTTATTCTTATCCTCATCTTATATACATCTTGTGAGTTTTCCATGTGAGTATTTCTATACCCCTTTTTATACTTTTACACTTTTGGGGTGAAACATGTTACATTATAAACTTTGCACTTGTAAACACGTTTGATTCTTGTAAACCTATGGCAATTTACTTGCATGTTGTGGTTAGTTGAACTTTGTGGCTACCATGTAATGTTGAATATATGTACAATCATTAACTATTGCTAGCCTAGAGAAGTCATAGATCTATGGGCTAGACAAGCCCGCTTGGTTGATCCAAGTACACTTAGCTAATCGTATATACTTTTAAACGTTTGAGACTTGTAAAACTTTGTCGAGGTTTGATTGTGCATTCTGTCTTACATCCCTAGTTTACTTTGTTCTCTAACTTACAACATGAATTGCCACCTTTTATATACTTATGTATTGCAAACTATGGAAATCTCACCAACATTATTGTTGACCTTTTATTTTTAACATGTTTCAGGAAATACTCAAGCTTGATCGCTTTTTTCAAAGTTGTTCACACCTAGGAATGGACCTAGTTAACTTAATGAATGAGCTTGTTATATTTCTTATATTGTGTTCTTATTTGAGACTTATGATTGTAATGTTCCTTTCAAACTTATGAATAATATATTTGGATTTAATAATAGCGTTATGTGGCTGTGAACGATCTTAACTCTCACTCCTCGACGTTTCCGCCGTCAAGGTTGGGGTGTGACAGGTTGATCCATCTGCATGATAGAAGATTCAGTCGTGCGACTGAGTCAATCTCATGTTATAATCGTGTGACTGATCCAGTCTCCTAGTTCAGTCGTGCGACTGGGTCATTAGCTTGAAGTATTCATGCGTATGGTCCATTAGCATGGTCCATTCGCATGTGAACTTCACACGATTAAGTTTAGCACGTTTCTCAATCATTATTGACTAAGAACTATGTAAACAACTACAAACCTATATAGTTAGTTCAGTATGCGTTAACACACAATAATCAATGAAATATTAAACATTATAAGCATCACAAACACATTAGAGCAAAATTACGATTTGCATCCCTGATGTTTTCCCATTTTAACCGTTTGTGTCCGTGCGATTCCAAAGTCTCGATTTGCCCTCTAACGTTTTAATTTTGTATCCATTTCAGTCCTAAACCTAACTCTGTTAGATTTAACCATTAGTTTTTGATAAATTAACAAAAATACCCCTGAACCCTTCTTTATTAAAATCATCTCACAAAACCTTCCCCTTATCAATCCACACAACCCTTTTGCTCTCTCTCTCTCTCCCTTCAACTTTCAATCTCTTCTTCTTCCTCTCATCAATCTTTCACTCCAATGGCCGATCAGGTCACCGATGATCAGATCTCCGAATTCAAAGAAGCCTTCTGCCTTTTCGACAAGGATGGCGACGGTATGCTCTTTCACGCCCAACCCTATCTCTCTCATTCAAGGTCTTGAACAGTCATCCCCGATGCACGTGATGAAATCCGGCAGCTCTCCTTGTTCTATCATGACTGAAAGAATTTTTTCTGCTACCAAACCTTTGCTCACACCCTGAATAAATATTTTTAAATTTAGTGTTTATATTATGTGAATTCTCCACTAGTTTGCATTTGGGTCGAATTGAGCTACGTTTTATTGGGTTAAATGGGTAAAAATAAAGGTAATTTGGCGTGTCTGGGATTGTTGATCAAAAACTACCTATCTACTATGAAATATGCAATAGACACATAAAAAATTATATATAAATCTTGAAATAACGAAATTCTCATAACAATTTGACACATCACTTACTAAAATGAGTTCTAAGTTCTGATAAAAGGTGTTCTGGGCCCATCAATCTGACCCGACCTGCTTTTTCAAGTCCCTTTGTGTCTTTTGTCGCTTGATTTGTGTTTGAGATGCTGCGATCGTGTTCCAAATGTTGTTTGTACGATGTGCGTGTGTGTAGTTCGTACCAGATCAGGTTATGTGTTAAGGATTTGGGGTTTATTGCTGGTTTTTCAGTACACCATCACTGCCACCGCTACCGCCGGACAAACCACCATACCACTGTGTAACCACCCTTCATATGACCGCCACCGCTATAGCAGTGATGGACTGGTGTAGTTAGTGGTGGTGGTAGTGATAGTTTAAATGGTGACAGGTAAATGATGATAAGATGATTGTAAATGGAAATGGATGGAACTATGAAAATAATAAAAAATAAGATCAAAAAAGAAAATGACAACATTACCCTTACAAAAGACAAACGATGTGGGGCTAGTTAACAGACTTGACTAACACCGTTAGTCATTTTAATTCAAATGGTTGCATAATAAAACATTAGTGATGCAAACAGTTAAAACAATAAACGTCAGGTATGCCAATCGAGGCTTTGAAACTATAGGGATGCAAATGATTAAAATAAACAAACGTCAGGGATGCAAATGGTAATTTACTCAACACATTATATTTCATTCATACCCATTCTGTTACATATATATAAGACATGAAAGATATTTTACATTAAGCTTATAAACTAGGTACATATGTATCTACAATAAATAAATATTTTGAGATGATACATGACAACACAACAATCATCTTCACTAAAATTTTCTTACATCTCTCCTATTGAATATTATCTTATTATTTAATAATATTATTTAACACTTTTTAGATTTAGTATATTAAAAAAGAGTTGTATTTATTAATGTCATTTCTAAATAAATATATTATTTATAAAATAATAAATTTTTCTAAAGAATAATATTTAAAAAAATATGAAATATTTTAAAATTAGTATTTTTGAAAAGTCTGTTTTTTTAAAACCAAAAACATTTAAATTTGAAAGTTACAATAGGAAATTTTTATAAGAATGACAGTTTTATACGATTTGTTAAAAACAAAATTTTAAAACGTTGATATCACTGTTTTATTAGTTATGGTCATTTCTTATACGTAAATTCAGTCATATCATATCTTACAATATTATTTTTGATTAGTAAATCTTATTACATTAATATATTATTATATTCAATCTGTGTAACACACGAGTTTATTAAAGCTAGTATTAAAATATGAGAGTAGTAATAATATTATTATTTTATTAAATATAATAAATAATATCATTTATTTACTAAATATAATATTTGTTTATTGGATGTTTATTGTATTCAAATCTAACGCGACAAATCTATTATAAGGCCCCGTTCCTGGAAACCTCACAGTTGGTCAAGCACAGCAGTTAAAACATTAAACATTGTAATTATACAAACTTAAGCAACGAAAATGATTTATCAAAACCCATTCATTTCATTAAAAACACTGTTGTTAAGCAATACATCACCATTAACTGTTTACAAAAGAATTGTTTATATGCATTACAAAACAACAGCAACACAGAGTACAAATGGATGTCAGTCTTTCCCTACCGAGTAGCTTCACCCTCGTGCCATCCTCAGCAATAATAACCCGCCAACTAGTATAAAATTCAATGTTGCTAAGTGAGTTCTAGTTTTAAAAGTAATAAAATACTTTCTATATGTTGTATATGAAAATACCCTTTTCTGCAAAATACAACTCTGTACTGTATATGCGAGCACACATTAACTATATGAACAAATACTGTTCGTTATCTTTACTGTATGCCTTGTCTGTTCTGTAAACTTTTATCTTTATGTTTCACTTTCTGTATGGGCCAGTGAGCAATACCCCAACTATATGCGCGATGGAAAACGGGTGATGGGCCATCTATATCCCTCGAAAGGGTCAACTATATCCTTTGAAAGGGTCAACTGTATCCCTCGAAAGGGTCAACTATATCCCTCGAAAGGGTCAACTGTATCCCTCGAAAGGGTTCTATGTAGTGTGTACAAGGCCAAACCAATCACCCAGGGGACGCTTGTAAGGCCCCGTTCCCGGGCACCTTACAACTGGTGGTTCATCACATATAAAACATTAGAAAACATACATTAATTTTGCAGCGGAATTTAGAACTTTTATTTATAATTAAAAACATGTCATTTACAACATTAGTTTTCATCTCAAAATACGTGACATGTCAAAATATGGATGCCAACCTCAAAATGCTCCCGGTAGCTTATTCATCCATGCCTGCAACTCTTCAGCATCAACATATACCTGCCAACTATCATGCATACAAAAGTCAGCGACGCTGAGTGAGTTCTAGTTTTATAATAAAATACTTTACTTTCGTTAAAACCGTTCTTTACTTTATTTCAAAACATACTATGCTTTACAACCGTTCGTGATCATGCATCATACGTACATACAGATAATATCATTATTATCTTCGTCATTACGTTCATTAGCTTTGTTCATTCGATGCATTACATTATCGTTCACTTCTCTTTCTAGATCTGGTCAGTCTTTACCCTCTTCGTGGCACTCAGCCACGATTACTGAGGTCGAATGACAAGGATCCTGTGCTGTACTTTATTACGATAATTTATCTACGTTCATTCATACATTCATTCCTTCATACATTATCTTTCATTCATTACTCTTTATTACTCGAATCTTGTCTCATACAAAATTCCCGACTCATGCTCGAAAGCTAATGCTATGCTGGGGCCTGCTCACAAACCCTCGACTCATGTCCGAAGACTGACACAACACTGGGATATGTGACAAAGATCCCATACGAGTCAATCACAGGGATTGAACTCCATTCGAGTCTGTTGCAACACAAGTCGCTCACCTCATTATCTCGTCTCATGCAATATCCCCGACTCATGTCCGAAGACTGATACTGTGCTGGGGTCTGACAAACAAACCCCCGACTCATGTCCGAAGACTGACACAAGGATAAGCGACACGGATCTCATCATCCGTCACATTCGTCATATGCAATACTCCCGACTCATGTCCGAAGACTGATACTGTGTCGGGGCCTGCTCACAAAACCCCGACTCATGTTCGAAGACTGACACAGTACTGGAGTACGCAATCTGTATCCTGTCTCATGCAATACCCCCAACTCATGTCCGAAGACTGATACTGTGCCGAGGCCTGACAAACAAACCCCCGACTCATGTCCGAAGACTGACATAGTACCGGGATACGCGACAAGGACCTCTTTCGAGTCTGTTGAGACACAGAGTCGCTCACCTCATACATATGCTTGCAAGCCTTTCGTTCGTTCATTATCACACTTTAGCTCAAATCGCACCTTCACATCATCGTACCCGAAGTACATATCGCACGGATCGCACACATAAGGAAGCCAGAATCGCACGCCATCTCATGGGTTAGCCAAGATCGCACGCTATAAAAACCACATGAGGCAGCCAAAATCGCACGCTACCCTTATGCCGTCCATCCCACATATTGCACCAATTGCACCATCAGAGTGGTCAAGAAGAACGACTCCCCATGTGTGTGTGAGAACTCTCGGGGTCTAGCCAGAATCGCACGCCATCCCATGGGTTAGCCAAGATCGCATGCCATAAAAACATATGAGGCAGCCAAAATCGCACGCTACATAGCACACAGTAAATGCCACATCGCACGTATCGGAGCAGTTACCAAAACTGAACTCCCACTGTGTCTATGTCCCCTTATGAGTAAGCCAAGATCGCACCCTATAATACACACACAGTTGAGCTAACGACCCTTAGTGAGTCGTGAACCTCCTTCCTTTTTTTCGCAAGCCATCCTATCTCTCATTCATTCGTTTATGCTCGCATTCATTCATTACGTTCCTCTTTTCATTATCTTCCTCTTTATGTTACATAATACTTTCATTACATTCATTAACGTTCACACAAAGCCAAGGGAAGACATACATATATAATAAGGAACACACATAAACATAAACATACATCATCACCAATACAGGCATATCATACATACATAACACACATCAAACATAAGCCATATCATCATAACCGGGCTTATCTTCCCATTTTGCCCCTTGAAATCCACTTAAAAACCTCAAGTCCACAGTGGGCGCATGGGTCCTTCCAAGCGCATGGGCATAAAAATTTTAAGTATAAAATAGTCTGGGCGCGTGGGCAGTGTTTGGGCATTTCTGCCCTGTTTAGGGGCATCAACACTTAACATTTTAACATCTTTGGGTGCATGGCACAATTCAGGCACATGGGCCATCTCTGTTGGGCGCATGGCATAATTCAGGTGCATGGGCCATCTCTGCTGGGCGCATGGCCAGCCATCTTAGGCGCATGGACCATCTGCTGGGCGCATGACCAATACTTAGCCGTTTTAATCTCTGGGATGCATGGGCACTATTTAGGCGCATGGTCCACACAACCTTTTCTCCACTTGGGCGCATGGGCACTATTTAGGCGCATGGCCAACACTTGGCGCATGGCTAACACTTGGGCGCATGGCCAATACTTAGATGCATGGGCTAACATGCTGGGTGCATGGGCCACTATTTAGGCGCATGACCCACCCTTGGGCGCGTGGCCAACACTTAGGCGTCTGGCCACTCATGCTGGACGCATGGACAACTGTTTGGGCGCATGAACCACTGTTCATGTTTATTAAACATTCTGAAATCTTTCCTATGCCACCAAATTCACCCGATTCTCATTCTAAGCATACCCAAACATAGATCTAACATACTAAAGCCATCTTAGCATGCTAAACATCATCTCTAAACCATAATCAACACTATAACATACATACGTACATACAACATTCGGACAAAAAGCTGTAAATCCAAGGTTTCTTTAAAAACGTTTACTTAGTATGCATAATAGCCCCAAATCAGTTGAAAATCCGTAAAAGAGGGGTTCTAGAAACTCACCTTGAGCAGCTTTTGAGCAACACTCTTCCTATTCGAGTCCCACCTTCATTTCAACTCTTTGAATCCCGAAACCAAACTCTAAACAACCGAAAATTTGGTCAAGAACTCAATACTCAACTAAAACCGAGCTCAAACAAGAGAAGACTTACCTTTTTCAGCTTCTTCTTCCTCTTTCTCTCTCTAGAACCGAGCTCTCTCTCTCTTCTTCTTCTTCCGAGATCAAGCAGCTTTCTGCTTGATATGGGCAACCATGCCCTTAAATATCTTAAAATAATAAGATTTGTACTTTGTACACTTTATCCCCCTCCATTTATGCACAATTTCCATTCTTTCTATTACGTTTCTTTTCCTTCCATTTAAGTAGAAATTTTGGGGTGTTACAATGCTACAAAGGTCCTGCAAATCTCAATTGATTGACCCTATATGCATAATAGGGTAGCTAACCCGCAGCACAGTTGAGCTAACGACAACATGGTCGTGTACCTCCTGTAAGCTTGCAAGACTTGTTAACATTTTCATTAATGTTCCTCTTCTTTTCTTTATTGCTCTTTCACTTTATTATTACAATATACTTTACGTTACGATAATAACATACCACGTAAAGTCACATACTATAAGTAATAATAATAATTGCAATAACAATAATAAGGAACAATCATAAGTAATCATATCATGCATGAAACATCATCATTAATAAGCCTTTAGTCAAACTCGGTCAAAAATCCTAAAGCACAGACTCCTAGAAAATTCTGTAAAAATTTCTAAGTGCTTAGGCGCATGGGAACTATTTGGGCGCATGAGTCCTGTTTGGGCGTTTCATCACTATGTAGGCGCATCAGCCAACAATCATTTATCACTTTAGGCGCATGAACTATTCAGGTGCATGGGCACTATTTGTGCGTATGAACACTTAGATGCATGGATAATTTGGACACATGGACACTTAGGCGCATGAGCCACCTGGGCGCATGGGCACTATTGGGGCGCATGGCCCTACACTTAGTCGTCCGGCTATCATTTCTAGGCGCATGGACCACTGTTCAGGCGCATGGGCTGTACTTAAACATTTCTAAGGTAATCTTAGGTGCATGGGCTACTGTTTAGGCACATGGATTACAGTTAAGTCTTTCTAAGGCAAATTCAGGCGCATGAACCTTATCTAGGCGCATGGACCTCTATTCAACATGTTTCCAGTATGTTTTCAAACCAAATCATCAAACCCATCTGTTCTAAGCTTAATATGGCTATTCTAACATGAACAACCTATAAGCATTCAAGAATCAATATCCAATCATGCACATTACATACGGGTAAACATACATAAGCATTGAAAATCATTTTAATACATTTTCATCCCCAAAGATAGTTTAAAACAAGTAAAAACCAGGGTCTAGAACTCACTTGATGCAACTTGGGTATTTCTTCCTTTCTAACCCGCTTGTAATGAGTTCAATCACCTAAAAATAACACCAAACACACACACCTGAGCACATACACAAACACATAAGCACATAAACACATAACCGGGATAAAACTCGTCATAAACACATAAAAACCACGAATTCTTACCTTGAATTCGTTCACTTCTTCTTCTTCTTGTACAAGCTGAGAGTTTTCCCCTGCTCTCTCTCTAAAACCGAATAAATGTTGATGTGAAGTGTGGGTGGGTGGCCATGCCCACCTTTACACCAACTTTTTCAAAGTTTTGTCCTTTTGGACACTTTTAGTCCCTCCACTTGGACTTAATTGCCTTTCTTTCTTTTTATTCCACATATTTTTTCCTTTAAAATAACCAGGTGTTACAAGTCCACCCCCTTATATAGGTTTCATCCTTGAAACCTGTTATTCCTTGACCATATGAGGATAATGCTGCCTCATCTCCTCCTCAGTCTCCCATGTAGACTCGGATCTCTTCCTGTGCTTCCACTGTACACGCACCAGAGGAACCACTTTATTTCTCAGCCTCTTCTCTTTATGATCGATGATTGCTATTGGTTGCTCCACATAATTGAGCCTTGCATCTACTTCGATATCCTCCAGTGGAAGAATCATGTCTTCATCAGCTATACACTTTCTCAAATGAGACACATGGAATGTCGGGTGAATCCCACTTAACTCATCCGGTAATTCCTACCTATAGGCCACCTCTCCTACTCGAGCAATGATTCGGAAAGGGCCTATATATCTTGAGCTTAACTTGCCCCGCTTCCTGAATCTGATAATACCCTTCCAAGGTGAGACCTTCAACATAACCCGGTCACCCACCGGGAACTCGATCGGTCTGTGTCGTCTATCGGCATATGACTTCTGCCTATCTTTAGCTGCCTTCATGAAGGCTTTAATCTTCTCAAGCTTCTCAGTCGTAGCCTCGATTACCTCGACGCTCCCCAATTCCTTCTGCCCAATGTCTCCCCAACATATGGGCATCCTACATCTTCTACCATATAGCATCTCGTATAGTGGCATACCAATGCTGGCATGATAGCTATTGTTGTATATGAATTCAGCTAATGGTAAGTGGTCATCCCAACTTCCCCCAAAATCGATCATACATGCCCGAAGCATGTCTTCCAATGTCTGAATGGTCCTTTCTGACTGACCATCAGTTTGGGGATGATAAGTCGTGCTAATATGTAACCTCGTCCCCATAGCATCGTGGAATTTCTTCCAGAATTTAGACGTAAACCGGTGTCACGATCAGACACAATGGACACAGGCATACCATGACGAGTTACAATCTCCTTGATGAATAGGTCAGCCAACCTCTCGGA
The DNA here is from genome assembly GCA_025506515.1 of Flaveria trinervia. Classification (NCBI taxonomy): domain Eukaryota; kingdom Viridiplantae; phylum Streptophyta; class Magnoliopsida; order Asterales; family Asteraceae; genus Flaveria; species Flaveria trinervia. The sequence continues at coordinate 50,455,730 of CM046451.1, forward strand.
TGAATATGTCTTGCGGATCGGTAGGAAGTGGGCACTCTTTGTCAAACGGTCAACAATCACCCATATGGCATCATACCCTTTCGGAGTACGTGGCAGCTTCGTAATGAAATCCATGGTGATGTGCTCCCACTTCCATTCCAGTATATCCAAAGGTTGGATCTTCCCATACGGCTTCTGATGTTCGGCCTTCACTTGCAAACAAGTAAGGCACTTACTCACATACTCCACCACGTGACGCTTCATACCTGACCACCAATAATCTTTCTTCATATCATGATACATCTTTGTGGCACCAGGATGAATGGAGTATCAAGTCTTGTGAGCTTCATCCAAAATCCTCACATGTAGATCCCCAAAATGAGGAATCCACACCCGTCCAAATCAAGTTTTAACACCGAGTCTGTTTTCACCCAATTCCCCAACCAGACCTCTCATTCTTTCAGAGTTTAGATGATCTTCTTTAATGCCTTATCCTGAAACTCCTTGACTTGCTTCATTACATCAAAGGTCATGATCACTTGGTATGCTTTCACCCGAATCGGCTCGGGCCTCTCCTTCTGGCTAAGAGCATCAGCCACCACGTTGGCCTTGCCCGGATGGTAATGGATCTCATAATCATAATCCTTTATGAGCTCCAACCATCTTCTCTGCCTCATGTTCAGATCCTTCTGCTCAAAGAAGTACTTCAAGCTCTTATGGTCAGTGAAAATGGTGCACTTCGTCCCGTACAAATAGTTTCTCCAAATCTTTAGTGCAAAGACCACAGCTGCTAGCTCCAAGTCGTGAGTAGGGTAGTTGACCTCATGAACTTTCAACTGTCTGGATGCATAGGCTATAACCTTCCCTCTCTGCATTAATACACACCCCAACCCCGAGTAAGAAGCATCTGAATATACCACCAAATCCTCGCTTCCTTCGGGTAATGACAAGACATGAGCTTGAGTCAACCTCACCTTTAACTCCTCGAACACCTGTTCTTGGGCTTGACCCCATATAAACTTTACATCCTTTCAGGTCAACTTGGTCAGTGGAGAAGCGATCTTGGAAAAGTCCTGAATGAACCTTCGATAATACCCTGCCAACCCCAAGAAACTATGAATCTCAGATGGCGTCCTTGAAGACTTCCATTGCATCACAGTCTCTACCTTAGCAGGGTCTACCATAATCCCCTCGAGATTTATCACGTGACCTAAGAATTGAACTTCGCGTAACCAAAACACGCACTTGGAGAATTTGGCTTACAACTTCTCCCTTCTTAAGGTCTTTAACGCCTCCCGAATGTGATCGGCATGCTCCTTCTCGCTCTTTAAATAAATCAGGATATCATCAATAAACACAATCACTGATTTATCTAACATTGGCCGACACAATCAATTCATCAAATCCATAAAAGTAGCTGGTGCATTGGTCAGACCAAATGACATAACAAGGAATTCATAGTGACCATAATGCGTGCGAAAAGCTGTTTAAGGGATATCCTGCTCCTTCACCTTCAGCTGATGGTAACCAGATCGAAGATCTATCCTCGAAAACTAACTGGCACCTTGGAGCTGGTCAAACAAATCATCTATTCTTCGTAGGGGGTATCGGTTCTTCACCGTTAACTTGTTCAGCTCTAGGTAGTCAATGCACTTCCTCATACTACCGTCTTTCTTCTTCACAAACAAGACTAGAGCACCCCAGGGAGAGATACTCAGCCTAATGAATCCCTTATCAAGCAGCTCTTGCAACTGTTCCATCAGTTCTTTCATTTCCGTGGGAGCTAACCGATACGGTGCTTTGGCAACGGGTTGAGCACCGGGTATCAAATCAATTTGGAACTCAATCTCACGATCCGGTGGCACGCCGGGTACGTCTTCCGGGAATACGTCTGGGAAGTCACATGCATCCACATCCTTTATGTAGCCCAAGTAGGCACTACATCCACGCCTCATGCACTTTCCCGCCACCGCCATCGAAATCATTTTCGGGATCATCGTGACTCGATCACCATAACTGTCACCTTATTCCCGTCAGGTGCTGTCAATCGGATCATCTTCTTGCAACACACGATGTTTGCTTCATAGGTTTCTAACCAGTCCATCCCTAGTACTACGTCAAATCCTCCTAGGGGTATCACGTGTAACCTAGCAGCAAACCTATGACCTTCTAGTTCTATGGCACAGTCCTCTATCACATCAGTAATTCTAGTGGACTTACCAATAGCAGTTTCTACCTCGAATGGTGTACCGACCTTGCTACTTCTAACAGGCAACTTAGCACAGAAAGTAGTGGAAATAAAACTCCTGCTAGCACCGGAATCAAACAATACAGAGGCACAAGTTTGGTTTACTAGAAACATACCTGACACAACATCGGGATCAGCTCTGGCTTCCTCCCGGGTCATAGTGTAAGCTCTAGCACTTGCCCTCTGCCCTCCTTCCTCCGGCTTTGTCTTCTCTGCTTCAAAGCTCTCCGCCCTTGGCTTCTTATAGTCTCTAGCGACATGGCCAGGCTGGCCACACCTGAAGCATACATTCATCCCCATCCTGCACTCACCAGTGTGCTCCCTTCCACATTTGTCACACCTCCTCAGCCCTGATCCAGATGTGACCACACGTCGGTCACCCACCTTTGCCACCTTCTTGTTTGGAGCAGTTCTACCACACCCAAACCGTTTCCCATTCTAGTTCCGGCTACCATCATCCTTCTTATTCACCTCAGCCACCACCACCTCGCGCTCATCATATAATCTGCCAGCCAAGTGAACCGCCGACCTAAAAGTGCTCGGCCAAGAGGCGATCATATGCCTTCGGATATCCACCGATAGCCCCTGGATGTATCTCTTAATCTTTCGTGATAGTGGTGTCACTTGATCAGGCACAGCCGCGCCATTTCATTGAATTTGGTGGTGTACTGCTGGTGTGTCATCGTTCCCGCCTCCAGCTGCAGGAAGTCTCTTTCTACCTTGTCCATCTCTCTGGGAGGACAGAATTCCTCAATCACTAACTTCTTTAGTTCAGGCCATCTCATTCTTCCAATGGCCCTGCTACCCTCGGCTTGGACAATGTTGTCCCACCAGCACAAAGTCGAGTCCACAAAAGAGTGGGTAGCGAATTTCACCTTCTGATCCTCACGACACTCACTGATATCGAGGATAGCCTCCATCTCCCTTACCCACCAGTGAGCAGCTGCCGCAGTGCCATTTCCATCAAAAGTAGGGGGCTTGCATCTCATAAACGCCCCATAGTTACAGCCTCTAGTCGCCTCCGGCGCAGGCACCTCTTCTTCCTCCTCATCATCAGAGAGAACCGTTTCCGGCTCTGGTAGTTCTCGTCCTCCCGAGGACCTGTTCCTCTCCTTTCTTTCCCTATCCCTTACTGCGTTGATCACTTCAGTCACCACAGACAGTAGAATCATCTGCATGACCTGGTGAACTTCTTGCACCACAGCCTCCTTTACCGAGGCTCTCAGATTGGCGCTCCCGTCGCCACCCTCCGGATGAGGGGTCTCTGGTTCTTCATGAACCACTTTCTCGACACTGGGTCTCCCTCTCTTGGGTCGCGGAGCAGCACCGTGACCGCCACCACGAGAGGCTTTTGAAGATATGTTGCCAGCCATCCTTTAAAAGCACACTATAAGATTCAAACACTAACACGGTCATTCAAGGTAATAACTCAGTTTATGTCAAGTATAGTAAGTCCCTAATTATAGTAGCCAGTTGTGATTAGCCACTTACTTTACTCTTCATACCCCGAGCCTCTCCTATCCTGACTTAATCAGTATCTAAATCTACTAAGAGCACATAATCAAATAGCATGCGCACATAATACCGGTTAACATTAGGAAAAGACATACCTGATGGCACGTAGCTAGTCGGGCTGACATCCCTCCATTTGTCCCATTTTTAGTTTAGTTTAGGCTTTAAAAGTTTATTTAACCGAATTCTCTTAAACTTTGGCTCTGATACCAACTTGTAAGGCCCCATTCTCGGAAACATCACAGTTGGTCAATCACAGCAGTTAAAACATTAAACATTATAATTATACAAACATAAGCAACGGAAATGATTTATCAAAACACATTCATTCATTTAAAACACTGTTGTTAAGCAATACATCATCATTAATTGTTTACAAAAGAATCGTATATATGCATTACAAAACAATAGCAACATAGAGTACGAATGAATATCAGTCTTTCCCTTCCGAGTAGCTTCACCCTCGTGCCATCCTCAGCAATAATTACCTGCCGACTGAAAATGTATAAAAGTCAGCATTGCTGAGTGAGTTCTACTTTTAAAAGTAATAAAATACTTTCTATATGTTGTATATGAAAATACTCTTTTCTGCAAAATATAACTCTGTACTGTATGTGCGAGCACGCATTAACTATGTGAACAAATACTGTTCGTTACCTTTACTGTATGCCTTGTCTGTTCTGTAAACTTTTATCTTTATGTTTCACTTTCTGTATGAGCCAGTGAGCAATACCCCAACTATATGCGCGATGGAAAACGGGTGATGGGCCATCTATATCCCTCGAAAGGGTCAACTATAACCCTCGAAAGGGTCAACTGTATCCCTCGAAAGGGTCAACTATATCCCTCGAAAGGTCAACTATATCCCTCGAAAGGGTTCTGTGTACTGTGTACAAGGCCAGCCCAATCACCCAGCGCATGCTACAAAGGTCCTGCCAATCTCAATTGATTGACCCTGTGTGCATATAGGGTAGCTAACCCGCACACAGTTGAGCTAATGACAACATGGTCATGTACCTCCTGTAAGCTTGCAAGACTTGTTAACATTTTCATTAATGTCCTCTTCTTTTCTTTATTGCTCTTTCACTTTATTATTATGATATACTTTACGTTACGATAATAACATACCACGTAAAGTCACATACTATAAGTAATAATAATAATAGCAATAACAATAATAAGGAACAATCATAAGTAATCATATCATGCATGAAACATCATCATTAATAAGCCCTTAGTCAACCTCAGTCAAAAAACCCTAAAGAAGACTCCTAGAAAATTCTGTAAAAATTTCTAAGTGCTTAGGCGCATGGGAATTATTTGGGCGCATGAGCCCTGTTCAGGCATTTCATCACTATGTAGGCACATCAGCCAACAATCATTTATCACTTTAGGCGCATGAACTATTCAGGCACATGGGCACTATTTTTTCATATGAACACTTAGATGCATGGACAATTCAGACGCATGGACACTTAGGCGCATGAGCCACTTGGGCGCATGGGCACTATTGGGGTGCATGGCCCTACACTTAGTCGTCCGGCTATCATTTCTAGGCGCATGGAACACTGTTCAGGGGCATGGGCTACTATTTAGGCGCATGGATTACACTTAAATCTTTCTATGGCAAATTCAGGCGCATGAACCTTATCTAGGCGCATGGACCTCCTGTTCAACATGTTTCCAGTATGTTTTCAAACCAAATCATCAAACCGATCTGTTCTAAGCTTAATGTGGCTATTCTAAACATGAACAACCTATAAGCATTCAAGAATCAACATCCAATCATGCACATTACATACGGGTAAACATACATAAGCTTCGAAAATCGTTTTAATATATTTTTCAGCCCCAAAGATAGTTTAAAACAAGAAAAAACCGAGGTCCAGAACTCACCTGATGCAACTTGGGTATTTCTTCCTTTCTAACCCGCTTGCAATGAGTTCAAACACCTAAAAACAACACCAAACACACACACCCGAGCACATACACAAACACATAAGCACATAAACTCATAACCAGGATAAAACCCATCATAAACACATAAAAACCACGAATTCTTACCTTGAATTCGTTCACTTCTTCTTCTTCTTCTACAAGCCGAGAGTTTTCCCCTACTCTCTCTCTAAAACCGAATAAATGTTGATGTGAAGTGAGGGTGGGCAGCCATGCCTACCTTTACACCAACTTATTCAAAGTTTTGTCCTTTTGGACACTTTTAGTCCCTCCACTTGGACTTAATTGCCTTTCTTTCTTTTTTATTCCTCATATCTTGTCTTTTAAAAATAACAGGGTGTTACATCTATAACATTTATGTTCAACAGTATAATGAGTCGAGACGATTGTGATCTATACATCGCATATGGCGCTACTGCACGTGTTTTTATACATACGTTTTGAGTTTATCTACGTTTTAAAATAATTTTGTCTAGAAATGAGTAAGGTCAAATATAATACGCTTTTGTACAATGACATAAATTCGAGTTATTTTACGTTTAGACACAATTTATTCTGAATCAAATTGGATTGATTGTTCGTCTTTAGTTTATAATGCCGCGCACAATGCTGCTGTAACACGCGCCGGCTAAAAAAACTAGCTCTTATATTAGTAATTCGCATATCCTGAAATAATTGTTATTTTATTCAACCAACACATAGTTAGCATGTATCTTTTTCAATTTGGATTTATCTTCAAAATCTTTGTTAGATATACTATTCTACACATTTTATTTTATCTTTATTCAAAGAAAATGACGATGAATAGTATTGTTCTAGCATTTTATGCATGTGCGTACAAGTTCTTAATTCGTATGATATGTTTTCTTCGTGATTTATTCACATGCTTTGTTAGCCTAGAATAATCATACTTGAATCAAATCGTGAATGTTATGGATCAAAATATGATAAATACACAAAAACTCCAATTTGATATTTATTGATTGCTTATAGTTTGTACAAAATGGAAGCACCCAATCAATTGGTCATTCAACCATTAGCCTAATCCTAATTACAATTAAGCTATTTATAGTGAATATAATATTCACTAAATGCACTTAACCCCCTAGACATAGCCTAATTAATGGAAATTACATATAAAACATAAAAATCACTAAAACATATTTAAATATATTTTATTGACATAAAATATATTTATTACAATAAGACTCCTAGTCATCTAAATCTTCAACCGTCTCGTCTTTGTTCTTCATCTCGTACTCAAGGTTTGACTTTTGTTGACTTTGACCGTGATGTTGACTTTTGTTGACTTTGACTGTGTTGATAATATAGACTATCTTGTATAACTCCAACAATACTCCCCCTTAGTATATCATTATCAACATATTCAAACGAAATCAACACCGGTAAGTCAAGAGCAGAAAGATCTTCAGCTTTGAGTTTTCTAAATCTAATAAGAAAGATTATTCATCTCATAAGCTCTCTCTATTATATGCTCCCCATTTTCGAGTGCATCATTTATGAGGATATTGGAACAGCTTTCCCAAATTCTAATCTTGAGTGCTTCAGAAGGTGTATGAGGAGGATTCCTAGCTTGGTATTTTCTGCACACTTAAGGAACAGGTTCTCTCATTAGGTACACTGCTGAACTGATGATCGGCCATCACTTACAGCAAAAATTTTAAAAAAATTCACAAACACAATCTCGCCATTTCTAATTAGATCATTTCATTTTAACAAAATAAACCTGTGTTTATCTATGTGTGAAAAGCAAGCAAACTTGTGTTCGTTTGTGTGCAATTTCTGTGAAATACATGAAAAATGATAAAATTGTAACAACATAATATCAAATACCTAAAAGAATTTTGAAATGAAAATTTATTATAATTTTTATTTTTATTATATACATTTATTATAATATTTTTTATTTATATTTTTTATAACCGAGAACTGAATCGATCATGAGATCATATCCTCAAGATATACTATAGCGTAAAGATGAATTTAATTATCGACAAGCAACAAGATCACATTGATAAATGAATCTAATCACAGTCTTTGAATGATTTTGAAATTCTCAAACAAATCAATAACAATTGTTGATATGTTTGTCCATTTAAACCCATGTCCTATCTTTTTCAACAAACAGTAAATGATTTGTTAAGGTTCAATTAAATACTTTAGAATGCTAGGACCTCAAAATCATTTGGTAAAAACCCTCACCCAACCTCAGGATTTCTTGAATTTTTTTACAATCTTTATAGAGCAAGGCTTGTGCATTAGTGTGCAAGTGATTATCAACAGAATAAGGCTTGTGCATTAGTGTGCAAGTGATTATCAACAGAATATTGCATTCTATGATGAATTCATCGTATAGATGATTTGACACTACTTAGACCAAAATGGTAAGAGCTCTAGGTCTATACTCACATATAACAAAGGAGATTACCATTTAATCGTGTGCTGATGAGAGCTCCAGGTCAGTACCATCGTATAGTAAAGGAGATCATTTCTCCAAGTCAGTACTTCTATATAGCAGAGGAGATTAGCACAAACATAAGACACATAAATACACCAAACATGGCTCAAAGATATGGCTTATATGATTTGTATTATGGTGGTGAAAGATCAATTCTTAATCCAATTTTTGTCGGTACTTAGTTTTCATGCATGCCAAAATGATTGCGTAAATCCAGACATCCTTAAGCATGTATTTTAATTTAAATCATTATATGTTGTCTACTTTATTCTTCAGGCTAAGTCGCATATCATTAAAATCTGTTTTTTATTATTCACAATTAAAAATAAGATGTGAATCAGATAACAATATCAGTTACTATCATTTCTCATTTTAAAACACAAGTCATCCAAGAACAAGCATATCAAAATGATATACAATCATTTCTCAGTCATCTCGAATCAAGTTCCCAGTTCTCTTTTCATTTTTTATTTAATTTTGAAATACTCTCCCCTTAAATTTTTATTTTTGCAAACCTATTTTTGTTTTTTTTATTTTTTATTTTTATTATATCTTTTATAAAACTATACAAAAATAGAAATTTACCAAAGAAGGTCTTTCAAACTACACTGATATGAAGATAAGAAATGAATTATCAAGAAATATGTAGTGATTATGAAGTGAGACCTGTGATTGTGCAGATAAAAATCCAGACTATGAATAAAATACCATGACTTTAACTTGTTTGTTCCGCCTCAAATTTGAATTAGAAACTGTGAAATCGGCTGGATCGATAAACATCCGAGCATGTTATTGACGAAAGGATGAACAAACAGCAAAAACCAAGAGACAATCAATAAAACGAACTATAATTGAATGATTTCATTGATAAAACCTAACGATTACAAGCTCGTTACAACATAAGAATCAAGACTCTTGGCAAGGGGAAGATCGAGCATGATCTCCCCTCTCATCCGGAAGCCCTAGGCTCCCGGGCAGACTCCCTCTCAGATCCTCAATCTCTCTACACATTGAAACTGGTATATATAGGCCTCGGCCTATATTAGATGCGACTGGGCCCATTCATGCGATTGGACCAAGCGTATGGTTCCATCGTACGACTGGACCATGCGTGTGGTTCAATCGTACGACTGGACCATACTTATGGTTCAGTCTTACAAATGTCCCAATCGCATCTCTCAGTCGCATGGCTGGTCCATTAGCATGGCTCAGTCATACGACTGAGTCTCATTCGCATATGCTCCTGCGAATGACCCAGTTTCATGTGTTTACAACATATCAGGTGTATAACATTAAGCCTAGACTATTAGACAAGCGACAGAAACACTATATATGACTATATATGCTCCAACAAATTGTTCCAGACTATTTTTTTGTTACAAAAGTTGTGTTTTTTCACTCAAAACACAATCTTTTTGTGTCAAATGGACTTTTAGACGTTTCAAATCTCAGACAGAATGGGATGCTCTCGAAGTTAGATATAATGACTTCATTCTGAAACTAAGAGAAGAGGAGCTTAGGATGAAGTATAGAGCTCAAAAGGCCAACTACAATCAGAATCCTGCACTCTACAATGCGACTCCTCAGGCCAAGACATCTAGAGCACCACTGCAGTCTGCCTTCATCTCAAGTGCAGCAAATCCAGCACAACCTTCTACTTTAGGGTCCAACACGTCAGGGTCGTCTGGCACCCAGTATATTATACCTGAAGCTAATGCAGCAATATTGAAAACCGATAACTTAGGTAATGTGATTGTTGAGGTGGCCAAAGAACACATGGACCTCTTAGTTGTTGTGGTCCATTCCTATGATGGACTAGTTGCTGGAAAGATAGGAAATTGTCACCTGGCAGATGAAGATTATGAGCAAGTGGACGAGATGGAGTTGGAACGTATATGTGGGCTTTGGCAAGTGCTGTCCGACGAGCTAAAAGGTTTGTCAAAAAGAACGGACAGAACTTGGTTGCTACCAGAGACACAACCCTTGGGTTCGACAAGTCAAAGGTTACTTGCTTCAACTGTGGTGAGAAGGGACACTTCAAGAGGGAGTGTGTGAAGCCAAAGAACACTGGTAATGGCAATCCCTTCTCGTCCTTTAATCGTCAGGACAAGACCACATCTAGAAGTTCTACATCATCAAACAAGGACCCCAAAGCCTTGACTGCTAATGATGATGAAGGACAGGACTGGAGCTTTTGGTTTGTTTCACCGGGAGAGTCCAACATAGCGAGTGTGGAGGACATTGATGACGATTCTGCCAGTGAGGGAGACATAGCAGTAGAGCTCGCGATGTCAAATCCTGAAGACACTACAAATATGGTTAACCATGTCCTGCCTGATGAAGAAAAATCAGCATCAACGTCAGAGTCCCAAGAACCAGAATCATCAGACTCTGCACTCATGGCAGATTCCCCTTCAACATCTCAGGTAAGTACCACTAACCAGCTGTTTAATAATCATGCTTGCTTAGAATGTAAAAAATTCAAAGAAAGTATAGATTCGAAATTTGCTAAGTTATTAGATCATAATGATAGCTTAGTAAAGGACCTGGAACTGTGCACGGAGGCAAATAGAGTGTTAAAACAAAACGAGCACAGTTACAAGGAAAAGATAGACCTATTAAATAAACAGCTTAGGGAAACTGAGGTAGTTGCTTTTAACCAAGCAAATGACATTAGGTACTATCTGAACTCTCTAGAGGACACTAAGAAACAGAAAGCAGTTTTAGAAGTAGAACTCAACTCATTAAAACAAAAACTGCATAGTTAGAAAAGCTCATCACACATTTTCCAACACTTAGTGAGAGAGAGAAATAATGGGGAGGGGCTGGGATACAAAGTGGTTCCACCACCACCTGAGACCTTGATGAACACTAAAAGTAAACCGATTAACAGTAACCCCATCAAGGATCACGTGGTGTCCACTTCTTTTGTTAGTGATCCAGATTCTGTAAGTAAATCAAATGAATCTGACTATAAACAAAAGGAGGCCACTTCAAAGGCAAAAGGGAAGATGCCTTGTGTTAACCTGGAAACTGAATTTGAAAAGGTTAACTTAAAGTCAGGGTCAAACCAAGTCAAACAAGAACCCAAAAAGACTATAAAACCTAATCAATCACGGGCTTCATGTCAAATTCCAGGTAAAAAAGAGATAAAAGATGTAAAACCATGTAAGGCAATTAAATTTGTAAAACCAAATCATACATCTAATAAAGAAGTGTCTCAATCCAAACATAATAAGGCCAACTGCGTGACTTTTACATCTCCACCAAAACAAATAAACTGTAAAGTTGAAAGCAGATCCTGCTATAATTGTGGAGAGTATGGTCACATAGCGTCTCAGTGTCCTTATTATCAGACACCAAGGAGGAAAGTAGAATTTCTAGTATCTACACCTAGATCTTTTAAGAGGAACTCAGTGATGCCTCCAAAAAGGTCTAGTGAACCCAAAGTTCAATCCATCAGCTAGTCTTCTGTCTATCACAAACAGGCCTTACACAAAGCTGGTTTATGGAAAGAAACCATACGCCTCCGCGTCTGAAAATGAAAACAAACCGAAATCTGAGCTTCCCTCAACCTCAAATGGTCAATGGGTTGAATTTATGATATGTGACGCCTCAGGGAAACCCAAGCCAGTTAAGGCTTGGGTTCCTAAAATTAATTAACGTTTTCATTGAATGTGCAGGGTGTTCGCTATAGTGCTGAGACTAACACGTGGATTGTAGATAGCGGAGCATCCAGGCACATGACAGGGAACATAGCTCTCTTATCAAATGTCAGACAAATTAAAGGAGGGCATGTTTCATTTGCTAGAAACAAAGGCGGGTACATCACAGCCCAAGGAGAAGTGGGAAATGAGAAAGTTAACTTTGATAAGGTAAACTACGTCCAACAATTACAAAATAACTTGCTTTCAGTCTCTCAAATTTGCGATAAAGGATTCAAGGTAGTCTTTGACAACAAGAAGTGCTACATTCTGAAGAAGGACTACGTGATCCTAGAGGACCAAATCCTAATGTCAGCTTCAAGATATAATGATCTATATGTCTTGGATCTCTCAAAGGCCTCCACAACTGATCGTGAAGTCCAATGCTTCTTGTCCAAAGCCCTTGAGAAGGATTTCATCTCCTGGCATAGAAGAATGGGACACATAAATCCGAGGAAAATAAATCACTTGATCCAGAATGATCTTGTGATAGGAGTAAATGTCAAAAACTTCCAACTCCCGGATTTCTGTATTGCGTGCAAAAAGGGCAAATAGACGAAGAAGGCTTATAAGGAAAAGAAAGTTCATTCTATAGAACTTCATCTAGAGCTTCTTCACATGGATCTGTTTGGTCCAGTCAGTACAAGAAGCATCGCAGGCGACTTGTATTGCTATGTAGTTACTGATGACTACTCAAGGTTCTCTTGGGTAATGTTTCTGAAATCCAAATCAAAAACATTTGAATCCTTCAAGGAATTGGTAACTACACTAGAATCCCTATACAAGCTGAAGGTACGACAGGTGCGCTCAGACAATGGAACCGAGTTCAAGAATCAGAGGATGGAGGACTATTGCAAGGAAAGGGAATTGTGCATCAATTTACCTCGGCCTACACCCCTCAGATGAACGGAGTTGCTGAACAGAAGAACCGCAGCTTGATAGAGACGGCACAGACTATGCTGGCAGACTCGAAATTTCCTATCCAATTCTGGAATGAAGCAGTGCCAAATGCATGTTATATGCTTAATCGAGTTCTAGTAGTGAAATGCCATGGAAAAACGTGCTACGAGTTATTACAGCGATGTAAACCTAACTTAGAATATCGAGCCGTTTGGCGCCCTGTGCACCCTGCTGAAGAAGACTCAAGGGGAAAATTCAGTGAAAAGGTTGATGAAGGGATCTTTCTAGGATACAACATACCGAACAAGAGATTTTACAACAACTCAACGGGTCAGGTAGAGGTGTGGTGTAATGTTGATGTTCAGAGATATATCATACCGCCTGCTGGAAAAGGGCCTGCTTCCTTCTTCGACTATGATGGATTCTTCAAGTCCTTCAATATACCTCTTTCTTCTTCAAAAGATGAATTGGCAAACAAGATGATGTACGATGTCTTGAACACACCGTCTCTAGATTCAACTAGTCAATCTCCTACCAACTCAGGGGGATCACTTGATGTGAGTGACTCTTCCTCTGAGGAAGAAAATGTGGAAACTGATCAGAACATCCAGGATGCACAGGTTCCTCTTCCCTCAAACCAACAAGCATCTCATAATGATGCGTCTGAGATGTTAGAGCCTCAGACTCCTGTTGCCTCAGACCCATAACCAAATGTTCATAATCTTGACTCTGAGGTGATTGTTCCAACAACTCTTGGCTCACGTCTAAACGTCTATCATCCCTTGGATAATATTATAGGAGATGTGAGATCAGGGGTTCAGACTAGAAATCAGTTGTACTTAGCTGATTATGCCTTTGTGATGGAAAAAGGATACCTTCACGACGGTGCCTACCACTGCTTTGTGTCTCAGTTTGAGCCAAAGTATGTTAGTGAAGCACTAAATGATAGGCTTGGGTGAGTGCAATGCAGGAAGAACTTCTTCAGTTTATGAAGTTAGGTGTATGGACACTAGTGGATAGGCCTAAAGGAGCTAAAGTCATTGGCACCAAATGGGTCTTGAAATACAAGAAGGATGATCAGGGAGTGATTATCAAATACAAGGCTCGACTTGTTGTTCAGGGTTTTCGACAAGTTGAGGGTATCGACTACAATGAAGTGTTTACACCAGTGGCAAGGATGGAAGCCATCCGCATCTTCCTTGCCTACGCATCTTATATGAAAATCAAAGTTTATCAATTAGATGTTAAGAGTGCGTTTCTTCATGGTGAGATCCGAGAAACAGTGTATGTCAGTCAACCCGAGGGATTTGAGGACCCATATCATCAGGACAGAGTTTACAAACTCGACAAGGCTCTATATGTGCTTCATCAAGCTCCACGGGCTTGGTATGAGAAACTCTCGACTCATCTTGTGAAACACGGATTTCGAAGAGGAGTCATTGACTGTACATTGTTTATCAAAGAAAAAGATGGAGACTTACTGCTAGTACAGATCTATGTAGATGACATAATCTTCGGTTCAAAGAAGGAAGAATTATGCAAAGAGTTTGATGCAGTAATGAAGGCGTAGTTTGAGATGAGTGCAATAGGAGAGATGAAGTTCTTTCTCGGGTTACAGGTGGATCAAACACCAAATGGGATCTTCTTACATCAAACCAAGTATGTAGGTGACATTCTCAGCCAGTTTGACATGGAGAATGCTTCCACAACTGGCACTCCACTGGCTACAAACCATGATGTAGCACCCGACGAGAATGGTGATCTGGTAGATGCCACTATGTACTGAGGGATGATTGGATCTCTCATGTATCTCACTGTCTCACGACCTGATATCATGTATGCTACATGTTTATGCTCATGATATTAGGCAAAGCCTAAGGTGAACCACCTAATTGGGGTCAAAAGGATTTTTCATTATCTGAAGGGTACGCCCACTCTTGGGTTGTGGTATCCGCATGATGATGACTTTGAGCTTATAGCGTATAGTGACTTGAATTACGGTGGCTGCAAGATGAACTATAAGTCTACATCAGTAGGGTGTAAGTTCTTTGGAAGGAGATTAGTAACCTGGAAGTGTAAGAAGCTGACCTCGGTTGCATTGTCAACCTGTGAAGCCGAATATGTTGCTGCTGTAAGCTGCTGTTCTCAAATCATATGGATTCAATAGCAAATGCGGGATTAGGGTTTGAATTTCTCTTCTACTCCTATCTTTGTTGATAACTCTGCTGCAATTGCAGTCACTAAAAACCCAGTCCAACATCCAAAGACCAAACACATCGGTATTAAATATCACTTTATTCGTGATTGCTTTGAAAAGAAGTTAATCGATGTGGTAAAAATAAATACAGATTTTCAACGCGCTGACTCTATACAAAGGCATTTGATAAACCATATTTTTTATATTTGTTAGAGGTCAACAGGGTTAAAAAGAAAAATGAGGTCATACCTGAAGATGACCATGTATAGTCCGATGCGTCGTGTCTAGTCTTTTTTAATTTTTCAATTTTTAATTTTATTTTATTTTATTCTCTTGTTTTTTGTTTAATTTTAATTAGTTAATTACAATTGGTTTCTTTCCTTGCCTATTAAAATCCTAAAACGCTAATTCATAGTGGTTTTATAATTTTCGGGGGAGAATTGGTCTAAAAAAACGAGGGAAAAGGAGAGACAAGCTGATAATAAATATTTAGAATATAATAGTACACAGGTTCAAACCATTTGGGACTTTAAAAATCAAAATTGGAAAAGGTGCAAAACTCAAGTATAAGTTGTGTAGTCTGAGCAATATAAAAGAAAATATGATAGATAAGCTAGCTACTACTAAGGTAACACAAAGAAAGTAGACCTAGAGGTTGCTAGACCACAATTGATATGTCGGTAGATTCAACACAATAGATGACTAGACCTTTTTGGTGATCACAAGATTAAACTAAAATGTTTGACTAGCTGTGGGTAACACCTTATCCCTGGTTAACACAATCAACAAGATTCCAATAAGGGGTGACGAGCAAAATAAACGCCACAAATGTGTGTGTAAGACCAAAACATGAGCAAAAGCACATGAAAAATGAAAATACAATCAAACTGATGACCGATGTTGTTGGTGAGATCTGTGCAAAAAGAATGAAAAATTGCTCAAACAAGAAAATAGGTTATGTGCCTCTCTGCTGTGCGGTGGCACTGACCTGAGGATTGGCTTCTCTTTAAAAGTTCTAAGAATAGTCTCTGCTTGAATACTACCTTGAGACCGCTCAAAAATCTCCTGAGGAATGTTGATTACCATATAAGTGTGGGATCCACAAATGGTTGTTGAAATAAACAAACCTAAAACTATCACCAAACTGTGTTGAAAGTCTGTGTATGGATTAAGAGGACAAGTATACTGACAATCACTATGGCTACAATTCTTGAAAGTTCAAAATAGTGTGGGGACCTAATAGTACTAGTATGATTTCCTAATTTGCTAAATGACTCTAGATGAAAAACAAGAATAGAGCATCAAATGTTTTAGCTAACTTGTCCCGAATGATTTTAATATCATGTCTGATTCCAAATTGAACTGGTCCATGTATGATTTAAATGAACTGAGGGTGCCCTCTCAGAAAAATTATTCCTTAGAGCTACATCTTAGGAGTTAATCCTCACAAAAACACAAAAACATGTCCTAGTTTAAGTTTGAGCGGTATTTCTTTTATGTAAGTACAAAGTTAGTTTATTTCAGTTTGTGTAGTATTGGACTATGTCATGGAAGTTGATAAGGGACCTTATCATCTAAAAGGGTCACATCTGAGGTGACCACACGTGCTTTAAAATAAAAATGGGTCATGTCTGAGGTGACAAAATGTTTTAAAAGGATCACGTCTGAGGTGATCAAAAGTTTTTCAAGTAAAAATGATCATGTCCGAGATGATCAAAGTTTATAACGTTTATTCAAAGTTAAACAGAGAATATGAGGTATGGTCATAAAGTCAAATTCATGAGTCTGACCCATTCGCACGAATGGACCAATCATACGAATGGACCATACTCATGCACTAAATAGCCGAATGGACATGAGTATGAACCATTCACCCGAATGGCTTATCAGAATGACCCATTTGATCGAATGAGAGTGTGCGAATGAGTCAGTCGACCGACTGTCAGTCGGCCGACTGAATGTGATCGACTGAGCCAATCGCCCAACTGAGTTTCATTCGCCTGAATGAACTAAGCGAATGAGTCCAGTCGTCCGATTGAACTCAGATTCAGTATATAAAGGGCCATAGTCGATCGCATTTTCCTCACCACTTCCAATCGCCTTATATCACACATCCTACCGTTACGCTGCCCAAATTTCTTTAGACCTTGATTATACATACCTATTGATATTCTAACATGTGTTTTCATTTATACATGTATAATAAGATGAAATATCACAGAAATCAGGAGAAATGGTGCTCTAATTTGGGAGGTTCGATTGAAACAAGAGCCGAACCATTAAATGAACTAATAACCTACTTAAATTAAGTAAAATGTTAAAACTAATGCTATTAGGTCATTAGGTAAGAGATTGCGAGTCTAAAGAACTATTAAACAACGTTTAATTTCATGAATTGGTCAAGATTCAAACCTCAGTCGACCAAACAGTGGGTCATGCGACTGGTCATCTGGATGAACTCCAATCGCACGATTGAGCTGGCCGAATGGGTCAATCGGCCGAATGTATCATACGAATGAGCTCAGTCGGCCGACTGAGCCAATCGCAGGCTCAGCCAACCGATTGAACTCAGTCACCTGTTCATTAACCCGAATGAGTCCAGTCGCATGATAGGACAACCGACTGAACACAGTCGCATGATTCATTCGCATGAATGAATCAGAATGAATTCAATCAAGCAAATCGAAATTATCAAAGGGATGAACATGATATTGCTCCCCTCCAACAGATCAAGACTCAACTAACCATGATTCTTGATCTGCAAGGGATTGTCAAAAGATCAGTGAGTTACGCCCCTGAAAAAGGGGAAATAATTCATGACCTTACTGATGAGCAACTGGCAGAAATGTTCAAGCTCAATCCTGATGAGATTGTAAAGGACGCTCCAACTATTGAAGGAGACAGTGACGACGAGCTGAACGACAATAATGAGATAGAGATCGGGGACGTCACGGCAGACCACTCTCCAGAGTATGCTGACAAAGAGGGAAATGTGGTTCGCAATTTGGGTGATTCCCTGGTCAGTGATACATTTGAGATATTGGATAAGATGGAGCAAGAGACTGAGAAGGTTGAAGAACAAGCCCAAGCCTTAAACACCGAAGTAGATATCAGAAAGGCTGAATGGGCTGCATGTTTTGAGGAGATCCAAGCACAACGCTCTGCTCCTAAACCGAATGTCTACACCAAGCTCTACAAAGTGAAGAAACATCACAAGGTGTCCGGCAAGATTATCGCGTGGGCTTATTTTGATGATCTTATTGTATATGCGGTAAAGAGAGAGATGGGTATTGAGTACTTTAGATTCCCGCATGATCTAAAGTCTCTACCTTGTTTTGAGCTCAACCAGCTGGCTAAATTGAAGCTGTTATATGTTGACCCGAGGAAGATGTCAGGCTGGTTTGAGGCTGCCATGAAGAAAGAGTACCATACCAGGTGGGTCAACTTCAAATCTCAAAAACCTACGAGGTATATCAGACATTCTGAAGTTGATCCCATAACTAGAAAGGCCAAAATTGTGCTGAAATGGAGTCCCCCAAGAACAATGTCAAGAATCCCTCTTAGGGAAATGCCACAGGACTTCACTCCACACTTTAAGTGGTGGTACTATGATTGGAGAACAGGGGAGGCGGTCATAGTTCAGAACAAAGTGGGCAGAATGGATACTATCAAGGTATTTGACCCAATGTGGCTTAGAAACTTGTCAGCTACAGATGTCTACACACTATACAAGTGGCCACTGTTCTATGACACGCAGGATATTGTACAAGCCCTCCAAATCCAAAATGTGATACGGCTCTGCTTTGCATTTGAAATACATGCAGGAGTCATAAGAGGGGAGAAGAACAAGAAGTATGAGGAGGTTATGAAGAGGGTAAGACGATAGATAAATCTAGGTCCAAGGGGGAGTTTGTTGATACATGTGTACCTAGATTCGGATCTTAATGTAATATGTCTTGAATGTCTTACACTTATTTAATGCTTGGGTATGTAATGAAATGTGAATGTTTGGTTGTGATTTATAATGTTTAACATTTCATTAATAAGTTGTGTGATGCATACTAACTAGATTATATAGTTTTGTGATTGTTTGAATTGGTATACATAATGTAATAATAATGAATACATTCAAACTTGGTTAATTGAAGTTATCATGCGTCCGAATGGCCATGCGACTGAGTGTCCATGCACCTAAATAGTCCATATGCCTGAACAACTTCATGCGACTGACTCAATCGCACGACTGATCCTTCAGTCGTACGAATGAATCAACCACATAGAAAATCGCACGAATGAACCATGCAAATGGTTCAATCGCCCGAATGAGCAATACAAACCTATAAATACCGCCTAATTCGTGGAAAAAGGTAAGTATTCAATCCACTTCGCCTCCAGACATACCCTAGCCGTCCAGAAGCCTGTAAGTTCGTACTCCAAGTTCCTAGAATGCTGTAGATCGATTCCTAATCGATTCTTGACGTTAGTTTCAATACATTATTGTTTTCTCACTGATTGGATCGCCAATCAAATAGGATTCCGCACTATTTAGTTTGGTTTAACACGTTAATCAGTTGGTGTTTCGTTCAAATACCAGATCCTAACAAACACTTGTTAGGATCTGGTATTTGAACAAAACACCAACCGTTCAAATACCAGATCCTAACAAGCACACGTTAAGCTTTGTTTTAAGCTTTCTTGTTTCAAATTCGGCCAAGATGACTCTTTTGTTTAAAAGATTAATTTCAATATTTCTTTCAAGAAGAGTTCGTCTTAAATTATCATTTTCTTTTAAAGCTTCATTTATTGAAATACTTGGCTTCTTTCTTTTTAGTTCAGTGTTTACGGTGGTTAATTCCTTTTGGTTATCTATAGTTAACCTATTAGCTTTATACAAACCAAATAAACGAATTTCGCAAGCAGAAGAACACATATCTTGAATTATCTCATATGGAAAATACAGGATGACTCTATCAGCAGTAAGAGCCTTCTCACAGTGGCAAACTCTAGTATTTCGCTTCCATTCCTCTTCCTTCTCAGCACACAAACTTCATCACTCAACTCAGCTCCACCTTTACCTATTGATGTCTACTTAAGCTCCTCTTACACCTCTTTAAGTCCAGGTTTTAGTAACTGTCAGAATTGGTGCTAGAATCTGATCTCTCTTTTGGTTTCTCTTTGGAATTTGAACTGATCTTTAGAATTAGATATGTCGCTTCATAGTACTCACTACATTTGATATCCAACTCAATTTCTTTCAGTTTGTTGATCACCTCCATCAGTTTGTAATCCCTAAAACCTCTATCTCGTTTAATCAACTTACCGTGTGTACTCCAATCTAATGGGAGGAAATCAAGCAATCTCAAAACTTGTTCATAATTTTCCAATTAGGCATCAAACTTCTTCAGATTACTTGCCACCAACAGAAAACGATCAACAAAATCAGACATCCTTTCATTCTTTAAAGCTGCAAATTATCAAACCGACATTGTGTAATTGTGAGATTATCAGATGCAAAGGATTTAAATTGTTCTACAAAAGCCATTTTTATTTATATTTTGTTTATTGCAATTACACCCCCAAAAGTATTTTCCAAAAAAATTGTAAAATAATTCTCCCCTGGGATATCTTTTTAAATGTCACTCGATACAATCTTAGCAACTAGGATGACATCAATTAGTCCCAAGTACTCAATTTATTTGATTATTAATGAGCCCAACTTTGTTAGTCCTAAGTTGATTGTTGAACCAAATAGTTAGCCCAATTGTTTGAGAAAACCCAACCCAATAAGGAAAATCCCATTAAACATTCCCAAACCCTAATTATACCTAAACCCTAAAACAAACAAAACACCTCTACAAATAAGAGGCTCAAACATAGCAAGATGATCAGCCCCAACTTTGTAGCCCCAATCAAGAACAATTTGTTAGAACCGATGAAGGCATCCTTCTTCTTCAAATAGGTTTCTATCAATTGCCATTTTTTCACTACGTGAGGCTTTTAGTGGCACCAGGGTTGAGGTCACCTCTGGTTCGTTGATGCGAACTGCGAAAGATTAACCAACGATCATTGATGGTGTACCGAGTTTTTGATTCGAAAACTTCCGTTCCAAAGCAATGTTGTGATAGCTCTTTAGGAGGCAGCTAAGGTAAATCTTTGAGGACACTAACCGGTGTGCGATTCATGCCAAGAGGGTTACAATCATGCCCAAGAACATCTAGTTGGCTAAGCGTATTCACGATGAGTGTGCTTGGATTGTTGAATGCGTACTTGAAGAAGGTTTGTGTTGTTTTCACCTTGTGTACCCGTTTAGCTCTTGTTTGTAAAGTTTGGGAACAATTTCACAGACTGGTTTTAATTTCACAGCATAATCATTAATTTTGTACCTTGATCTTTAATTTTGGTTAAAATGATATTAAATTCGTAGGTTGATATAATTTCGCCTAAATTTCACAGGAGTTTCGCGGACAAAACTATAATTTCACCAGAATCTCCCAGTTTCATTACAAATCACAACCAAACATTCACATTTCATTACATACCCAAGAATTACATAAGTGTACGACATTCAAGACTATTACATTAAGATCTGAATCTAGGTACACATGTATCAACAGGAACAATCTCTATTAGTAAACCAGATTACTAACATACCTCCTAAATTGTTCCTGCACTCATAAACAGATTAGTTTGAAAGGAGAACCCCAACCATCGTAGTCTGGGAAGTTCCTTTTTCAATGGTATAAGTACCTGCTTCAACAAACAATCTATTGAAATATCAAGGACATCTGTATCCTTCTTTTTAATTTGCCAAATTTGTTTTGGTTCAACTAATTTGTATATGAATGAATTAAATTTGGAAATCATTTTATGTTTAAGACTAGAAGGAAAAGAATTGGGTTTTGAACCTTTGGTTATTTTCATCTTTGAATCATGTGAAACCGGCTACACATTAAAAGGTTTGGATTGAGGGTTTTTCATCTAACCATTAAAGATGTGTGCTTTTACCTCTTGATCCAGAGAAGCAACCCGTGTTGCCTTTACTGTTTGGAACCTTATTTGTAGACTTACATTCGGAGAAGCAATTAGGTTTGCCTTTACCACTTGAAGCATGTATTTGAGGGCACTTCTTTATCATATGACCTTCTTTTCCACATTCAAAACAAGCCTTAAAAAGCTTTTGATTCTTTGTAGTCCCATGTTTTATAGGTGGGGATGTGGATTGCTTTGAGCTTGTAGCAAATTCTTGCTTGTTCTGAAGTTTCCCATGCTGAACAGGGAATGAGATCTTTACTGATTGACTGGGTTGTTTTACAATTGGAGAAGAGATCCATATTGGTCTTGATTTAGCTTTTGGAAGCTTTTGAGACTTGAAAATGTCAGAAGATATCTTGATTTGTGATGAACCAACACACTCCTCTATGTTTGATATATTATCTGAGCTTATCCAGTCTCGTATATATAGATCTTTCTCCAATGGATCTTGATTGTCACCTGCAATTTTGTCAGCTTTAGTTATAGGATTCTGATTGCCTGACGATTCGACAACTGTTCCTTCTTTGACAAACCTGTCAAAAACAAATGAAGGAATGATATTAGTTATGAATTTGTTGAAGAAGATTGGAGAAGCAACTGATATTGGTCCTGGAACACCATAGGTGGAATCGTCATTAATCTTCTTATCAGATTCCTGACTAAGGAATCCCAAACCTATAAGAGAATCTTGCACATCTTTAACATCTTTAAGGTTAATGTTGCTTAAACCTGAATTTAAAGTATTAGTTTTAGCAGCTTCAATCAAATCATTAGATGGATGAGATTGAGGCGTAGGATAATAACAATAGGTTCTAGGAAGAGGGTAGACGTATGGATTTTCCTCACAAGCCACTCCTGTTTTAATCCTAGCTACCCTTTGTTTACACGGTAGCTCTTCCTGTTTCATTCCGGATATGGTCCATCTCAAGCTTTGTTTTAAGCTTGCTTGTTTCAAATTCAGCCAAGATGACTCTTTCGTTTAAAAGATTAATTTCAACATTTCTTTGAAGAAGAGTTTGTTTTAAATTATCATTTTCTTTTAAAGCTTCATTTAATGAAATACTTGGCTTCATTCTTTTTACGTTAGGTGTTTACAGTGGTTAATTCCTTTTGGTTATCTAAAAATAACCTATTAGCTTTATACACACCAAATAAACGAATTTTGCAAGTAGAAGAACACATATCCTGAATTATCTCGTATGGAAAATACAGGATGACTCTTTCCACAGTAAGAGCCTTCTCGCAGTGGAAACTCTAGTATTTCGCTTCCATTCCTCTTCCTTCTCAGCACCGCAAACTTCATCATTCAACTTAGCTCCACCTTTACCTATTGATGTCTACTTAAGATCCTCTTATACCTCTTCAAGTGTAGGTTTCAGTAAACTGTCAAAATTGGTGCTAGAATCTGATCTCTCTTTTGGTTTCTCTTTGGAGATTGAAGTGATCTTTAGAATTAGATATGTTGCTTCATAGTACTCACTAAATTGATATCCAACTCAATTTCTTTCAGTTTGTTGATCACCTCCATCAGTTTGTAATCCCTAAAACCTCTATCTCGTTTAATCAACTTACCGTGTGTACTCTAATCTAATAGGAGGAAATCAAGCAGTCTCAAAACTTGTTCATAATTTTCTAACTAGGCATCAACTTCTTTAGATTACTTGGCACCAACAGAAAACGATCAACAAAATCGAACATCCTTCATTCTTTAAAGCTGCAAAATTATCAAACCAACATTGGGTAATGGTGAGATTATCAGATGCAAAGGATTTAAATTGTTCTGCAAAAGCCATTTTTATTTTTATTTTGTTTATTGCAATTAACACCCCAAAATATTTTCCAAAAAAATTATAAAATAATTCTCCCCCGGGATATCTTTTAAATGTCACTCTATACAATCTTAGCAACTGGGATGACATCAATTAGTCCCAACTACTTAAATTTTCTTTGATTTTTAGTGAGCCCAACTTTGTTAGTCCTAACTTGATTGTTGAACCAAATAGTTAGCCCAATTGTTTGAGAAAACACAACAACCAATAAAGAAAATCCCATTAAACATTCCCAAACCCTAATACACCTAAACCCTAAAACAAACAAAACACTTCTACAAACAAGAGGCTCAAACGTAGCAAGATGATTCAGCCCCAACTTTGTAGTCCCAACCGAGAATAATTTTGTAGAACCGATGAAGGCATACTTCTTCTACAACTAGGTTCTATCAATTGCCATTTTTTTACTGCGCGAGGCTTTTAGTGGCACTAGGGTTTGAGGTCACCTCTGGTTCGTTGATACGAACTGCGAAAGATTAACCAGTGATCGTTGATTAGTGTACCGAGTGTTTGATTCGAAAACTTCCGTTCCAGAGCAATGTTGTGATAGCTCTTTAGGAGGCAGCTAAGGTAAATCTTTAAGGACGCTAACCGGTGTGCGAGTTACGCTAGAGGGTTACAATCATGCCCAAGAACATCTAGTTGGCTAAGCGTATTCGTGGTAAGTGTGCTTGGATTGTTTGAATGTGTACTTGAAGAAGGTTTGTGTTGTTTTGACCTTCTATTCCGTTTAGATCTCGTTTGTAAAGTTTGGGAACAATTTCACAGATTTGTTTTAATTTCACAACATAATCTTTAATTTCGTACCTTGATCTTTATTTTGCTTAAAATGATATTAAATTCGTAGGTTGTATAGTTTCGCCTAAATTTCGCAGGAGTTTCTCCGGACGAAACTGTAATTTCACCGGAATCTCGCAGTTTCGCCGGACAGTTTTGCCGGAATTTGCAGTTTCACCGGAGTTTCGGAAGACAAAACTGTAATTTTGCCGGAAACTTTGAACTTTCGTTCAATATTAGATTAGTTCGCCTCATAAAGATTTGAAGCTCCTAAGAACACCAAAAACACACACAAGTGTGTGTGAGAGAAACTTTCAAATCTAAAGATTTTCATTGATTTTTCTTGTATAAACAATGATGTAGATTCAATAATGTTGTATATAGTGATAGATCAGATGTTATTGTAGTTGAATTTGTAGAAATTCAAACCTTAGATCTACTTTCTCTCTCTAGAACCCCCAGTTTCTTTCTTTAAAAATTTTCATAAATCTTCAAAAAATCAGCAATAAATTCATCAAATCTTCAATGTATTCGATCCAAAATGGCTCTAATACTAATTTGTTAGCCCAAAATAATCACATTTGAATCAAATCCTGAAGATTATGGATTAAAATATGATAAACACACTAAAACCCCAATTTGATCTATATTGATTGCATATAATTTGTACAACGTGGATACCCCCAATCAATTGGTCATTCATCCATTAGCCTAATCCTAATCACAATTAGGCTATTTTTAGTGAATATAATATTCACTAATGGCACTTAACCCCCTAGACTTAAGGTAATTAATGGAAATTACATATAAAACATAAAAATGAGTAAAATATATTTAAATATATTATGTTGACACAAAATATATTTATTACAATAAGACTCCTAGTCATCTAAATCTTCAACTTCTCATCTCTATTCTTCATCTGGTACTCGACGTTTGACTTTTGTTTACTTTGACCGTGACATTGACATTTGTGACTTTGACTGTGTTGATAATATAGACTATCTTGTACAGCTCCAACATGCTTTGTTTTAGTCATTTTGTTGCGCTAACTTCTCCACAGTGGAATTTGGTAGGGTGGAGAAATGGATAACGTTAAAGGAGAAAGGATAAAACACAAGATGATTATCATTAGCGCCTTTTGTAAACATGGACTACAAGCTTGTTATTATAAAATCTTCATGGCACATGATCCCTTATAAGATATATTATCACTAACCTTTTATCTTCATACTCACATGTTGATATGTATGCATATTCTATTCAGTCTATAAAGACACCAAACAAACACAAACATTGATGTGTGTTCATGTTTGTTCATTTATAACTAGCTGAACACGAACACACCTTTTTTGTTAATGTTCGTATGTTAAGAAAACAAAAATATATGTGTTTGTTTAGGTTAGTTTGTTAAAAAGCTAAACATGCAGTTCAAAAAAATAAATGAGCATTGATGAACAAAAATAAACGGACATAAGAACAAGCGCATGCATAAATACAGAGAAATGTATATGAACATTATTGAACACAATCAATAAGTCTAATAAATCATAGTTCATTTTGCAAAACATGTAAATGAACAAACGTATATGAACGCAAATAAATGAACATAGATGAATGAACATAAATGAACGTTCACACATATAAATAGATGATTATAAATGAACGAACAAAATTTGATTTCATGTGTGCACGTATAATTAAATGAACAAAATTCTGTGTTCATATTCATTCATTATTAATTGAACCAACATAAACGAGCTCTCCGCCAAACTATTTATAAACATTCGGTTCATTTACATGCCTTGATACTATCATTTAGTATAAAAGAAAAGTTAAAGGTGACGGTAGGTTCCGAGAGAAAACATTATTTCGGAGCGACAATTGGTTGGGGTGTGGGTCATTAAAGGAGACACTACCCCTAATCTCTATAATCTTGTTAGAAGAAGGGATGTAAAAGTAGCATATTGTGTTTCAAAAGAAGACTCACAAGAAGTGGCATGAGAATCTCCCAAACTTCTTGCTAGAAAATGGATATATAAGAGACCTAAAAAAACCTATTATATCAAAAGGATATGAAGAGATATAATGTTGGTTGAAGCATATATGGTGACGCTAACTTTAATTCCACATGGTAGAAGCTTTGCAAAGACTTTGAAAGTCATGTGAAATTAACATTTATAATGAGTTTATAAGGTAAACAAATTTGTTTACTTAGTCTACAAGTCAAGCAAGTCTCTAATGGAATCTTTATTAACCAATCCAAGTATATTAGGGACATAAAGGTTCTATTCCATTGATTGCAAAGTTCCTAAAACTTCAATATCTAAAACAACATTTTTAGGCAGTGATATGAGGGATGTGGTGTTGATCAACATGAATATATAGCTTCCTTATGTTCCTATTATAAGCAGACAATATATTATGTTTTGTACATGTATATATGCAACATTTCGAGCAACTTCATAAGTGTTGCATATGATTGCGTCAAGAGAATGTTTAAATACCATAATGAAGCATTGAAACTAGGCTTATACTATTTGAAGGATTTTTGTAGATACATGTGTCCCTAGTTTCTGAACTTAATGTAATATGTTTCTATTGTCTTACAAATATGTAATTGTACGAGTACCTAATGAAATACAATATGTGGTTGTGCTTATAATGTTGAATATTTCATTGGTTGGTATGTGATAACGCTTATTGAACTAACTATATAGGTTGTGGTTGTTTCAATAATATCTAAATCAACTAATGATTATGAAACATTTTCAAACTTAATCATGTGAAGTTGTCATGCGAATGGACCATATGCATGAACAACTTCACGCGAATGAACCAGTCGTACGAATGAACCAGGAGACTGCATCAGTCGTATGATTGTAACATGAGATTGACTCAGTCGCATGACTGAACACTCAGTCATGCGAATGGATCAACCGCATGACTCAATCACACGACTGAACCATGCAAATGGTCCAGTCACACGATTGAGAAACCCTAACCTATAAATACCACTTAAATCGTGAAAAAAGAGACACTTTGAATATTTCGATACCCAGACGTACCCTAGTCTTCCAGAGACCTCTAATAATCTGTTCCAACTTCAAAGACCGCAGTTAATCGATTGCTAATCTTTCTTAACGTTTAGATTCAATCTTTAATTGATTCTACGTGCGTTCTCACTGATTGGATCGCCAATCAAATAGGATTCCGCACTATTTGATTCGGTATATGCATAAATCTGTTAGTACTCGTCCAGTACACGATCCTAACAAGTGGTATCAGAGCTTTGGCTCTAGATTTACATGTGATTCAATCATTTTGATATAAAAAATTGTGTTTTTACTCTCGAAACGCAATCTTTTGTGTCAAATCGGGTTTTAGACGTCTCCTGATCGTAAAGTTAAGTTTCTTCCGGCATACGGCAATTAGGGTTAGCAAAATTTTGTGTTTTTGCGTTCAAACACCTTAAACCTACAAATTTTCAAAATCTAGCAGGCCCAATCGCACGATTGACTCAATCGCACGACTGAGTTCATACGCATTCCGCATACGCACGATTGGACTCATTCGTAGTTCCATTCGTACAACTGAGAAGCCTATTCGCATTGTTCAACCGCAGTAGTTCATTCGGCCGACTGAGTCATTCGCTTTAGTTCAGTTGCACGATTGAACCATCCGCATAGGTCAAACGCCCGAATAGCCTAATCGCACACCTTCATTCGCACTAATACAACAGTTTGGTTTAAAGTTAAAGTTAATAGCAATGGAAGACCAATACTCAGCATTCACAGCAGGGAGAGACTCACGTATACAAAACTTACTACTACTGGAGAAGAAGTGGGGAATCACAACAAGCCCCTAAAGCTAATCACGTTCGACGAATACCCACAATGGAAGCAACGTTTCGAGATCTACTTAAATGGAGTAGATCCAAATCTGTGGGAGTCTATAGAGACGGGGTACAACATGCCTGTAGGAGCTAATGGTGTCAAACTCACACTGGGTGGCATGACTGACAGACAAAAGGTGAAATACAATACCGAAAAGAAAGTTTATGCTTTGCTTACATAGTCAATTCCGAAGGATATTTTCCATCAATTATCGGAATATACACAAGCAAAGAAACTATAGGAAGCATTGGAGAAATGATATGACAGAAATGCATCATTGAAGGCCATAAAGGCTAAGGCTTTAAAGAAGGAGTTTGACAAGTTCTCCTCGATGGGAAAAGAAAGCCTATATGATGTTATCGACAGGTTCTACCACTTGATGAGTGAGATGCACACTCATGGAGTATCGACGTCAATGGAGGACAAAGTGTCCAACTTTGCAGATGGGCTGCCGGAGAAATGGGTATCATTTGTCTCCAATCTCAGACAGAATGGTATGCTAATGAAGTTAGATATCAATGATTTCATTCTGAAGCTGAGAGAGGAAGACCTAAGGATGAAGTATAGAGCACAAAAGTCTTCCTATGATCCGAACCCAGCGCTGTACCATGCGACTCCTTAAGCCAAAACATATGGAGCACCTTTTCAGACAACTTTTGTAACTAGCTTGGCTGGTCTGCCTCAAGCCTCTACTTCAGGGCAGAGACATCAGGGTCGTCTGGTACCCAATACATTGTATCTGAAGCTAATGTAGCAAAAATGAAGACCGAGAACTTCGGTAATATGAGAGTTGAGGTAGCCAAAGAGCACATGGATCTCTTAGCTGCGGTAGTCCACTCCTATGATGGACTAATTGCTGGTAAAATTGGGAACTACCATCTGGCAGATGAGGATTATGAGCAGGTGGATGAGACAGAACTGGAGCTGATGGACATAATGTGGGCCTTAGCAAGTGCTGTCCAGAGAGCTAAGAAGTTTGTCAAAAAGACCGGACAAAACTTGATTGCAACTAAGGACACTACCTTTGGCTTCGATAAGGCCAAAGTGACTTGTTTCAACTGCGGTGAGAAAGGGCACTTCAAAAGAGAGTGTGTGAAGCCAAAGAAGACTGGCAATGGGAATCCTTTCTCCTCCTTCAGTTGTCAGGATGAACCCACTATCAGTCCTACTTCACCAAGCAAGGATCCCAAAGCCTTGACTGCTCATGATGATGAAGGACAGGACTGGAGCTTTCGGTTTGTCTCACCGAGGGAATCCAATATTGCTAATGTGGAGGATATTGATGATGATTTGGCTAGTGAAGGACATATAGCAGTCGAACTTGCGATGTCAAACTCAGAAGAGACTGCACCAGTGGTCAACTACCTGCCTGAAGATGGAAAAACTGCAACAACGTCAGAATCACTAGCTCCAGAAACACCAGACTCTGCATCGATGGCTGATTCATCTGAACCCGCTCAAGTAAGTACTACTGACCAACTTTTTAATAATCATGCTTGTTCTGATTGTAATAAATATAGGGAAAGCATTGATTTAAAATTTGCTAGGTTATTAGATCATAATGATAACTTAGTAAAGGACTTGGAACTATGCGCTGAAGCTAACAGAGTGTTAAAACAAAATGAGCATAGTTACAAAGAAAAGATAGACCTTTTGAACAAACAGCTTAGGGAAACAGAAGTTGTAGCCTTTAACCAAGCTAATGACATTAGGTACTATCTAAACTCCCTAGAGGACACTAAGAAACAAAAAGGCAGTTTTAGAAGTAGAAGTTAATTCCCTAAAACAAAAACTACATAGTTGGACTAGTTCTTCACACATAGTCCAACACTTAGTGAGAGAGCATAATAATAGGGAGGGTTTTGATTATAAAGTGGTTCCACCACCACATCAGACCTTGATGAACACTAAATGTAAACCAATTAATAACACTCCAATCAAGGATCATGTGGTGTCCACTCCTCTTGTAAGTGATCCAGATTCCGCATGTTCATAAAATAATCTGGTACTAAACAAAAGGAGGCCACTTCAAAGGCAAAAGGTAAAATGCCTTGCATTAAACTGGATAAAGAATTTGAAAAGGTTAATATAAAGTCTAGGTCAATCAAGTCTAATTCTAAACCCAAAAAGACCAAACAGGTTAACCACCCAAGTGTGTCATGTAAAAGTCCAGAAAATAGAAAAGAAAAAGATGTTAAAAATGTTAAAGCAATTAACTTTGTTAAACCAGAAAAACATCTAAACAATCAGAGTCTATACCCAAACAAAGTAAGGTCACATGGGGGTCACATACATCTCCATAAAACAGTTAAATCGTAAAGTCAAAAGCAGATCATGCTACAATTGTGGAGAGTATGGACACATTACGTCTCATTGTCCTTACTATCAGACACCAAGGAGGAAAGTTGAACTTTCTGAACAAAAACCAAGCTCTTTTAAGAGGAACTCAGTGATGCCACGTAAAAGAGATAGTGAACCTAAAGTTCAACACATTAGCCAGTCGTCTATTTATCATAAGCATGCCTTACACAAAGCTGGCTTATGGAAGGAGAAATCAACCTCATTATCTGAGAATGAGAACAAGAAGACATCTGAGCTTCCCTCACCCTCGAACAGTCAATGGGTAACATTTATGATGTGTGATGCCTCTAGGAAACCCAAGCCAGTGAAGGCGTGGGTCCCTAACCTGAACTAATGTTTTCAAACTGAATGTGTAGGGTGTTTGATATAGTGCTGAAACCAACACGTGGATTATAGACATCGGAGCATCCAGACACATGACAGGGAACTGGGAACTCTTATCAAACGTGAAACATATAAAAGGAGGTCACGTTTTGTTTGCTAGAAACGAAGATGGGTACATCACAGTTCAAGGGGAAGTAGGTAATTAGAAAGTGAAGTTTGACAAGGTAAATTACGTTCAACAACTTCAGAATAACTTGCTTTTTGTTTCTCAAATTTGTGATAAAGACTTTAAGGTAGTATTTGACAAAAAGAAGTGCTATGTCTTGAAAAAGGACTATGTCATCCCGGAGGATCAAGTATTAAGGTCTGCCTCAAGATATAAGAACCTTTATGTCTTGAATCTATCAAAGGCCTCCACAACGGATCATGAAGTTCAGTACTTCTTGTCAAAAGCTACTGAGAAGGAATCCATCTTCTGGCATAGGAGAATGGGACACATTAATCCATGGAAGATGAATCACTTGATCCAGAATGATCTAGTGAGAGGACTTAACGTTAAAAACTTCCAACTTCCGGATTTCGGTGTTGCGTGCAAGAAGGGCAAACAAACGAAGAAGTCTCATAAGGAAAAGAAAGTTCATTCTATCGAACCTCCTCTTGAACTTTTTCAAATGGATCTGTTTGGTCCAGTCAGTACAAGAAGCATCGCAGGCGACTTGTACTGCTATATAGTTACTGATGACTACTCAAGATTCACTTGGGTTATGTTTCTGAAATCCAAATCAGAAACATTTGAGTCATTCAAGGAGTTAGTAACTACTCTGGAGTCCCTATACAAGTTGAAGGTACGTCAAGTGCGCCCAGACAACGGAACCAAGTTCAAGCATCAATGGATGGAGGTTTACTGCAAGGAAAAAGGAATTGTGCACTAGTTTACTTCTACCTACACTCCTCAGATGAATGGCATTGCTGAAAGGAAGAATCACAACTCAGGGGGAGTACCTGAACATAGTGATTCTTCCTCTGATGAAGAAGCTGTGGAGACTGATCTGAACAACCAGGAGGAACAGTTTCCTACTACTGCAAGTCCACAAGCATCTGACATTGATGCTTCTGAGTCTTCGGAACCTCAGACTCCTACTGCCACAGATACTGAACCGAATGTTCATAATCTTGATTCTGAGGTAGTTGTTCCAACCACTCCTGGATCATGCCTACATGTCTATCATCCTTTGGATAATGTCATTGGAGATGTGAGATCAGGAGTTCCGACCAGAAATCAGTTGTATTAAGCTGATTATGCCTCGATGATGGAAAAGGGCTACCTTCATGACGGTGCATATCGTTGCTTTGTGTCTCAGTTCGAGCCAAAGTATGCTAGTGAAGCCCTGAATGATGAGGCATGGGTGAGTGCCATGCAAGAAGAACTTCTTCAGTTCAAGAAGTTAGGTGTATGGACTCTGGTGGATAGACCTAAAGGTGGTAAGGTCATTGGCACAAAAATGGGTCTTGAAATACAAGAAAGATGATCAAGGCGTGATCATTAGAAACAAGGCTCGACTTGTTGTTCAAGGATTTCGACAAGTCGAGGGCATTGACTACAATGATGTGTTTGCACCCGTGGCTAGAATGGAAGCAATCTGTATCTTCCTTGCCTACGCATCGTATACGAAGATTAAAGTTTATCAATTTGATGTGAAGAGTGCATTTCTTCATGGTGAAATCAGAGAGACGGTGTACGTTAGTCAACCCGAGGGATTTGAGGGTCCATATTATCGGGATAGAGTTTACAAACTCAACAAGGCTTTATATGGGCTTCATCAAGCTCCCTAAGCCTGGTATGAGAAACTCTCGACTCACCTTGTGAAACATAGTTTTCGTAGAGGAGTCATTGACTGTACACTGTTCATAAAAGAAAAAGATGGAGATTTACTGCTTGTTCAAATCAATGTAGATGACATAATCTTCGGTTCAAAGAACGAAGATCTATGTAAAGAGTTTGAAGCAGTAATGAAGGCTGAGTTTGAAATGCGTGCCATGGGAGAGATGAAATTCTTTCTCGGGTTATAGGTGGATGAGACACCAAAAGCGATTTTCCTACATTAGACCAAGTATGTAGGAGATATCCTCAGTTGGTTTGACATGGAGAATGCTTCCGCAGCTGGGACTCCACTTGCTACAAACCATGATATAGCACCCGACGATAATGGTGATCTGGTCGATGCGACCATGTACCGAGGAATGATTGGATCTCCCATGTACCTCACTGCCTCAAGACCTGATATCATGTATGCGACATGTTTATCTTCAAGATATCAGGCAAAGCCCAAAGTTAACCATCTGATAGGGGTGAAAAGGATCTTTCATTATCAGAAGGGTACTCCAACACTTGGGTTGTGGTATCCTCATGACGATGACTTCAAGCTGACAGCGTATAGTGACTCGGATTACGATGGCTGCAAGGTGAACTACAAGTCTACATCTGCGGGATGTCAATTCTTTGGGAGGAGATTAGTGACCTGGCAGTGGAAGAAGCAGACCTCGGTTGCTTTGTCAACCTATGAAGCCGAATATGTTGCTGCTGCAAGTTGCTGTTCACAAATCATATGGATTCAACAGCAAATGCGGGGCTATGGTTTGAATTTCACTTCTACTCCTATTTTTGTTGATAACTCTACTGCGATCACAGTAACTAAAAATCCGGTCCAACAACCTAAGACCAAACACATTGGCATAAAATATCACTTTATACATGATTGCTTTGAAAAGAACCTAATCGATGTGATTAATATAAATACTGATTTTCAACGTGCTGACCTCTATACAAAGGCTTTTGATAAAACACGTTTTCTATAGCTGTTAGAGGTCAACGACGTTAAAAAGAAAAGTGATGTAATTCCTCATGATGACCATGTGTAGTCCGATGAGTATAGTCAAGGTTTCTTTTAATTATCATTTTTATTTATTTATCTATTTTATTTTAAGTAGTTAAATTATATTGATATTATTTTGTCGCCTATTAAAATCCTAAAAAGTGTAAATCGGTTACGGTTTTAGCATTTTAGGGGAGAATAGGTCAGTTAGTAACATTAAAAAAACGAGGGAGGAGGAGAGGCTATCAGCTGATAGAAACTGATCGTATCTGTGATATACCAATTCAATGACTTTGGAAAATGATAGTACACAGGTACAAACCACTTGGGACTTTAAAAGTTGAAATAAAATAAGATGCGAAGTTCAAAGTATAAGTCTGTATAGTCTGAGCAATATAAAAGGAAAAATGATAGTAAAACTAGCTACTACTAAGGTAACACAAAGAAAGTAGACCTAGAGGTTGTTAGACCACAGATGATATGTCGGTAGATTTAACACAATAGATAATTAGACCTTGCTGGTGATCTCAAGAACAAACTAAGTTGTTCAACAAGCTGTGGGTTAACATCTTATCCCTGTTTAACACAATCAACAAAATTCCAATAAGGGGTGACGAGCAGAATAAACGCCACAAATTTGAGCGTAAGACCAATATATGAGCAAAAGCAATCAAACTAATAACCTATGTTGTTGGTGAAAATTGTGCAAAAAGAATAAAATTGCTCAAACAAGAAGATATGTTATGTGCCTCTCTGCTGTGTGGTGGCACTGACCTGAGGATAAGCATAACCTATATATTATAGAATTCATTTTTGTTTGCCGCCTCTCTCCTGTGCGGTGGCACTGAACTGAGGCTTGGCTTCTCTCTGAAAGTTCTAAGAATAGTTTCTTCTTGAAAACTACCCTGAGACAGCTCAAAAATCTGTTGAGGAATGTTGATTACCATATAAGTGTGGGATCCACAAATGCTTGTTGAAATAATCAAACCTTAAACTATCACCAATCTATGTCAAAAGTCTGTGTATGGATTTATGAGGTTCAGTATACTGACAATCATCATGGCTACAATTCTTGAAAGTCCAAATCAATGTGGGGATCTAATAGTACTAGTATGATTTCCTAAACTTGCTAACAACTCTAGATGAAAAACAAAAATTAAGCATCAAAAGGTGTTGATAACATGTCCCAAATGATTTGACTTGCCTGTATGATTCCAAATTGAATTGGTCCATTTATGGTCAACATAAATTGAAGCTGACTATTCCAGAACCAAATCCATTAGATTTCTATCTTAGGATTTACACCTCACACAACACGTCAAAAACAAGTTTTAGTTTTGTATTTCAGTTTAAGTCTTTTATTTTTTTAAATTTAGTCAAATTTAGTTTGTTTGATATCGGACTACGCCATGGAATTCAATAGGGGATTTACTCATAAAAGTGTCATGTCTGAGGTGACCACACGTGTTTTCAAAGGTAAAACCAGTCACGTCTGAGGTGACAAATTTCTTAAAAGGATCATGTCTGAGGTGATCAATAGTTTTTCAAGTTAAAAAGATCATGTCTGAGATGATCAAATGCTCAAAATGTTCAATTAAAAGTTAAAAAGGGTTTAAGTGAGGAATGGTCACAATGTCAAAATCATGAGTATGATCCAATCGCACAACTGGACCATGAGTATGGATCAACCGTACGAATGGACCATACTCATGCACAAAACAGCCGAATGGCATATTAGTATGAACCATTCACCCGAATGGCTTATCAGAATGAGCCAGTTGACCGAATGGAATTAGGCGAATGAGTCAATCGCCCGACTGAAATCCAGTCGGCCGACTGAATGTGATTGACTGAGCCAATTGCACGACTAAGGTCCATTCGACCAAATGAACCGAGTGAATGGGTCCAGTCGGCCGATGTTCAATATAAATAGAGCCACAGTCGATTGCATTCAATTCATCACCCCCAATCACCCTAAAATCGCACAGCCAACTGTTACCTTGCCAAAATTTCCTCTGACCCAAAATATCTTGCTTATTCTCATATTCTGACATTCGTTGGTGTTTATACAGGTAAAATGCGGTGTGAACATGCCAAAAATCCTTCGATTAGTCTTAAAAATCAAGAATTGGCCCTAACAAGACCCGACACCTTAAATGGACTAATAACCTAAGTAAACCAAGTAAAATGTTGAAATAAAGGTTATTAGGTTATCAGTATAAGGAATGTGAGTCTAAAGAACCATTACTCGACGTCTAATTTCAAGAATTGGTTCATTTTCGAATCTCAGTCGATTGAAAAGTGGGTCATGCGACTGGACACCAGGATGAACTCCAATCGCACAATTGAGCTGGTTGAATGGCTCAATCGGCCGAATGGATCATATGGATGAGCTCAGTCGACCGACTGAACCAATCGCAGGCTCAGTCAACCGATTGAACTCAGTCACCCGATTGAATCCAGTCGCGTGCCAAGTCAACCGACTGAGCATAGTCGAATGATTCAATCGCATGAATGATCCAGAATAAACTAAAAGAAGTTAATTATAACTGATTTGTGTCATGTGGTTATCTAATTTCTTCTTGTCTTGTGTTACAGATTGATGGCTGACAAATGGTTCATCAACCCCAAGCATAACATATGTGTTCATTTAGATTCCATGACTCGAAATGGTGCCTAGTTTGCGGGGATCATTGCTTTCCTCAAGAGATCCAGGATCTACAAGGCGATATCTACACCATGCACTCCCTACAGTTCTATTCAACAGGCCTTCTGGGAGGGGGCATCGGTTGACCGCTCTCATGAGCCGTACAACATCAGGAGTTCTATCTTTGGGATGGATATTGAGATCACTGCTAAGGACATTCAGCGTGTACTTGGGTTGGGTGATGATGCAGACAACCCCACCAGACTTCACCCACTGACGGTGAAAGGGTGCTTCTTGAGGATAAAGTACGCTGGGAATATTAATGCAGCGGTGCTCAACAAAAGCAACCTGTGTCCCCAGTACAAGTACTTGGCACATGTCATCCTCAAGTGCTTGGCTTCGTGAAGGGGTGGGTTTGATGATCTTTCAAACCAGATCCAAATTGCCTATGTGGCAATGGTACTGAACCACCCTTTCAGCTTCTTAAGCATGATATTTTCTTACTTGATAGAGAATCTGGAGGCAAAGGGCAAAGAGAGTTTCTGCATGTACCTTAGGTTTCTACAGATGATCTTTGATGAGAAGTTGCCAACATTGCCTAAGGAGAGCCAAGATGCAGTGGCATTGGAGATTATGGACGATACAACACTAGGTCGTATGAAGGTATACCGGGGAAAGCAGGTCAAACCCCTGGTGAAGAGACTCATCGGCCATCTTGCCAAGGTGGACTACGTGGTGCCAGGGAGGCGTAAATGGCGCCACGTAGATAGTGATTCGGATGTCGAGCAGCTGGAGCTCCCTGAAGATGACTCCGATGATGACGACAACGGTGATGATGGAGATGCAGGGCCCACTCAACTGAGGGCCCCCACTGCTAATATAGCATCTCCAGCATCCACCCAAGGTGGAACAGAGGCTGCAGGGTTCCATCAGGACTTTCGTCTTGATGAGGAGGAGACAGATGAGGAGCCCTTGACTCGGACTGTAGGGAGCAGGGTGGTTGCCACAAACTGAGGTATTTGGGAGGTTGGAGGACGCCTTGGCAAGTTTGGGGAGGCTGACACTAATCCTACTTATGCTCCCGATCAGCCCCGTAGCGTTCCAGGGGGAGCATCCACCTTGAGGGGCTCGAGGAAGAAAAGGATGGCTCATCTCCACAGTTTGAAGAAGAAGAGGAGGAGGATGACATTCATCACCACAACCATTACTACCACCACTCCACCTACCACCACTTCCACCACTCCATCACCTACCACCACTACCACCATTCCATCCACCACCTTATCTACCACCTCACACACCACTACCACAACCACTCCACAACCACCTTCATCTATACCACCCCCAGTCTTCACCACTGCCGCCACCACCATCACTAGCCACCATGCAGGACCGTCATCTTACCCATCCTTCCCATCTGGAATCTCTCTACCTCCTAGTGGGGTAGAGGAACAGCTCTCGGCACTTAACCATATGATGCCGAAGTTGTTGGCCGCCGATGACGAGAAGACTACCCAGATTCATCAGCTAGTAGAACTTACTGCTACACAATCTCTGTAGATATCTCAGCAGGCACAACTAATAGAGCAGCAGGCACAACTGATGGTAGCTTAGAGCTCAAAGATGTCCCAACTCTAGGAGCAACATGTCCAATCAGCAAAACGGATAGAGGAGTTGGAGGCGACCAACAAGACCATCATGCTGAGGCTCAAAGGATCAAAGGATGAGCCCTTAAAGACCAGAGAAGGAGATGGAGATCATGGTGATGATGATGACAGTGATGATGATGATGGTGATGATCAAGGGGAGGATAGTGATGCTGGTGATGATGTTGATGATGATGATGATGATGATGGAGATGATGATACTTCTGCTGCGGGTGCCACATCTACAAGTGAAAGGAGGACCAAGAGAGCTCAGGAGCAAGGTGACTCCACTTCAGCCCCGTCAGCCGAGGCGCACATGATACAAGACAAGAGTAATGCTTAGTTGTTTATGTTATTTAAATCATGTGTATTTGAATCGTGTATCAAATTAATGTAATTAATGTTTATATTTATTGTTTACTAATGGTTGATGTGTTACATGTTTTAAATCAAGCGGATCCAAACTATCAAAGAGATGAATATGATGTTGCTCCCCTCCAAAAAATCAAGACTCAGCTCACGATGATTCTTGATCTGCAGGGAATAGTCAGGAGATCAGTGAATTACATTCCTGAAGAAGGAGAGATAATTCATGATCTCACAGATGAGCAACTTGCTGAAATATTCCGACTCAATCCAGATGAGATCGTGAAAGATACTCCAACAGTCCATGTGGAAAGTGACGACGAGCTTAATGACGTTGATGAGATCGAGATTGAAGATGTCATGGACCAACACTATCCGGAGTACACTGACTTTGAGGGTATGTCGTTCCCAATCTGGGCGACAACCTTGTCAGTGAAACTTTTGAGACTCTGGATAAAATGGAAGAAGAGTCTGACAAGAAAGAAGATAAGGCCCAAGCCTCGAAAGCTGAAGTCAATATGAGAAAGGCTGAGTGGGCTACACGCTTTGAAGAAATAAGAGCCCAACATAGTGCTTCAACGTCAACTGTCTACACCAAGTTGTACAAAGTGAAGAAACATCACAAGGTGTCGGGCAAAATCATAGCATGGGCGTATTTTGAAGATCTCAACGTTTATGCAGTTATACATGAGAAAGGGATTGAATACTTTAGGTTCCCACATGACCTAAAGACTCTTCCTAGATTTGAGCTAAACTAGTTAGCAAAGTTAAAATTGCAATACATTGACCCACGCAAAATGTCAGGCTGGTTTGAAACTGCTCTAAAAAGAGAGTACCACACTAGATGGGTCAACTTCAAACCTCAACAGTCAACGAGGTATATCAGACGGTCTGAGGTTGATGCCATTACTAGAAAACCGAAAATAGTGCTGAAGTGGAGTCCTCCACGCACAATGTCAAAGATCCCTCTACGGAAAATGCCACAGGACTTCACTCCACACTTCAAATGGTGGTACTATGATTGGAGGATAGGAGAGGCAGTCATAGTTTTGAACAAGAATAGTGTAATGGAAACCATCAGGGTGTTTGACCCAATGTGGCTTACAAACTTGTCTGCAGATGATGTTTATACATTATACAAGTGGC
Source organism: Flaveria trinervia (assembly GCA_025506515.1). Classification (NCBI taxonomy): domain Eukaryota; kingdom Viridiplantae; phylum Streptophyta; class Magnoliopsida; order Asterales; family Asteraceae; genus Flaveria; species Flaveria trinervia. Next base: position 50,495,602 of record CM046451.1, read on the forward strand.
CATTATTCTATGACTCTCAAGATATTGCACAACCTCTACAATTTTAGAACGTTATACGACTTTGTTTTGCTTTTGAGATACATGCCGGAGTCACTAGAGAAGAGAAGTACAAGAAGTTTGAAGAACTAATGAAGGATTTAAGTCATTAGACGAAACTAGGTCCAAGGGGGAGTTTGTAGATACATGTGTCCCTAGTTTCTAAAGTTGATGTAATATGTTTCTATTGCCTTACAAATATGTAATTGTATGGGGACCTAATGAAATACAATATGTGGTTGTGCTTATAATGTTGAATATTTCATTGGTTGGTATGTGATAATGCTTATTGAACTAACTATATAGGTTGTGGTTGTTTGAATAATATCTAAATCAACTAATGATTATGAAACATATTCAAACTTAACCATGTGAAGTTCTCATGCGATTGGCCCATGCGAATGGACCATACGCATGAACAACTTCATCCTAATAAACCAGTCGTACGAATGAACCAGGAGACTGGATCAGTCGCATAATTGTAACATGAGATTGACTTAGTCGCACGATTGAACACTCAGTCATGCGAATGGATCAACCGCATGACTCAATCGCACGACTAAACCATGCAAATGGTCCAGTTGCATGATTGAGAAACCCTAACCTATAAATACCACTTAAATCATGGAAAATATAGACACTTTGAATATTTCGATACCCAGACGTACCCTAGCCGTCCAGAGACCTCTAATAACCTGTTCCAACTTCAAAGACCGCAGTAGATCAATTGCTAATAGTTCTTAACGTTTAGATTCAATCTTTAATTGATTCTACATGCGTTCTCACTAATTGGATCGTCAATCAAATAGGATTCCGCACTATTTGATTCGGTATACGCGTAAATCTGTTAGTACTCGTCAGTACACGATCCTAACAATTTTGAATTTAACTTCTAGGCACTTATTGATAGTGAGTATAGAGGCAATAACATTAACTATAAATCAACTTCAAGAGGTTATCAAAATTTTAGTGGCAGAGTTGTTTCATTACAATGTAAGATGAAGACATGTGTCTTTACCAACTACAAAACGCTAAATACATAAATGCATGTGGTTGTTATGCTCAAGTTTTAAGGAATTAAACTCAAATGAGGTGCTATGGAGTGTTTCTTAAACACCCCAATCTGTATTGACAACAAAAGTGTCATTTTTGTCATGAACATCCAGTTAAGTACTCAAAGACAAAGCATATTGATACAAGTATCATTTTGTTCTTGATTGTGTTGAAAAGAAGCTAATCCAGTTAGTCAAAGTTCATACTAATTAACAATATGCTTATTCTTCACTAAAGTATTTGACAAAACAAGAAATCTAAGTATCCTTTTTTTGCAATTGGGGCGACGAACTATGAGTTATTCTAATATCTTCGTTTGCCTTTATCTTTAATTTTTCTAGTAGTAATTGGGTATCTGAACAATTAAGCCTAATAGTTCTTAATAAAGTCTTTAGAAAAATATGTTTTCTTTGAAATATTTAATCTGAAGAAGGGTTGCTTCTAAAGGCTTATTATCATTTTCGAAGGCAAAGTTTCCTCTAATTTACAATGATATTAGAAGTCCATCATCTTTTGGCACTCTATGTATCTTTTAAACTAAATATATTTCTTATATTTATTAGACGACTTCTACTTCAATACAAAAAATATTTTGAAGCTTTTTTCTTGTGGGAATTACTTAAAACTCTTTGGCCACACTTCTACACATTCGAGAAGTAATGCTCAATGCATTTTCTCTGTATGACAAAAGTACCATTTTATCGTTACCCACTTGCTCGAATTTCAAAATTTTCACTAATTACCACATCTATTACTTAAAATCCAAGCATACTTGAACCAGTTCCATCACCTTATAACTCATACTTTCATTCCATTTGAAAGACTCCCTCTTTCAAACCCATTTAAATTCTCAATCTATTAAAACCTTAACTTATCTTCAAATTCCATCTGTAAGGTTCTACAGCGAGGCACCTGACAAACTAGGATCTTAGTCGTTGGTCATATCAAACACAATATACAAATTTAAAATAAAACATTTGCTCTTTCAATATGAGTAATCAATGTGGAAGCATAAAATAAATGTCACACCCATGACAATAAATACGTATAATATGACACCAAAAGGTAATATTTAATCTAAATGTGAATAGTTTAAATGTTTATCATGCATCAGACTCTAGTAATGCAACCTAACCCCTTGGCATGGTGGCGATTTTTGAAAACATGCTAAAGTGTGTCAACATAAAGCTTGGTGATTTAACATGTATAACATGTTTGAAATATATGCGTGGAAAAGTAATTAGAGGTATATCAATAGGTAGCTAGCCAATATGTCAAGTTACTTAGTGTTTCAGATTGAGGCTAACTTTATGTAAGTTGGTTGCCTTCTATCATAGCTTATCACATAAAAATGGTAAATATTCGGTCAACAAAACACTTTTTTGACCTCTAGTCGAGTTAGCACGACTAATGTGGATGGGGTTTGTCAAACCTAGTAGTGCTAATTAGAATTACCTCGCTAGGTCATTACTAATGGTTCTATAATGTAGGCACTTTTTTGATAATATTTGCACTATAGTAAAGTTGCGATATGGAAATAATAATAAACCAATGAAAAGTTTGTTTGTATGATTTTCCCTTGGTAAAAATTATCTAAGAGTGTGGCCATGAATACTCACCTTAGAGTGCGTAAGAAAATAAGTAATACAGATGCTGGTCATTAAATGTTACCTTTCAAATATAGGACTATAAGTGTGTGTACATAAGGGTTTATGTAAACCTTTTTGTATCAAACTAACTTTCACTATTGGCGTGTTTGTGAAAAACTTAACATGTTTGACAAGTTTAACTTTTTTACCAAAGTTGACTTTTGTTGATCAAAATTGACCAGTTTGACTTTTTGACCCGTTAGTTACTCAAATATGTAAAAATATGATTAATGATACTCATACAATCCGAATATGGTTGCACCTAAAGTTTCATGTTGAAATTCTATTTATGAAAGTTTCTAGTTTTGAGAAAGTATGGTTTTCATTGCACATGTGTAATCCAATTCTAAAACAATATAAGACATCACTACAAATATTCTAGAACATATTCAATTCACCTAATTACCAATTATAGCAATTTAAGAACCTCTAGGACATCATCATGAATCAATTTTGGAATTTATAAATGTATGAACATGAATTGCAAAGTCCACATCACAATTTCCAAAAAAGTTCCTGTAATCATACTAAACTGTAAGGCCCCGTTCCTGGGACATTTACAGCTGGTCAATCATTGCACATAAAACATGAAACATATATTTAGGTGTACTAAAACAACGCAACATAATAATTTAAAATCGTTGCATTCATCGCTTTCGCAAAATAATACAACATTCGTAATCATTACAAAATATAGTTTGTTCGTATTACAATGCAAAAATGTTATAATTAATCAATGGATGCCATCCCAAAAACGCCAAGTAGCTGCCCCGTGCCATCCTTAGTAATCATTATATGCCAACTGGAAAATACATAAAAGTTAGCGTTGCTGAGTGAGTCCTAGTTTTATAAAAAAATACTTTTCTTTCATTTAAAACCATTCTTTACTTTCATGCGCGATCATGCATCATACGTACACATAGATAATATCATTATTATCTTCCATCATCTTTCATTATCCATCTTTCATTCATTCCTTCCGGATCAATGGCATCAGCTATACCCCAAATGTAAGCATAATTCAGGTACTAGGTCGAAGTTGATAAGACTTCCATAACACACATAGCCTGGTAGCAGCACTGGGGTAAGCGACAAAGATCCCACCTGTATGCTATACTCCAAACGTAAGCACGAAGCGGGTACTGGGCCGAAGTTTATCAGACTTCCATAACACACATAGCCTGACACTAGAACTGGGGTAAACATCCAACGTCATATTTGTAAGTTATACATTTGGTCAGTCGCACAGACTAGACCCCTACGTGTATCCTTACGGGTTAGCTAAACCACACACAGTTGAGCTAATGACATTTTAGAGTCGTGCACCTCCTTAAATTTGCTTGCAAGACTTTCCATTTCATCTTCATTAATGCATGCATTCTTTCATTCTTAAAGTTCCTCTTTCATTATCTTTTCACTTTCCTTACATAATACTTTACGTTCATTTCATACCCATAACACGCAAATCATGGAATAATATTTAATAGGAACATAATATCACATCACACATTAATACATAACCGCACATAAACATTACATACCCCATCACACATCATCATCATTCACATACACATATATATGCACAACAAGTACAAATCATCATAGAACATAACCATCCCACCGCAGGTTAGCGGGGGTTCGGGGGTGGCAACCCCTGACAACGGGGTCCTAGGGGCAACAACCCCTAGTGGGGTCCAAGGGGCAACGCCCCTCGCTAGGGCTGGGCTGCCAGGTCAACGTGAAATTTTATTTATTTTTACAAATTTATATAGCACATTTCCTTATAGAAAAATCGATCTTTCTGTTAAAACCTCTTAAAATCATGGTCATTTAAAACATATATTTAGTATGCATATCCAGCCCCAAATAGTTTAAAACCTTTAAAATAGGGGATCTAGAACTCACCTTGACTTAGTGAGCAGCTTCTCTATCAAGCTTTCAAAGCAATGGTTACACTACGCAACCTGTAGATAAGTTAACACTCAAAGGGGTTGATTTCAACCAAATTTCGCTACTAATTTCAGTGCATGATCAGCAGTTTCCCTGCTAGTTTCATCAGCAGTTTTGCTACCATCTTCACTGGCAGTTTCGCTGGCATCTTCATTGCCAGTGTCGCTGCCAATTTCACCCAAATTTCGTTGGATAACCATGATTGTGAAACTACCTGCGAAACTATAGTTTAGCAGGAAGATCCATAGTTTCGCTAGACGACTACATAATTTCGCCGGATGAACACCCCATTTCGCAGAACGGGCTGAAATTAGAACCAACCATTTTTGACCCAAAATTCAATATTTTACACCCAAACCTTGGTTTATCACCCAAGACGCTATATCTATGCTTTCTACATGCCTTCTTACACAAAAATGTGAGTTTTGGGAAATTCTTTGCCACTTTCAAAAGCCCCAAGCCCTAGAATCCGGGTTTACCCTCAAATAAATGATTAAACGATGTTTCTTACCTAGATTCTTGGTCTTTTCTAGATGTTTGGATGCCCACGAACATCGATATTCAATCTCTTGATCAATTGATACTTGAATCGCCACTTTCTCTCCATTTTCTCTCTCTACACTTTCTCTAAAAGTTGGGTGTTGAGTTGCAAATGAGTGTGGCTCAAGCTGATTCATTTATATATACCGGGCATTCCCGGGACCTTAAAGTCATTGAACAAATAACCCGGGAGGTCTACTCGGTCCATACTCTATCTCTCGTTTATTTTCTTTAAATAATCTCGGCTAAGCCCATTATTATAATCGACTCGTTTCGATTTATTCCGGGCGTTACATAAACCACTTTCTATCATCATACAAGGCACTACACGCATCATCATACACATTACCATTTCAAGAAAGTTACTAAATTAGAAAGTATGATCATACGGAGTGTTTTTCTCAATTTAGCTATTACCAATCCATTTTTATGTCTTATACATGCTCAAAACTCAACCGATAAACTAACTTGCATAAAAAAAGTTAATAATAATAGCAAGTGTATAAAATGAGCCAATTTCACAAATTCCAAATGAAGGGATCGAGATCTAGTTTGATCAATTAGATTAGGATTTGCAGCAGAATAGCACACGAATTAGATGAAAATCTAGCAAGAATAATATGAATATTCAATCAAACAGTAACGGTTATAGAGAGAGAGTTTTCTGCAAAAAGAATGTTTTCATTCATGCACAAGCTTCCCGTGTGGGGAAATTAGGTCAACATTCCTTTTATAAGGAATGTGACATCAGCTGACGTCACTTGATAGTGACATCTAACTGATTTATACAAACAACTGAAAGTAAACTAAACTACTCAAGATGTCCACAACAACTAAGGACACCTTCACTAAAAGTAACATTACAACTACTGAAGTTATAACGTTTGAAGTGTAAGAACTTCAGATGTTTTACATAATATAAAACTACTGATTACAAACTACTGAAATGAAAACCATCACAACTACTGAAGAGAACTACTTCAGCTGTCATAACAACTTCTAAGAACTTGATCTTCAGACTTTGTCTTCAGCAGTTGTCTTCAGACTTTGTCTTCAACTGTTGTCTTCAGACTTTGTCTTTAGAATTTGTCTTTAGACTTTGTCTTTAGACTTTGTCTTTAGACTTGTCTTAGCTGTTGTCTTCAGACTTTGTCTCGAGCAGTTGTCTTCAGACTTTGTCTTCAGCTGTTGTAGATCACTTCAGTTTTTTTGATGTCTGTGGACTTAAAGGTTTTTCTGATCTGGCTCATTGGTTCTTTTGTCCAACAAACTCCACCTGAACCAATGCAACCAAAACCTTTAAAATTATTGAGGTCCCACTTATTGGCAGAAACAAAATCCTGATCAGCTCAGAATTCTTCATATAAGCTCAGGCCAGGGAAGAGATTTCAGAAGGTTTGATTGGCAAAGGATGAATGGGAACTCTATCTTGGGGAATTGGACACAGAGCTGTTACCCCATCCATGAAACCTACTTCCCAATGATAGGTCTGTAAGACTCTCTGACATAGGCCTCAAGGAAAACAACTTGTTCTTCCATTGTGAGTTCTTCTGCTCCACTTTCAAAGAAGAACTCTGGCCAATAGTACTCAGATAAGTACTTAATATGCTTTCCATTTTTCAGCTACACAGTTGTTTCTCTCTGTATGCAAACTCATCAGGATGAGTGCCTTCAAGCAATAATTGGAGCTCATTTCTTCTTATTTTTATCAAGCTTCTTATATTTACCCCTTCTTTACCATTTTGTTTTCTAGTAAAGTTTGTGGAGTCATCTTAGACTTGTAAGCTCTGTTGAAGTCATCAAGGATTTCCAAGGTGACACTACAATGGCCAGCATTATCACAGCATCTACAATCTTCTTTACTTGACCATTGTATCTGCTTGGAATCTTCTTTATATGATTCTGTCACTTACTCTGGGGTCGGGCCAAATTCTCACTCTCTCTTTCTGATATTGGAATGTAAATCTGAGAGCATACAACTTCTGAGCATGTTTCTTCATAGCTTGTATGGATGAAGACTTGGGAAACTCTTTATCAATCATCCTTAAAAGTTGCTCATCATGTTGTTTGTGCTGTTCTTCTTCAAGTTTGACTTTTACTATTTGCCTTTGGAAGTCAAGTGTGATTGTTGTTGGTTGAATCCTAGGCTCAGGCATTTTTATTTTGAGAACAGCAGAGAGTGGCAGACTATCATCCTTATCATCTTTTCTTCTTCTTCCATCCTCAACACCCTTCTCTTCCTGTTAGGTGCATCATTGGTAATGGGTTGAGTAGGTTTATTGTGTAAAGGAGTTGGTTTTGAGGGTTGTGATGGTGGTTGTTTGGTTTGGGTGATATGCAGGCTGCTCTAGCATCTTGGATGTGAGTGAAGCTTTGGATAATTTTGCCATATTAGTCCTTTTCCCAGCACCAGCTGCATCAAGAGCTTCTATGATCAATCCTTTGTTAAATACTTCAGAAGAACAAATTCTGGTGGTTATCTCCAAAATAGGTCTCTGGACCATGATTTACTTCAATGATTGACCTTCCCAGATGTTTTGATATAAATCTTGCCATAGTTTCCAGCCTTTCCCTTCTTTCTCACTCCAACTTGCCCATCTTTGTTCAATCTCTTGAATCTCTAACCTTTGATTTCAGAGTCAAGTTTGGCAGTGTCAAATTCTTGTCTTAAGAGTTGATCAATAATCTTATCCATAGATCTGCTATGTTGCTCATCAGCTTCTTTGATCAATTCTTCTAACTTTTTCTCACCTTCAGTCTTTTTAGAGCTTTTCTTCCTCTTGTAGGTGATCATTCCTTTTCTTTCTTTCTTTTTCTGCTTCCTCTTAGCTCTTTTTTCTTTTGTCTACTTTCACTGACTTAGACTCCCCCTTTTTGGGTGCATTGGGTTCAGGGGTGTGAATGTCAGAAATCTCTTAGAAATAGCAGCATCAACTAAAGATTGAAGATTTGAGAAAGCCTCTCATCAATGGCTTGATGTACAGTGTTGTGATTATGGAAGTGATGAGAGGTAAGGATGTTTGAAAGGCAGAAACCATTAGCTTAGAGGGGTTCTGTCCTTGAGAAATGGAACCTGAAGCAGAGGCTGGTGGCAAATTTGTTGAGAGTGGCTCAGTGTTGGGATAGTTTGAGGAGAAACTGCCATCTGTGGTGAATGTGGGCAGATGGACTTGATTCTTGTGACATTTTGGCAAGCAGTTCTTGTAGTCTGCATACCTCAGTCTCAAGAATAGTATTATGGGCTAGAACATCAAAGAAAAAGCCCAGGTCATCATCAGTCTGTGCTGAATCAGTTGACCTCCTGATGAAATCAGGATGAACATGTGAGAGTGTAGATCAGTATTCACATGTGCCCCTATTTCTCGGAACTGGGGACTTCCTGCCTCAGGATGATGTCCTTCATTGGCAGTTGCCTCTGGTGAGGACTTAGAAATGATACCATCTTCATCCTGATCATGTGGAACAAGGAGAAGAGGCAGCCTCACCAGATGTTCTAATCTCCTCCTCTACACAGGGAGATTGAACTCTATAATCCATGTGTTGTGGGTTATCAGCTACATTATAATCCTCTCCCTCAACTGTTGAGGTTTTCCCAATGGTAATAGGTTTCTGGGGAGGGGTAGAGGAATGTGGTTGAGTCAGCACTTGTGCAATAACCACAGTTGGGCTTATAGGGGTGGCTTCAGTGGGAGATAGGTGTGAAAAGGATTGCACCTAGGGTGAATGGTGCTTTTCAATGGCAATCCTCTCAAGTGAGAGATTCTAGTAATGTGGTTTCCCCATTTTTGGTTGCATCAAGATCCTGGGGATTACTACTCATAGTTTCAACCTGCCTTGTGTTGCAGGGCATCATCAGGGGACTCAACTCCCTGAGTAGCCTTTTTGGATAGTTGGAATGAGGTTTGGAGGGGACGTTGGATCTGGAGGATAAGGCTGTGGGTACCTTCTGCTTGGGTTTTAGTAGTTGGCAGCCTCTTTGAGGTGTGGGTCAGAGTTGTGCCTGGAGTATACCTCTGGCAAAACTACCACAACAGGGACTCCAAGGCCAACATGGCCATCAGATTGTAACTGATTCATGATTATGGCCATAAGGAAACTTGGATATAATAGCCATCTGTTAGCTACAGGTTTCATTGCCAGATTTTAATTCTAAAAATATAATTTCAGAAAATTTAAGCTTTGGCGTTCAAGAATAGAATACAATACCTGCTGCCACCTGGATGACATTGATCCCATGAAGAGGTTTTTGGGGCAAGGCAAACGTTGATCATGTGGAAGATTAGGCGTTCAACATCATGGAAGTGTTTCTTCAGAATGGTTGTAGCACTTAGGTTGCCCTCATATCCATGGTTGATGAATGAGAGATCAATGGTGCCCTTCGGGTATTGGTGACAAAGGTAGCATCATTCAGATCTAGTGTTTGGCGAATGATAGCAGGAGTGACTACCACCTTCTTGGTTTACAAATGATAAGAGTGATCGCGACATCATTCTCACCAGTATGGATGGACATTTGTCCAGAATGACGAAGAGAGTCGGGATAGATGGTTGGATTTAGAAGAAAAGCAGTTCGATACGGGGAATCAACCATCAGATCAATAGCATCATCAAACTTAGTCCAAAAGGCCGATTTTGTTAAGTAGGCAACACAGTTGTGTCGTGGTTTGATTTGCATGGTCGCCATTAATGGAGATGAACGTTCGGAAATCGATTTATGAAAAGTTTGAAGTTAGGGTTAGGTTATTATAGGTTATGAAACGGCTGAAAGAAAACAGCTGAAAGTTTTGGTTTTAGTCATCAGTTGTTAGAAAATGACTGAAGACATGGTTTTAACTTTCAGATGTTGTAAACAACTGAAGACTTGGTGTTTTTCATCAGTAGTTGAAAACTACTGAAGACTTGGTTTTGGCTTCAGTTGTTTTGAAATGAAACAGCAGTTGTTTGAAACAATTGAAGAATACAATTACTCATCAGTTGTTGTCGTCAATTCACATTTCTCAGTTATTTCATTTGACCTTAACACTTACTCAGCAGATTATCTGATTTTCAGATGTTTCATTGGTCATGAGTACTTATCTGTTAGAACAGACTTCAGTAGTTGTAACCACATCAGTACTTTACAACAAATAAAGTACTTCAGTACTTTTTAAGTAATTTAGTCTTTAGTAGTTATGAAAACTGCTGAAGATAAAATAACTTCAGTACTTATTTGTGATAGCCGTATACTGATGCTCATCAGTACTTGTGAGCTGAGATCATCAGTAGTTGTCAAATTATTCAAGCTGCAACATACCAAGCCTTAGCACTAGATTTTGAAAAGTTGCACTGTCCAAAGGCTTAGTAAATATATCTGCAAGCTCATCAGCACTAGGAACAAACTTTGGATCAATCAGACCTTTTTCATAACCATCCCAGATAAAATGATGTCTGATCTCAATATGTTTGGTCCTAGAATGCTGGACAGAATTCTTAACAATATAAAGAGCTGAAGCACTATCCATCAGTAAAGGAGTCTTAGTCTCTGTAATGTCATAATCTAGTAATTGATTCTGAAGCCAGAGTACCTGAGATGTACAACTTGCAGCAGCAATGTACTCTGCTTCAGCAGTGGATGTAGCAACAGAGGTTTGTTTCTTACTCTGCCAAGAAACTAAACAGTTGCCTAGAAATTGGCATCCACCAAAGGTTTTCTGGTTAATTTACACCCTGCATAGTCATTATCAGAGAAAGCAACTAATTTGCAAGAGTGCCCAGTGGAATACCAAAGTCCTAGAGATGAGTTCCTGCAAATATCTAAAGATCCTTTTGACTGCAATCATATAGGATACTTTAGGTGCAGCCTGAAATCTGCACAGACACAAGTTGCAAACATAATGTCTGGTCTAGAAGCTGTAAGGTACATCAAGGAACCAATCATACATCTGTAAAGAGTTTCATCAACTGCTTTACTTTCTGATCAGCATCCAATTGTGTGGTGCTGCACATGGGAGTAGAGTAGGGCATACAGTTTTGTAAATCAAACTTTTTCAATAAATCCTTTGTATATTTTGACTGATGAATGAAAGTTCCATCATCCGTTTGTTTGATTTGCGACCCTAGAAAGAACTGTAATTCTCCCATGGCACTCATTTCAAACTTTTGTTGCATCAACTTAGTAAAGGCATCACACAACTGTGGATCAGAGGATGCAAAAATAATATCATCAATATAATTTGAACAAGGAGCTTATGCATGCCTACTTTCATGAACAAGTTTTATCTATGGAGCCTCTAGTGAAATTTTTGAAGAAGAAAGTTAGACAGTGTTTCATACTAGGCTCTGGGTGCTTGTTTTAGTCCATAAAGAGCCTTATCAAGTTTATACACCCAATCTGGATGTTTATGATCTTCAAAAACTGGTGGTTGGTACACATAAACTTCTTCTTTTATTTTCCATATAAGAATGCACTTTTGACATCCATTTGAAAAACTTTGAGATTATGAAAAGCAACATAAGCTAAAAACAATCTGATTGCTTCCGTCTGGCTACAGGGCAAAGGTTTCATCATAATCAATACCTTCTTCTTGTGAAAACCCTGTACAACCAGTCTGGCCTTGTTCTTGACAATTTGGCCTTTTTCATCAGTTTTATTCCTAACACCCATTTAGTGCCTTGCACACTTACTTTGGGGAAGAGGAACCAGTTCCCACACTTGCTGCTTTTGAAACTGAAGAAGCTCAAGTTGCATAGCTTCACCCATCCATTGTCTTTAATGCAATATGATAGTTCTTTGGCTCTTGCTGACTGATGAAGAGAGCATAGAAGCAAAAGTTGGACAATTGACTTCTAGTTGAAACACCAGCATTGATGTCACCAATGATTTGAGACATGGGGTGATTCTTCAGTTCTTGATACTCAATGAGATTTGTGCAAGTGTTTGTAGGTGATTCAGCAGCAACAGATGGTGATCCAGATTCTTGAAACCTAGAATGAGATGCCAATTCAATTGAAGTAGAGGATTCAGAGATCTCATCAGCATTTGTTGTGGATGGAACTGCTCAGACAGCTACAGGAACATCAAGTTTAGTAGACTCAGGCAGTTGATCACTAAAACTTGCATTTATACCAACAGATAGATAACAAGTGGCAGGAGATGATGGATTCACAGAATCTGCAATAGTGACAGACTGATAAGGAACATGTTGTAGTATCCAGATCAAATAACTCCATAGGGTTATGTGGGATTTTCTCCTTTGGAGATTCACTAAACTTTACATGTAAGGTTTCTTCTACAATCTTTGTTCTGCAATTAAAAACTCTGTATGCCTTGCAAGTAGATGAATACCCAACAAAGTACCCTGCACCCACCTTGATTCAAACTTCTGAAGTGGATCCTTTGTGTTGAGATATAACAAGGACACCCAAATGCTCTAAAGAAGGAAATCAGAGGAGCCAAATGATGTAACACTTCATAAGGAGTCTTCATCAACCTTTGATTTACAAATACTCTATTTTGCACATAGCAAACTGTGTTAACAGCTTCAGCCCAAAAATGTAGTGGCAAACCAGAATCGGCCAACATTGACCTTGCAGCTTCAATAAGGGTCCTGTTCTTTCTCTCCACCACTCCATTTTGTTCAGCAGTTCTTGGAATGCTAAACTGCCTCTTGATTCCCTTAGAGAATAGAATTATCATAAGTGTGTGATTTCTAATTATGTGCCATTATCACTCCTCACACACTTGACAGAAAGAGAATACTGCTTTTCCACATGCAACACAAAGTAGATGATAATTTGACCAGCCTCATCTTTTGAATGTAAGAAGAAGGTCCATACAAATCTGGAATAATCATCCACAATTACCAGACAGTATTTTTTCATTGCCATGCTCGTCACTCTTACTGGACCAAAAAGAACCATATGCAGTAATTGCAAGTAGGCAGTGGACTTTGGTTCTTCTATTGGAGGGAATGATACTTTATGTTGCTTTCCTTTAAACAAGCAGAGCAATTATCATCACATTTGAACTCCTTTAATGGCAGACCTCTCACTAAACCATGAAGGATCAGCTGGTTCATGTTTCTAAGATTCACATGACCAAGCCTTCTGTGCCAAAGTTCAGATTCTTGAGGAGAGGCCTTGGAGAACAGACATGGATGGCCTTTTAGATCAATTTTCTTTGATAAGTCTAAGGCATATACTCTTCCAATCCTGTTGGCCTTCAGGAGAGTATGTTCATCCAATATTTGTCAATCATACTCAAAACATTGAAATACAGAATTCGACAGTTCTGACTAGTGAAAAGTGCAACATGCCCTTTATCACACATTTGACTGACACTCAACAAATTGTACTTGAGATTCTCCACATGGTTAACATCAGCAAATCTTATTTACCATTTAAAACAAAGCCTTTGCCGATGATGTAACCCTTAGCATCATTACCAAAAGATACAAATCCCTTCTTTCCTTGAGAGTAGTCATGAAGAAGAGATCTGCTCCCAGTCATATGATAGATCCTCCACTGTCCACATACCAGATGCTTCTATGGCATGTTGAAGAACCCTGCATATATCACAACAACTAGTTAGCTTTTGAGACCCAAACCATTTTGGTTTTCGGTCTGTTCTCATCAACAAATTTTATACTAACTGATTTGTCATGATTAAAGCCTTTAAAGATGGAGATGGTGCTCAAAGGATTCCTTTGATTTTGGCTTAGTTTTCCTTTTCAGTGGTTTAATCACAGGTACATCTATTTGGTTAACTCTCCCAACAGATGTTGAACCATCATAACAAGTTGTGTCTGATTGGTTGTCAAAGCCTTCAGTTCAGCAGACGCATCAGTACTTGTTTGTGAATGGTTCCTGTGACACACCATGTCCTCCTTTTTGAAAGACAGACTTAGTCTGTTGTTTTGATACTCCTTGAGGAATATTTTCAGCTGTTTTATGATAAACCTCTTTCTTGTTTAGATTTTTGTGAAGACTTTGGTTTATCAGGTTGAGATGTTTGTGGCACAAACTTAGTTCAAATTCATCTTTCTTTTATTAATTTTCTTTTAATGATTTTATCTTTGTTAAATTTGGAACCCTTCTGTACCAACATTCATCATTGAGATGATTGAATAGACCACATGTTTCACATGGCTTTTTTCATCTTCTGTTGATCAGCTGCTGAAGAAGATGAAACTACTGAAGGTGTGTCTTCAGTACTTTCTTCCTCTCAGTACTTATGTGAAGTACTGAAGGATTTGTAACAACTGAAGACTTGTTCTTTAGAAGTTTTCTATGAGTACATTTGGATTCCTTATTGATTCTTCAGAAGTTGTCAAACCATGTTTGGTTCCATTTGGTTGAAATGTTCTTCAGGTGTTGTTACTTGCTCTTCAGTACTTTGAATACCTTTTGAGACAACACCTGAAGTGCTCAGCTTTTCTTGATCATTTGTTCATCAGCCGTAAGACCATCAGCAGATTGATTAGCTGAGGTACTATTACTGACTTCATCCTCTGATTGTACATTATCACTTATGGATGAGACACATGATAATGTGGTTTGGGAATTGATTTCACCTTCAGATTTTACTTCTGTCTTAGGAGTAAAATCTGTAAGAGGTTCAGTGTGATTATGTCCAATCCAAACTTCACATTTGAAGCAGTTTGCTTACTAAGAAGCATTTCAAACCCCTTGCAAGATGTTACCCAGCGTTCACACTCAACTTGAGTAGCTGCAAGTGTTTCTTTGAGACTCTTATGGTTTTCTAAAATGACCTCTACCTTAGCCTTTTCATCAGTGATTTGGCATTTTAATTTGTAAATCTCATCTCTTTTTCTTTTAAAACAGACTCAAACTAAGCTTTTCTTTTGGAAATCACTTTCTCTAGGTCAAGATTTTGATTAATTAAAGCTACATTCGCTTCTCTAATTGAGGCAAAAGCAGCTATGCATGACTCAGAACACAACTTGGCCTTAGCCTCAGAAGATACTTATGGTACCTGTGATGATGAAGCATTTGAGCATGAACCATCAGTAGACTCCAGGGCCATAAGAGCAAGATTTCAAAAGGATTTTCACCACCATGTTGACACAGCACCAGAAAACACTTGTTCAGAATAACCAGAAAGATCATCTGGTAAACTACTCCGGTCAACAACTCTAGGAGTGAAATAGCTTTGATGTGATTGAGATTGAGATTGAGATGATGACTTGATCGAGATGGTAAGGCTCAGGTAGGGCATGTGATTGTTGAGCTATGGGTACTGGAACATGATTGGATTGAGGCATGTAAAAACAGGGATAAGGATATGGCATTTGACCTTGAGGAACAAAATATGCAGGAGATGATTGAATTTGTGAATGATGACCATAACTGGTAGAATGTTGCCCTTTGTTTTGTGAATATTGCTAGGAAAGGTCACAAAGGGTGCAGAAGAGTTAGATCCAGATGATCTACACTCTCTTGCAAAATGTCCAAGTCTATGGCACTTATGACACCTCAACTTGCTCTTGTCAAAACCAACTTTGGTTTTTCCAGAGAGACTAGGGAATTTTCTACCTGTCCTTTTGTAAAATTTTTGAGATCTGATATTAACTAATGCCATTTGGCTCAAAATATCCATCTCTTCCAAATCATCATCAGCAATTCCTTTCAAATCATCCATCAAAAAGCACAGATTGTCACTATTACATCCTGAATTACTATCAATACCAGCAAAAGCATGATCTCCACTGTTTGAAGAGAAATCAATATACTCATCATAAGAACTTTCTGATGTAGCATATTCCGACTCATGACCGAACCAGAGCAGTATTCCCTTGTAGTGAGCTTCCCAGCATGAAGTCAGTTTCCTTTTCTATTCTATCTCTCTTTCAAATGTTAACAGTTTCCCATGAAGTTAGGTGAGAGATAGATTGTCTAGATTTGCACTGGAGCGTAGGACAATAGTATATGTGTCCCATCTCTCAGGCAGGGATCTGAGAAATCTGTTGTTCATCTGACTGTTTGTATATTCATATTTAACCATTTTCAATTCAGATATCAAACAGGAGAATCGCTCAAACTGTTGAGTCAGTGACTCACCCTTTCTATGAGAGAATGTCTCATATTGCTGGGCAAGGATTTCTCTATTGTTTGCTAAGACCTCATCAGTTCCTCCAAATTGTTCTTTCAGAGCAACCCGGAGGTCATGAGCAGATTCATGATGCATAAGTCCAGAATAGATTTCATTAGGCAGTGCCATGGCCAGATTCCATGGGCTTTAGCATCAATTTCAAACAGTTTCAGATCTTCATCTGAATATGCTCTTTCTTCTTTGGAACCATTTCATTGGTTTCCGGATTACTCACCATAGGCTTATATGGTCCATGAACCACAGATTTCCAACAACCTGAACTGTTGACAGACAGGTGATGGAGCATTCGTCGTTGCCATATGTTGTACTCACTCCTAACAAGCATCGGAGGCTTTGTTGAGGAGCCAGTATTGTGAGGATCATTGATTGTTGTAGCCATTTTCACCAATTCAAACAGGTTCAATGAGATTTTAACAGATCTAACTCAAAAACTCAACAACACAGCTTAAAACAAGAAGAATCTCAAATTAATTCACAAGAAGCAACAGAAAAACAAACTCCATAACCAATTCTTTCAAATTTGCTAATTCGATCAAACTTAGATATCAAAAGAACAGTTTCAATGATCAATTGTTAAATCGATCAATGAGAAGGGATCGAGATCTAGTTTGATCAATTAGATTAGGATTTGCAGCGGAATAGCACACGAATTAGACGAAATTCTAGCAAGAATAATATGAATATTCAATCAAACAGTAACGGTTATAGAGAGAGAGTTTTCTGCAAAAAGAATGTTTTCACTCATGCACAAGCTTCCCGTGCGGGGAAATTACGTCAACATTCCTTTTATAAGGA
Organism: Flaveria trinervia; assembly: GCA_025506515.1. Classification (NCBI taxonomy): domain Eukaryota; kingdom Viridiplantae; phylum Streptophyta; class Magnoliopsida; order Asterales; family Asteraceae; genus Flaveria; species Flaveria trinervia. The sequence continues at coordinate 50,512,734 of CM046451.1, forward strand.
ATGTGACATCAGCTAACGTCACTTGATAGTGACATCTAACTGATTTATACAAACAACTGAGAGTAAACTAAACTACTGAAGATGTCCACAAAACTGAGGACACCTTCACTAAAAGTAACATTACAACTACTGAAGTTATAACGTCTGAAGTATAAAACTTCAGATGTTTTACATAATATAAAACTACTGATTACGAACTACTGAAATGAAAACCATCACAACTACTGAAGAGAACTACTTCAGCTATTATGACAACTTCTGAGAACTTGATCTTCAGACTTTGTCTTCAGCAGTTGTCTTCAGACTTTGTCTTCAGCTGTTGTCTTCAGACTTTGTCTTCAGACTTTGTCTTTAGACTTTGTCTTCAGCTGTTGTCTTCAGACTTTGTCTTCAGCTGTTGTAGATCACTTCAGTTGTTTTGATGTCTGTGGGACTTAAAGGTTTTTCTGATGTGGCTCATTGGTTCTTTTGGTCCAACACCAAACATCAAAGTTCATCCATAAGCATCAACTAACATCATATCATAGATATCTCAACTTAGTTTCATCAAATATATAAAAAAAACCCTGAATTATAGTTTCTACTATAGTAAGTCTTTGTTTTTAATCAAACTCTACTCTTTCAACATTTTGAACTATACAAACATCTTAGAATCATTTAAAAACACATAATAAACAACCAATTTGACTCAATTACAAGTTTAAATTCTTGTTTGGATAGGATAGTGTTCCAAGAGCCATGATGGATCAAAGTGAATAAAATAAACAAGGAAACTTACCAGTAATGTGTGTATGGATGATCACTAACACTTGTGTGATGCAAGGAATGCTCAAATTCACCAACAATTGCAAGAAAAAAAATCCACTTGGAGTATGTGTGTGGTGTTGTGGTTTGCATAAAACGAAGAGGAAGCGGGGAAGGGAGCGGCCGATTGGAGGGGTGGGGATTCTAAGGTTGTGATTTTGTTATGTCATTTTAAAACTAACCCCTACAATTTTATAAAAATAGTTCTGGTGTCATGCGATCGGGTTATTCTAATCTAACATCCTAAAACAATCATATAATGTCATTCAAACTCAAAAAACATGAAATAACATTGTTTTTATTATTTGAAATCAATTTTTCAAAAACTCATAATTTTCACAACCACTCTAATTAATTAATCATATAAACATATAATCACATGCACATTATTTCTCTACATTTATATTTATCTAAAATTTTATTTTAAAAATCATCAATGTTAAGAGGAATCCCAAGCAAATTGAATGGCATTGTGCTACTTGTAAAGCCCCGCACCCGAAACGTTTACAGTTGTACGCTCATCGCACATAATATTTAAAACACATTACAACTCATTAGAATAATAAAACATTGCAGTAGAATAATTAACAAAAACCATTTCATGCTTTTTGCAAAATAATACATCATTGTTAAAGTTACAAAATGACATTTAATTGCATTACAACACAAAAGTATAATTTCTGCATAAAATGAATGTCGGTCTTTATTTGCCAAGTAGCTTCACCCTCGTGCCACCCTCAACAACAAATTACCTGCCAACTAAAAATGCATAAAAGTCAACGTTGCTGAGCGAGTTCTAGTTTTATAAATAAAATATTTTCCTATGATTAAAACATTTTCTTTACTTTCATACGTGATTATTCATCATACATACATCAAGGTAATACCATTATTATCTTTCATTATTGTAAGCATTCATTCATTTCATACTTTTCATTATCTTTCTCTTCCATTTGGATCTTATCATATGCTAAACCCCTCTCTTTGGGCACAAATCCATCTTATCTAGGGTTAAGTGACAAGGATCTCGTTTCACACATCTTGAGCAGTCACAAAGACTGACATCCCTATGTGAGAACCCTTAGGGGTAATCCAAGATTGCACACTATACAACACATAGTTGAGCTAACAACTCTCAATGAGTTGTGAACCTCCTTACATTCTGCTTGCAAGACTTTTATTCGTTCATTCATTTAGTTCCACTTCGCATTATCTTTAATTCCTTCGCTTCACTAAAATAATACTTTACGTACAATAGCATAAACACAACACGTAAATGCAGGGATCGGTGAAGGGTATGCACTTACAACATATCAACACAATGAGGAGAGTTGCTAAGAACACTTAACACATCAAATAGGGAACTTGTGAACCTTTGGTAAAGATGCTAAGGACACAAGTAAATATGAGACAGAACAAGATGGCAAAACAGACAAGTAGTTGGTTTTCAATAATGTTGTATATTACTTCTTAAGTTCTATTACAAATGTTACAAAAGCATATCAGAAAGTTACAAGTACTTGAGATATATATACTACATCCTATAGCCGTCCATACTTTGAAGGCCAGGCGGATACAATTGACTAGACAATAAACAAAATCAAATGTAGAGTCAAAGGAAGATTGCCTTTTGACTAGTGACTATGACATGCCATAGCTCACATCCTAATATATTACAAAAAGGATAAATTACATAAAGTAGAAAGTTACAGACTCAAAACCTCAATGTACAGTTACCAAAAGCATGGACCATTCACCAACTTATGTAAAGTTGATGTCTCATCAAAGTTGCAGTGGAAAGGGGTCCAGCTTTATGTAAAAGGTACATCAAATAAAGCATGTGTACAAAAGTCTTCAGAAGAAATCTGTCTTCAAGTGTTGGCTTTGGAAGACTTTGTCTTTGAAGCTTTGGAAGACTTCATCTTTGGCTTCGAAAGATATTGGTCTTAGCATCAGATGATTTCACACTTAGAATATTTTCTCATGCTGGTGTGATATGATGATCGAGTTAAAGATTGTATGGCGGATTTGTAAGGCCCCGTTCCTGGGACGCTTACAGCTAGTCATTCATTGCACATAAAACAGATAATTACATTTAATTTTCATAAAACATCATAATGGAACAATAAAATAACTTTTCATTTCATAACAACTGCTTTTGCAAGTTAATACAATCATTCATTACACATCTTCGTTTGTTCGCATTACAATGCAAAAACATTAACAAGAGAATGCCAAGTAGCTGCCCCGTGTCATCCTCAGCAACCTTACCTGCAAACTGCAAAAATGCATAAAAATTCAGCGTTTCTGAGTGAGTTCTAGTTTTATAAAAAGATTACACTACCATTCATTCGTTAAAGCATTTTAATTTCTATCACAAGTGATCACACATTGTACGTACACATAGATAATATCATTATTATCTTCTTTTACTATCCATCACACACTTTCTTTAACTCTTTCCTTCTTTATCACATTCTTCAAGTGTCATGAGCTACGCCACAAACAAATGGGGTACTGGGCCAAAGTTCATAATTGACTTCCACACTGCATATAGCCTGACACTAGCACTGGGGTAAGCGACAAAGATCCCAACTGTATTTTACACCCCCAACATTATGCATAACTCGAGGATTTAAGCCTAAGGCGGAGTATTGTTAGATCTAGGACTTATAGGTCTAGATCAATTTGTATAGGCTTAAAACTTTAATCAATTCTTGTAATATATTTGTAACTGTCATTTATTATGCATGCATTAATTATATATGCTAACCCATATATGTGTGTTGTGGATAATTGCAGGTACAAACATTAGTCTTGGACGATTTTTGAAATTGACCAAGTGTAAGAAACATCTACGGATGAACATTTTGTTCTTCTGTACATATGTTTCTTACAAGTAACATTACATCCAAAGATCTACTGCAGATGAACAACCAGAAATGAAGAACAAGTTTGCTTTGGAAGTACAAGTTTTCTACGAAAGAACAAGATTCCTACGGAAGAACAAAACGTCTACGGAAGAGCAAGACTTCTACGGAAGAATAAGCGCCTACGGAAGACTATTCCTGTGGAGTCCAAACACTTGTATAATGCAGGTGTTACAAGTCAACCAGTCAACAAGGCAGTTATGCGAATCCCAAGAAATCCGATGATTCCTTAACTGACACAAATCAAATCCCAAAAGATCTGGTGTTTCCTATAACAGAAACATCATTGTCTATATATATGGATCCTAGGTTTCGATTCAAACACGGTTATTTTAGACGATTGATTGAACAGCAACAGCAATAGCAATACGGCAATCACCGTCACTCACCAAACCCTACCAGCCGTCACATCATAACAAACTTTGATATCATTCATTCATTATTTTGTAATCATTAACATATTTTAATGAAATACATATTATTCATTAATTGTGTTTCTGTTAGTGTGTTCTTGAATATTTATTGATAATTAAAGTTATTACAAACAATTAAACCAAATTAACGTTGATTCCACAAACGTTGACTTGCCATCAATCGACACTGATCATTCCTGTTTGCGATCCATGGATTCATAGGTGGTATCAGAGCCAAGTGCTCATTGATTTAGATCAATTGATCTATCAGTGTTAGTTGTGTTTAATTGCTTTGAATCCTGTAGATCTGTTAGTTTTTGCTGTATTAGATCTGCTATTTTTAAAAGAATTTTGTGTGAAACTTGTTTGTGGTTCAACTGCATTCAATTAGATTAATTTGTATCTATATTCAAATCAATTGAATATCAGATCTAGTTGATCATTCTCATCAATTTACATCATGAGCAACTTCAGTGGATCATCTTACCAACCACCGAAGTTAGAAACAAAAAGCAGACTTCAAGTCATGGAAAATCAAGTTTAGGAATCATGTAAACTATACTGATTTTGATTTATGGGTCTCCATCACTGACGGTCCTTATATTCCACCCACTCTTGGGCCGGATTATAACGACAAAAATCAACCAATCAGTACCAAAGATCTATCACCTGATGATGTCAAAAAGGTCAAAGAGTTTGCTTAGTATGGCTTTACCTGAAGAGATATTGATCAGGTTGAGAACTACAAAACAGCAAACTCCTTGTGGAAGATACTTCATACTCTCTGCGAAGGGAGTGATGAGATCAGAAGCATAAGGAGAGACACCCTCAGGTCACAATATGAACATTTCATCATATTGAGGGTGAATCAATTCCTCAACAACTTCATAGATTCATGCAGTTGGTAACTGAGATGAATATTTTGGAGTTGAAATATACCAATGAGGAATTAAACAAGAAAATGCTCCACACTTTGCCAGAAAGTTGGAAGCAAACAGTATCCATATTCAAGAACACAATGGATCTGAAGTCAACTGGTCTAGATACTCTGGTTTCAAAAGTGGAAGCTCTTCAAATGGATGAAAAATCAAGAAACAAGACTGTGAGAACTCATGTCTCACCCTATCACTTCAAAGAAACAAATAATGTTGGAAGTGCATTTATTTCAAACAATAAAAGTGATAACTTCTGTGCTTGGAGTGATAATGAGGAGGAAGTTAGCTTTTATGCTTCTAAACCCTCAAAGAAATCATCTCAAGATAAAAATCAAAAGGATAAAGGAAGAACTACTGAGAGAAAAGATACAACTGCAGCAACAACCAAGTCTTCAAATTCAAACAATCAGTTAGAACCAATCATGTGATATTGTATTCTGAAGAACAAAAAGCAGCCTTTGTAGCTTTTAGTTCTAGTTTTCAAGCATATCTGGGAAGCTCTCTAACTTCAGCAAATATCTGCCATCAAGATTTAGAAGAACTACATTCTATGTAATGGAAGAAATGGACCTACAATGGCAGATTGCAATGATTGCTTATAGAGCAAAGCAATATCTCAGGAGAAACAAGAACTTCACAGAAGCCAGTAAAACATCAAAGGTTGGTGTTGACAAATCAAGGTAAGATGCTTCAAGTGCAATCTCTATGGACATTTCTCCAGAGAATGTAATCAACAGTCAATACAGAGATGAGACAACATCAGAAGCATCAGCAACATCAGACTGAAACTCATCAACAATCAAACTCTCAAAGATCTCTACACAAACAATCTCAACTGATCAGTACATCCCCACCCGCACCAATGAATCAGCTGGACCAAGCAATTCAAAAGAGTCAGGGATGATCATACTTGAAGATGGAATGTGTGACTGGAGTATGTATGAAAAAGAATTCTTGGAAGAGAATCAAGCATTGATGGCTCATATGGAACACAAAGTTCCTCCAATGGCCAGAGAGGTAAAAGAAGGTTGTGTTCATCAACATGTGTTGTGGAAGTTGAACATATAGAGTCCATGCTCAACAGTTGGCTGATAAGTAAAAGAAACTATGATTTTGAATGAATCCCATGTTAGAGACATAAATTGTAGCAAATCAATATTAACTATTTGCAAAAGGATTTAAAAAAAATTTTTTCTGAAAACTATAGCCTAAAAGCCCAAGTTGAGCATCTGACACTTCCTTAACAAAATCCATGGCTGATCATGCTTCAACTGAAGGTGAAACTTCAAAAGTTTCAATTATCATCTCAACAATATGAGAAATTACTTAATTCTCATATTGAATCAAAGAAAAGGCCTGGGTTGGTTATAATGCTGTTGCACCACCTGTGAATGATAATTACACATCTTTACCTACAACAATGACCAACACCCTTGTCGAATCATTTTGTGCCTAGCACCAAGTTTGAAACAGAATCAACTCAAATCAACATTAACAATGAGGCTGAGGTGAGTGAAACTAAATCCTCTGAATCAGAATCTTTATATAAATGATTCAGAATTTGATTATGATAACTGTGATGACTTGGATGATTCTGATGAACCTAATGTTGATCAATGACCATTGGTAAAAATGTTCATATAAACTGGTATTCCAAGAGTGCTTGAAGAATCAAAGCTGCAATATCCTCCAAAGCAGAGAAACATGCTGAAGACTATCTGCAAGAGGATTGCTGAACTCAATAAAGGACTTCAAGAACTGAATCTTCAAAAAGAAGTTGATAGCTATGGATCAACTGAAGAAGTACTTTTATCCATCCAGATAAAGGTAAGAAGAAACAAGTATCAACTAAACAAAAGAAAAATTCTTCAGTTGAAGATCTGAGGAAGGCAAAGTTTGCTAAACCCGTAGAACTTCTGCGGAAGAAGAAAGCCGAATCTACGGATGAGGTACCAAAAAGAGTAGCTGTTAACACACAAAAGATGTTGAATCTGAACCAACAAAAGTCATTAAAGGACAAGAAAGATTCAATGATGATATTTCAAGGAACAACAAAAACAAATCAAGCTCTTCAAAAGTGGAAGCAAAAGCTCCCAAACTGAACAAGAAAAAGAAGAAAGATGAGCATGAAGAGGAATCTGAAGAAATGTATTGCAAGTGGTGTGATATGACAAATCACAATACAGAAGACTGCTACTTCAGCAGTTACTGCTCCATATGCAACATGAACAATCATATTAGAGATCAGGCAGTGAAGACATGTATACGTGGCAAGATATCTTTCAGTTGCCTCTGCATGATCTCTTTGACATGAGAAGACACTTTGACAGCCTGAAGGATCCGGATCATCTTATGAAGAAGGGAATGGTGATCATCCTAATGAGGACTGTTAATATCTGAAGTTTTTTAAATGTTTTGGTAGAATCCGCCTAGGGGGAGATTGTAGAGATTAATGAAGAGGCTGATGCAACCTAAACATCTTTAGTCTTTCCTGCATGCTGCACAAGTGCATTGAAGTGGAATGCTTCGGAAGTTTCACATGTGCAACTAAAATACTCTAAGTGTGAAATATTTCGAAGCCAAGACCAACATCTTCCAAAGACAAAGATGAAGTCTTCTGAAGCCTTAGAGACAAAGTCTTCCGAAGCTTCAAGTTCATGAAGGCAGATTTCTTCCGAAGACTTTTAGTAACATGCTTTATCTGATGTACTGTTCCATAATGCTGGACACCTTTCCGCTGCAACTCTGCAAGTCACCAACTAACATGCTTGGGTGAAAAGGTCCATGATTTTGGTAATTATACATTAAGGTCTTGAGTCTGTAACTTTCTACTTTATGTACTTTATCCTTTTTGTAATAGATAAGGATGTGAGCTATGGCATGTCATAGTCACTAGTCAAAAGGCTTTGACTAGAGCTTTCAGGTGGAAGATGCCTCTCCAAACAAGCACTGATGGCAGATCATGATGAAGCCAAGGTATTGGAACATCTCTATACTCCTGAATGCATTGCTAAAGTTAACAGGTACAGGTCCTATAACTTGGAACTGAGATATGATATTGAGTCCTTAAACATTTTAAAATCTGATTTTAGAAAGTCTGAAAATGATTATAAGCTAAAAATAGAGGACTTAGAGAAAACCATTTTAGTTCTAAAACATGAACATATAGATTTTAGGACTCAAATTAAAGATCTCATAACCAAGTTAACTGAGTGCCAGGCTGAGCTTGTGATCAGCAAAGCCAGGGCAGAAAAGAGTGTTCTTGAAGAAAATACCTTCAAGAAAATGATATCCTCATCCCTGCACAACATAGTGTGCTATCAAAACAGACAGGGACTGGGATCCAATGAGATAGCTCCTCCATACACAATCTTGTCAGTAAGATCTCCTAGGTGTGGAACTTGTGAAGATGAGCTTCCTCTCATAGATCCTATGAGTAAGGAGGATGAAGAAGAGATAGTGAAAATCCCTCTAGAAAGAGTGAAGAGGAGGATTCAAGAAGGGCCACTATCCTTCTGAGGAGGAAAGTGAAGACTGTGATGACCAAGTCCATGAGAAAGAACTTGATCAGAAAGAGCAAAAGAAAGGCAAGGAAGGCTCAAGAGATCAAGGCTACTTTCAACTCTAAGCAGAAACAATTTTTATTTATGCGGGGTTTAAAGTGGTAGGGACTGAAGACATCAACCAAAACTCCTCTGCTAAGAGTTTGGTTCTTATTCAACTCATCTCAGCAGCAAGAAGAAGACTGATCTGCTGTGTACCACTGTTGCACAGCCTGGTCCATCAAACTCCAAGCATAGTTCTCAGCCCAAGAGGACTGTCTCGGCATCTGCAAAGATGAATGGGGAAGGGAAGTGACCAAAGACAGTCTTACTCTCAAGACAGGCTCTTGTGAAGAAGAAAATGAATTGTGTTATGTGTGACAGCACCACTCACATTGCAAAGGATTGTCCCTTCAATCCTAAAGGTACTGTCATATGGGCAAAACAAAGGCTTCAAAGAGTTCTAAAAAGATTCAAGCTTCAGAAGGAAAACTTGTTTCCTTCGGAAGTTCTAAATCTAACAAGAAGGGAAGTGGAAAATTCTCTTCGGAAGAATATTTGGTCCGAAGAAAGGAGTTCTTCCGAAGCACTGAAGTCTGCTACAGTGTTTGCAGAATCTTAAAAGACTCAGTCATCAAAACTTCTGAAGCTCCAAAAGCTTCTAAATTTTGAAGGTCAAGTCCAAGACTCCAAAGGTGGTGTGGACATCTAAGAAAGACCAAGTGACTGAAATTTCTCCATCAAAAACAGCTCAAGATCCTCTTAGTACAACCATAGGATCTATTACTGTTAAATTACCTTCTGCAAATGAGCCCAAGACAAGCAAGGCTTGGGTTTCTAGATGTAACTAATCATTCTCTTTTGTGTGCAGGGACAGCTGAAGACAAACAGAAATGTCTGGATCATAGACAGTGGTTGCTCCAGGCACATGATTGGTAATAGGTCACTACTCCAGAACTTTGAAAGGATTGATGGATGACCTATTGCTTTTGGAGGAGATGAAGGTGGTTATATTTCTGGAAGGGGAGGTCACAAATGGTAAGCTCAGCATAGAAAAGGTAAACTTTGTAAAGGATCTTGGATACAATCTTCTGAGTGTATCTCAATTTTGTGATCAGAATCATAACATGCTCTTTACAGAGCATGAGTGCATTGTTCTTAAGCCTAGTGTGGTCATTCCTTATGAGCATATCCTGCTTAGAGCCCCAGGAAAGGAAACATGTACAAGATGGATTTGCAAGAAACCTCTCCCTCTGGAGAAGTTTCATGCTTTCTGTCTAAAGCCAATAGTGATGAGTCTTTCCTATAGCATAAAAGAATGTGCCATGTAAACTTTAAGAACATGAATAAGTTAATTAAGCATGACTTGGTAACTAGAATGCCAAAGAAAGAGTTTAGAAGTGATGACCACTGTGTTGCATGCCTAAAAGGGAAGTAACATAAGGATCTCACAAGCCTAAGGAAAAGAACTCAATCACTACTCGCCTACACTTGTTACATATGGATCTCTTTGACCCCACCAGTGTAATGAGTTTAGGAAGGACCTTATACTCTCTAGTGATCACAGATGACTTTACAAGATTCACTTGGGTTTTCTTCTTAGAACTAAGGATGAGACTCCTGAGATTCTGAAGAATTTCATCATAAAGATTGAGAATCAATCTGATCACAAGGTCAAGATCATAAGATGTGATCAAGGAACCGAATTTAAGAACCATATCCTTGACACATTCAGTGATGAAAAGGGTATTTCAAGACAATTTAGTGCTCCCAGGACTCCTCAGCCAAACGGTGTAGCTGAGAGGAGAAATAGGACACTGATTGAAGCTGCAAGAACCATGTTGTCTGACTCTAAACTACCCATCACCTTCTGGGCAAAGGCAGTCAACACTACCTGCTATGTGCAGAACAGAGTTTTAGTAGTTAAGACTCATGGCAAGACTCCTTATGAACTTTGGCACAAGAGGAGACCTTTCATTGGTTTTCTTAGGTCATTTGGATGTCCTTGCACCATCTTGAAAACCAAAGATCAAATTGCCAAGTTTGCTGAGAAATCAGATGATGGACACTTTATTGGATATCTTCCCAAGCTAAGGCTTATAGAGTGTGCAATATCAGAACTAGAATTGTTGAGGAGTCAACAATGTGACTTTCAATGAACACACACCTTGTGTTACTGGTTCTGGTCCGGATTGGTTGTTTGATCTTGATTTTGTTACCAAATGTTTTAACAAATCTTGTGAAAATTGTTTTAGGATCTGCAGAAAATTTGAATACAGATAATCCTGATCCAAGATTTGAGCTAGAAAGATCTTCAAGACACATATCTTCATCTCCAGTTGGAACCACTTCTGCAAATGAGGTTTCTATCAGCCCTACAGTGACAAATTCAGCTGATACATCTGGTATGCCTTCAAATTCTAGCTCAGAGGCTCTACAACCAGATAAGAACACCTTAACAGTGGAAGACAACAATGGTGATGGTGACAGTGACCAAGAATTTCTTGATGCCACTAACCACACCACAGATGAGAACATTAATGATGTCACACACTGCTTGGATCAAGTTTCACTTGAAAAGTGTGCTGATGTGGTGGGAGAAACATCTATGCCAGATCTAAATTTCTCAAATTTAGATCTTTCTCAACAACTTGCTGTGATCCCTCAACTTAGGATCCACAAGTCTCACCCTACCACAAACATCATTGGAGATGTTGTCTCAGGGGTAAAGACAAGAGGACAAACCCATGAAGCAAATGTTTGTCTTCACTCTTGTTTTCTATCCTCGATAGAGCCAAAGAAAGTTGATAAAGCTTTAAAGGATGGAAATTGGGTTGAAGTTATGCAACAAGAGCTGCTTCAATTCAAAAGGCAGAAAGTTTGGAACCTTTGTCCTCTTCCTTCTAGGAAGACTACCATTGGAACCAAATGGGTGTTTAGGAAAAAGAAAGATGATAGAGGCATCATCATCAAGAACAAAGCTAGACTGGTTGTTCAAGGATACATACAAGAATAAAGGATTGACTACACTGATGTCTTTGCTCTAGTGGCAAGATTAAAAGCTGTTAGGATATTCCTGGCATTTGCTGGATCCAAGAACTTCAAGGTTTTTCAACTTGATGTGAAGTGTGCCTTTTTGTATGGAGTGATAGATGAAGAGGTTTATGTCAAACAGCTACCTAGTTTTGTAGATCCTGATCATGTCTGCGCTTGACAAAGCTCTCTATGGGCTACATCAGGCACCCAGGAAGTGGTATGAGACACTGTTTGAGTATCTCTATAAACATGGATACAGGAGGGGTACTATAGATGGAACTCTCTTCATCAAAGGACAAGGGAAAGACATATTGCTAGTACAAGTATATGTGGATGACATCATCTTTGGTTTAACTAATCCAAAGCTCTGCAAAGACTTTAAGAAGATGATGAAAGACAGATTTGAAATGAGTGCCATGGGGGAACTCAATTTCTTTCTGGGAATTCAAGTGAAGCAAGTTGAAGATGGCATCTTCATAAGTCAGTCAAAGTATGTTGAGGACATACTCAAGAGGTTAATATGACTGATTGTAAGATTGCTAAGACACCCATAGCCAGAAACCACTCTCTTGGTCCTAATTTTGAGGGGGAATGTGTAGATGAGCATTTATACAGGGCTATGATTGGTCTCTTATGTATCTTACTGCTAGCAGGCCTGATATCATGTTTGCTACATGTATTGTGCAAGATATCAAGCCAACCCTAAGATGTCTCACCTTATCACTGTTAAGAGGATTCTAAGATACCTCAAGGTGCCTCAACACTTGGCCTATGGTATCCCAAGAATTATGACTTCAATCTGTATGCCTATACGATAGTGATTATGGTGGTTGCAACATGACTGCAAAGTCTACATCTGGGGGATGTCAATTTCTTAGTGGAAGGGTCGTCTCATGGCAATGCAAGAAACAATCCGTGTCTCTGCATCAATTGCTGAAGCTGAATACATTGCTGCTGCAAGCTGCTGTGCTCAAGTACTTGGATTCAAAATCAGATGCCGGACTATGGGTTAAACTTCAAGGAGACTCCCATTCACATAGACAACAACAGTGCTATCTCAATCACAGAGAACCCTGTGCAACACTCAAGGACAAAGCACATCAATATCAGGTATCATTTAATAAGAGATAACTATGAAAAGGGATTAATTAAACTAGTCAAGGTTCACACAGATGAACAATATGCTGATCTGTTAACAAAGGCTTTTGATGAACAAAGATTTAAATATCTTATATCAGCTATTGGGATGATAAACCTGGAGTAAGCTTTTCTTAAAACTAACTCTTATTATTTCTTAAAATATGTGTGTCCTAAGTTGTCTAGTTCATCACTTTCATAAGCTCATGTTTTCTTTGGATAAAAATTTCTTTTTGAAGACTTTACTTAGATTTTTGAAAATTTCTGATACTTTGAAGTTTTGTTTTTAACTTCGGAAGTAAATCATGCCTTCAAATTAAATAACTGTCTGAGAAGTTTACCTTCGGAAGAATATTAAAAAATTTATCTTCCGTAGCTTAATATTTGTCTCAGCCACTTACTAAATTTTAAGGACCATTTACTTCCGAAGCAAAATTAACTCTCGGAAGCTTTGTCTGTTTACACACAAAGCACTCAAGCTTTAATTTTTCTTCCGAAGAAAAATTTTCAAATCTCTCAGGAAATTCTTCCGAAGTCATTTTAGCTTCGAAGCTTTTTAATTAAAACTTCTGAAGATAATTAACCTTCGGAAGCTTTTTGACTTCCAAGAAAACTACTTTTTGAGCAAAAAGTAAACTACTTTTCCAGAGGTGGGACCGACATCCGGATTTCAAAGTTTATCCTCTTTCATTAAACTTTATTTGAAATACCTCTCACATATAAACCAAACGGTTTCCCCCTCTTTCTATCATCTATTCTTCCTCCAAACCTAAAACTTAAATTTCTCTCTGAAATTTCTTTCTTTCTTCTTCCTTCGACCTTAAGCTACTTCAAAATGGCCAACCTTGCTCACAAAAATGATCCCAACTTTACCATGAAGCTACACAGACTACATAATCAAGTTGCTCTGTTACGCTCTGAGAAAGATCCTCATTTCTCAGAGGTGTGCCGTTTCTTGTCTCTCTCGAACTACTTCACCTCCCTCACCATTGATCCTCCACTCTATGAGGATCAGTTGCTTGAATTCTAGAAGATCTGCCAAGAGGTCATTATGGATGGGGAGAAGGCACTGTCTGCCATAGTGCAGGGGAGAACAATCTTCATCACTCGGCCATCATCAACAGACATCTTCAGCTGGATGATGAAGAAGGTGAGGTTTTCTTCCAAAGAAAGGTGTTAATCATTCCTTTGAGCAGATGGGGTATGAGGGAGATTTATCTGTAAAGACCTTTAGGAAGGGAAGGTCTTATCCCAATGGAGATTCCTGCTCCATGTGGTCATCCATAGCTTATCAAACAAGCATGGTGGATGGGAGCAGATTCCTGAAGATCTCTCATTCATAGTCCATGAATGGTTCAAGGGGTCAAGTTCAGGTACTCTCAGTTTGTTTATACAAATTTGCTTGCTAATTTAGACTTCTTAGAATATTACAGGTTTCCTAGATATATCCAGTACATTCTTAACTATGAACTAGGCTCACAGTTAAGGGAAACAGGTAACATTCTTAAATTGGGACGGATGAAGCCCGGCATCTTTAAAATATTGAGAAAGTCCACTATTGGATTCTCTGGGGTAGAAACAACCCTAGTCCCAAAAATGTTAGAGCTCATTGCTCAAGGTGACAACCTAGTAGCACAAGCTAGTGTTGAACCCACACCTGCTACTTCCCAACCACCCACACAGCCTCAAATCTCCATCACCTACCAAAGAAAATACAAACGAACCCCTGCTCAGACTATTCAGTCTGTGGAGGTCACCATATACTCACCCATACAGGAAGAAGTGGACACTGGAGCTCCCATTTCTCCTGAGGAGCAGACCACTCCCATCTCTTCAAGAATCAGTGCTGAGGTTCCTCATGCTCAGCCTGATGAGCTCATTAGCCCTACTGCCTTAAGCCATCACTCTGAGTCTTAACACTCAAGTGATCAACCTTTAGGGGATAGTTACCATCCCCAGCCTATAGATCTTAACCAACCCATTCCCAACCTTGGCTTCTATACTGATGAAGATATAGGTGTGAGTGAGTATAATGAATTTCTCTTCTTCCCTCTACTCAAAGAGAGATGAGTATTACTGAGTCTCCTGCATCTATCCCACATCAGTCACCTACAACTGAGGTGGACACTACTGAACCTGATCAGGATGTCCATATGGAAGAGGCTCTGACTTCTAAAATGACTACATCATTAACACCTCAACCATGGCAACTCAGCACACTGACATCTCAACTAGACTGCTAGTGAGTAGAGGAAATCCAGTAGCCAAGAACTTAGAACTAGTCATGAGAGAAAGGACTCTCGTCCAATCTTCTCCACCCCCAGTGATTCTTCTGATGAAGATGAGGGGATCTAAGACTAAAAGTGCAAAAAATATCTAAAACATGCACTTACCTAGTCTCAAAGGTCAGTCACCTTGAATCTCAGGTGACTACCTTACAAAACAGGATCAATGATCAGCAACTTGAGATTTCATATCTTAAGGAAAAACTAGCTGGGAGACCCTTAAGGAGAGCTCAACCAGGAACCCAAGAACCTGTGGATGTGATCGACCTATCCTCCAGCTCACCTATGCAAGTGGGTGATGCTACCAAAAATAGGGAGAAAGTCATTCCAGCCATAGAACCTGGGAGTTCCTCCGAGAGAATGGACATTGAGGACTCACCATCCTCACTTGCAACTGTGCATTCTCAGCAACCTCCTCTAGTTCACATTGATGTGGACTACACTGACTCCTTCATACAGAGTCTGTTTGAGGATGGGATACCAAGGGCTATGTCACCTTCATCATCCTTAAATCACATTATTAGGTGGAGGTATGACAACAACAGGAAGGCCCTCATTATCATAAGAGTTCAAGGACAGCAAGAAGTCTTTAATTTTTTGAACTTGGACTACTATGAAGGTCTGGATCTTGTCAACATGCCACTTGTCAACCCAAACCAATCAAGACAAGCTGACAGACTGGCTAAAAGAATCCAAGACATGATCATTGCAGAGTTCAGTCTAAGAAGGCGACTAAGGCAATCAGGTAATGTCATTGGTCAACTAGATGTTGAGGCAGACCCTAAGATTAGCTTCATAGGGGAAACCTTGACTGAAGGCCCAGTGACAGAACCTGAGAGCCCTGTCTCATCATCTCCAACTGCTGCAGAGATCCATATTCCTTATGAGACACCTGCTGTTGAAGGTGCTTCTCAACCTCTCTCTGGCTTGAGCTCAGATGCTGCAACGAGCAATGAAGGCCAAAGCTCTCTCCACCCTGAGTCACAAAGGTCTGAGAGTGACAAAGGGAAAAAAAGATGACATCTGAGGAGATTGAGGAGGAGGAGAGAGAGAGGAAAAGAAGGCTAAGGGGAGGAAGTTCCTCTACTG
Organism: Flaveria trinervia; assembly: GCA_025506515.1. Classification (NCBI taxonomy): domain Eukaryota; kingdom Viridiplantae; phylum Streptophyta; class Magnoliopsida; order Asterales; family Asteraceae; genus Flaveria; species Flaveria trinervia. Next base: position 50,528,905 of record CM046451.1, read on the forward strand.
AGTCTCCAAGACTCATGGAGTCTACAATCAGGGCTGCCCCCAGACCAGATACTCAGAATGATGAGTTAAGGGCAGTCAGGATCAACTATCTGCAGACTAGGAACTATGACATAGATAATATCATTTCTCTCCCCTTGAATGAATTGATTGAGCTGGTTGATTTGGAAAAGTCAAGAGAGAAGAAGGAGGTAGAAGATGCAGAACTCCTAGTACAAGTCAAGAAGAAAGAAGAAGAAAAATATTGTACAAAGGTATGCCTACCCTCTCACCAGTTCAAGAAAGTCCTGAACAAGAGGATGTGGTTCAACAAGACCTCAGGTATATAAGGAAGAAGAAAGAATCAAGATGATTAACTACCTGAGTGCCACAGGCCTTTATCAGGCAGATGCACTCCTTCCCTTACCTTATGACTATATTGAGTTTGAGTACTTAAAACAACTCGAGCTTGAGTTAATCAAGGAAAGAAAGAAAACAAAAAGAAGCTGAGGGAAGAAGCTGCAAAATCAAGAGCCATCATCCAAAAGAGCATGAAGAAGTCTGCTGATAGGTAGAGGATGATGAGCTTTTTGAAGCTGTATGGATTCTCCAGAAGGAGACTTGGACCCATGTCTCTATCCACTATGGATGAGCATATCAGGATAATCAAGCAGAAGATTAAGAGTGGAGAGCTCACTGACTTACACTCAACTCCAAGTCAGCCCCACCTGAAGTGGAGGTTAAGGTTGAACAAACAGACACAACACAACCTGGACCTCCTGCTAATGCTCAGCAAGCTTCATCTTCTGATCCGCAGCAGGGTCAACCTCTATCTCCATCTGAACCTGAGAGAGAGGAAGTCCCAACTAAGAAAGACAGTGAAGATCAATCTGGTGCTGTAGGCCAGTCTTCTTAGTTAAAATTTGGAAAGAGAAGGAAAACGATGGCTTCTAAACCAAAGTCTAAGAACAAGAAGAAGCCTGCATCCCCTTCTGAACTTCAGGATGAATCAAAACAGCCTGAGGATGTGCAGCCAGAGGAAGCTCAATCAACTCTAACTTCAGTAGCTCCTCTAGCATCAGGAAGACCCATCTTGTCTTGGACATACACCACAAATCCAGAAAGGTGGCATGTTATTAGAGATCAAGGCATTGAAGACATCTTGTTAGGAACTGGTATTTGAACAAAATACCGAATGATTAACGTGTAAACCAAACCAAATAGTGCGGAATCCTATTTGATTGGCGATCCAATCATTGAGAATGCACGTAGAATCAATAAAGTATTGAATCAAACGTTAAGAATCGATTAGGAATCGATCTACATCATTCTATGAACTTGGAGTATCAACTTGGAGGCTTCTGGACGGCTAGGGTACATCTGGAGTCGAAATAGAATGAATGCTCTCATTTTTCCACGAATTGGGTTGTATTTATAGGTTAGTATTGTTCATTCGTGCGACTGAACCATTAGTATGGTTCAGTCGTGCTATTGAACCATGCGGTTGATTCATCTGCACGACTGAGTGTTCAGTCGTGCGATTGAGCCAATCTTATGTTACAATCATATGACTGATTCAGTCTCCTGGTCAGTCGTGCGACTGAGTCATTTGTATGAAGTTATTCATGCGTATGGTCCATTTGCATGGGCCATTCGCATGAGAACTTCATTTTGTTAAGTTTGAATGTATTATTTAATATAACATTATGTGTACCAATTCAAACAACCATAAACCTAATTAACCAATTCAACATCGACTCATTAATGAAATATTAAACATTATAAATAACAAACAACCAATATCATTTCATTAATCATTCCAAGCATTACATCAGAATCAAACAAACAAGATCTATTACATTCATATCATGATCTAGGGACATACATGTATCAACAAACTCCCCCTTGGACCTAGATCTCTCTAATGTCTTGTTTTCTTCATTACCTCCTCATACTTCTTGTACTTATCCTCTTTTGTGACTCCTGCATGAATCTCAAATGCAAAACAGAGTCTTATGACATTTTGGAACTGGAGGGCTTGTACTATATCCTGCGTATCATAGAACAATGGCCACTTGTATAGAATGTAGACATCATTAGCTGGCAAGTTGGTAAGCAACATTGGGTCAAATACCCTGATAGTATCCATTTGGCCCTCTTTGTTTAGGACTATGACCGCTTCTCCTGTCCTCCAATCGTAGTACCACCACTTAAAGTGTAGAGAAGTCCTGTGGCATTTCCCTGAGTGGGATTCTTGAGATCGTGCGCGAAGGACTCCACTTCAACACTATCTTTGGCTTTCCAGTAATGGCATCAACTTCAGACCTTCTTATGTACCTAGGCTGTTGGGGTGTGAAGTTAACCCACCTAGTGTGGTACTCCTTCCTTAGGGCAGCCTCAAACCAGCCTGACATCTTTCTCAGGTCAGCATACAACAGCTTCAGTTTGGCCAGCTGGTTGAGCTCAAAACCTGGTAGAGCCTTTAGATCATATGGAAATCTAAAGTACTTTATGCCCTTCTCCCTCTTAACTGCATAGACGTTAAGGTCCTCAAAATATGCCCATGCTATAATCCTGCCTGACACATTATGATGTTTCTTGACTCTGTAGAGTTTGGTGTAGGCTTCCTGTTTAGGTGCATGTGTTGGGCTCTAACTTCTTCAAAACAGGTAGCCCACTCAGCCTTTCGGATATCAACATCATCATTTGAGGCTTGTGTCGTTCCCTCTGTCTTCTCTGACTCCTGCTCCATTTTGTCTAACACCTCAAACGTATCACTGAAAAGGGATTCACCCAGATTGGGGACCACATTTCCCTTATTGTCAGCATACTGAGGGTAGTGCTCTGCAGTGACATCTTCTATCTCTATTTCATCAACGTCGTTGAGCTCTTCGTCACTTGTCGAGTCGCACATTGGAGCATCCTTCACAATCTCATCGGTATTTAACTTGAAGATCTCAGCTAATTGCTCATCAGTAAGATTATGAATGATCTCTCCTTCCTCAGGAGTATACATAACCGATCTCCTGACAATACCCTGCAGATCAAGAATCAACGTCAGTTGAGTCATGACCTGCTGGAGGGGAGCAATATCGTATTCATCTCTTTGGAAATCAGGATCTACTTGATTTAAAACATTCAACACAGCAAACATTAGTTAATAATCAAGACAGAAATACATTAATCTTAATATAAACATCAAATACATAAGTTTAATACATGATTCAAGTACAAAAGCTATCAAATACATGATCATCTAATCATTACTTTTATCTTGAATCGTTGGATTAGCAGTAGGTGAGGCAGAAGAGGAAGCTCATTGGTCTTGATTTTGTTTTGATCTTATATCTTGACCCTGAGCTGAGGCAGATGCAGCTACATCTCCTCCTTCATCATCATCATCCTCATTCCTCTCCTCTGTCCTCTCGTCCTCAATCCCCTCATCATCCTCAGTCTCATCATCATCGTCCTCATCATCATCCTCATCATCATCCTCATCTCATCATCATCTTTGTCTCCCTCTTTAATTTTAGTGGCTCGTCTTTAGATCCCTTAAGCTTTAGCATGATGGTCTTCTTAGCCTCCTCCAACTCCTCAATCTTCTTAGTAGATGTGACACTATGCTCTTGGAGTTGGGCGATCTCGTGGCTCTGAGCAGCCATTTGTTGGGCCTGCTTATCTATCAACCAAGCCTGCTCTGAGATCTGCTGAGACTACGCTGCAGTAAGATCTGTCAGATGACGGATCTGCGCCGTCTTCTCCTTATTAGCAGCTAATAAATGCATCACCATCTGGTTCAGCGCAGAAAGCTATTCCTCTACCCCAAATGGAGGTAGAGGAGATCCATATATATGTGCGGGATGGGATGAGGGTCCTGCTTGGTGGCTAGTGGTGGTGGTGGTGGCTGTGGTGAAGATGGGGTTGGGTCTGTGAGATAGTGGAGGTGATGTAGGAGTGAAAGATATGATGGTGGTTGGCATATGTACAGTGGTGGGAGGTGTGGGGGTGGTAGTGGTAGCTGTGGTGGCTGTGGTGGTGGATGGTGTGGCTGTAGAAGTGGTAGTGGTGGTGGTAGATGTAGTGGCTGTGGTGGTGATGAAGGTGAGTCTTCTCTTCTTCTTCTTCTGGCCGTGGGGCTGAGCCATCCTTTTCTTCCTCGATCCAGTCGAGGTGGATGCTCCCCTAGAACACGGCTAGCTGATTCAGGGGCACAGCGAGGATCTGCAGTAATCTCTCCCGAATCCCTGGGGCGTTCACCAACCGCCCGGAGTCCACACTCTGTGGGAACAACCTTGCTTCCTACAGTCCTCGTCAAGGGCTCCTCATCAGACTCTTCTTCCTCCTCACCGGGTATGAAGTCCTGGTGGAAACCCGCTGACTCAGCTATGTCGCCTGTTGGGGCAGATACTGGAGGTATAACATTTGAAGTTGTGCCCCTCAATGGAATAGGCATATCATCCCCAGCATCCCCACTGTCATCATCGTCTGAATCATGTTCTGGGAGCAATAGCCTCTCATCATCTGAATCGCTGTCATCATGACGCGACTTGCATCTACCTGGCGCCACATATCTCTCATTGGCCAGATGGCCGATCAACCTCTTCACCTGCGGCTTAACCTGCTTACCCCGGTAAACTCTCATACGACCCAGAGTCGTATCATCCATGATCTCTAATGTCACCGCATCGTGGCGCTCCTTTGGTAGGGATGGAAACTTCTCATTAAAGATCAACTGCAAGAATCTGGGGTACATAGTAAAACCCTCCTTCCCCTTGGCCTCCAGATTCTCCACCAGATATGAGAAGATCATGCTCGAGAAGCTGAAGGGGTGGTTCAGCACCAGTGCCACATAGGCATTCTGAATCTGGTCTGACAGGTCATCAAACCCACCCCTCCGAGAAGCATACACTTCAGGATCACATGCGCCAAGTACTTATACTGGGGACACAGGTTGCTCTTGTTGAGCACACCTAAGTTGATGTCCCCAGCGTACTTAATCCTGAGAAAGAAACCTCTGATTGTAAATGGATGTAGTCTGGTGGGGTGATCAGTATCGTCCCCAAAATCAAGTACTCTGTGGATGTCAGCTGCTGTAATCTCAATATCATGACCATGAATGGAGCTCCGTATGCTGTAAGGCTCACGTGAACGATCTACGGAGGCATTTTCCTAGAAAGCCTGATGTAACGATCTATAAGGAGTACACGGTGTGGATATGGTTTTATGTATCCGAGAACGTCGAAGGAACGCAATGATCTCTGTAAACTTGGCCCCATTCCGAGTCGTATGGTCCAAATATCATGACCATGAATGGAGCTCCATATTCGTTCAGTTCATTCGGGCGACTGAGGCTCAATCGTGCGATTGGCCCAGTCAGTCGCATTCAGTTGGCCGACTGAGTCTCAGTCGGTCGACTAACTCGTTCGTGCTCTTTCATTCGCACCTTCAGTTAGCCGACTGATTCACAGTCGGTCGACTGACTCATTCGCACCCTTTCATTCGGTCGAATGGATCATTCTGATAAGACATTCGGGTGAATGGCGCAATCTCATGTCCAGTCGTGCGAATGGGATCCATTCGCATGGTTGGTCCGCACTTATGATCCAGTCATGCGAATTGGTTAGACTTATGAACATTTAGCACTTAAACCCTTTTTACCTGTTGAAATTAACATTATGAGCATTTGATTATCTCAGACATGATCATTTTAACTTGAAAACTTTTTGATCACCTCAGACGTGATCCTTATAAACAATTTAGTCACCTCAGACGTGACCCTTTTAAACTTGAAAACACATGTGGCCATCTCAGACATGACCCTTTTAGGTGAGTTAATCCCATACTGATTTTCATGATATAGTCCGACGAACAACAAACTAAAATGACTAACTAACTAGAAACTTAAACTAATACAAAAATAAAACTTGTTTTTGACTTTTTTTGTGAGAGATAAATCCTAAGATAGTCATCTACTGGATTTGGTTCCAGAATAGACAGTTTCAATTTAGTTTGACCACACTGGACCAATTCAATTTTGGAATCATACAGGCAAGTCAAATCATTTGGGACTTGTTATCAAAACCTTTTGATGCTTAATTCTTGGTTTTCATCCAGAGTCGTTAGCAAATTTAGGAAATGACACTGGTACTATTAGATTCCCACATTGATTTGAACATTCAAGAATTACAACCACAATGATTGTCAATATATTTGTCCTCTTAAATCCATACACAGACTTTAGACACAAACTGGTGATAGTTTTAGGTTTAATTATTTCAACTAACATTTTTGGATCCCATACTTATATGGTAATCAACATTCCTCAGGAGCTTTTGAGCGGTCTACGGGTATTTTTACTAGAAGAGACTATTCTTAGAGCTTTCAAAGAGAAGCCAATCCTCAGGTCAGTGCCATCGCACATCAGAGAGGCAACAAACAACAATGAATTCAGAATATCTAGGTTATGCTTATCCTCAGGTCAGTGCCATCGCATAGCAAAGAGGCACACAACCTATCTTCTTGTTAGAGCAGGTAAATTTTCTTTTGCACAGAATGCACCAACAACATATGTCATTAGCTTGATAGCATTTGTCTTTCATTTTTTTCGTGCTTTGCTCTATTTATGGTCATCCGCACACATTTGTGGCATTTACATGCTCATTCCCCTTATTGGAATATTGTTGATTGTGTTAACCAGTGATAAGATGGCAACCCACAATCAGTTGAGCAACTTAGTTTGATCTTGAGATCACCAGTCAGGTCTAATCATCTATTGTGTTGAATCTACCAACATATCATTTGTGGTCTAGCAACCTCTAGGTCTACTTTCTTTGTGTTACCTTAGTAGTTACCAGTTTTTCTATCATCTTACCTTTTATATTGCTTAGACTACACAGACTTATACTTTGAATTTTGCATCTTTTCTAAATTAAAATTTTAAAGTCCCTTTTGATTTGTTCAAAATGTTTGAATCGGTATCACAAATACGATCTACCTTATATCAGCTATCCACTCCTTCTCCCTCGTTTTTTTTAATATTACTAACTGACCTACTCTCCCCCTAAAATTCTAAAATCATACTGGATTTAATTATTTTAGGATTTTAACAGACAGCTAAATAACATGAATTTAATTTAAATAGAATAAAATAAATAAGGAAAAATAAAAAAAATAAAAAATATAACTACAATGCATCGGACTACACATGATCATCATCAGGAATAACATCACTTTTCTTTTTAACGTCGTTGACCTCTAACAGATATAGAAAACGTGGTTTATCAAAGGCTTTTGTATAGAGGTCAGCGCATTGAAAGTCAGTATTAATTTTTACCACATCGATTAAGTTCTTCTCAAAACAGTTTCTTATGAAATGGTATTTAATACCGATGTGTTTGGTCTTTGGATGTTGTACCAGATTTTTAGTTACTGCAATTGCAGCAGAGTTATCAACAAAGATAGGAGTAGAAGAAAACTTTAAACCGTAATCCCGTATTTGCAGTTAAATCCAGATGATTTATGAACAGCAACTTGCAGCAGCAACGTATTCGGCTTCACAGGTTGACAATGCAACTGAGGTCTGCTTCTTACATTACCAGGTAACTAATCTCCTCCCAAAGAATTGACACCCTGCTGATGTAGACTTGTAGTTCATCTTGCAGCCCCCGTAATCCAGTCACTATACGCCATGAGCTCAAAGTCATCATCATGAGGATACCACAACCCAAGTGTGGGTGTACCCTTCAGATAACGAAATATCCTTTTGACCCTGATCAGATGGTTAACCTTAGGCTTAGCCTGATATCTAGAATATAAACATGTAGCATACATGATATCAGGTCTTGAGGCAGTGAGATACATGAGGGATCCAATCATTCCTCGGTACATTGTGGCATCTACCAGATCTCCATTTTCGTCAGGTGCTATATCATGATTTGTAGCAAGTGGAGTCCCAGCAGCAGAAGCATTCTCCATGTCAAACCGACTGAGAATGTCTCCCACATACTTGGTCTGATGTAGAAAGATCCCATTTGGCGTCTGATCCACCTGTAACTCGAGAAAGAATTTCATCTCCCCCATAGCACTCATCTCAAACTCTTTCTTCATAACTGCTTCAAACTCTTTGCATAATTCTTCGTTCTTTGAACCGAAGATTATGTCATCGACATAGATTTGTACTAGCAGTAGGTCTCCATCTTTTTCTTTGATGAACAGTGTGCAGTCAATGACTCCCCTGCGAAAGCCGTGTTTCACAAGATGAGTTGAGAGTTTCTCATACCAGGCCCTTGGAGCTTGATGAAGCCCATATAAGGCCTTGTCGAGATTGTAAACTCTGTCCCGATGATAAGGATCTTCAAATCCCTCGGGTTGACTAACATACACTGGCTCTCTAATTTACCCATGAAGGAATGAACTCCTCACATCTAATTGATAGACTTTAATCTTCATATACGATGCATAGGCAAGGAAGATACGGATGGCTTCCATCCTTGCCACGGGTGCAAACACTTCATTGTAGTCAATCCCCTCGACTTGGCGAAATCCCTGAACAACCAGTCGAGCCTTGTTCGTGATAATGACCCCTTGGTCATCCTTCTTGCATTTCAAGACCCATTGGTGCCAATGACCTTAGCACCTTTAGGTCTATCTACCAGAGTCCATACTCCTAACTTCTTGAACTGAAGAAGTTCTTCTTGCATGGCACTCACCCATGCCTCATCGTTTAGTGCATCACTGATGTATTTTGGCTCAAACTGCGAGACAAAACACCAATAAGCACCATCATGAATGTATCCCTTTTCCACAACAGAGGCATAATCAGCTGAGTACAGCTGATTTTGGGTTTGTACTCCTGATCGGACATCCCCAATGACATTGTCTAAGGGATGATGGACGTTTAGACATGATCCTGGAGTAGTAGGAACAGCTACCTCAGAGCCAAGATTATGAACATTTGGTTCTGCATCTGAGGTAGAAGGAGTTTGAGGTTCCGAAGTCGAAGGTGCATCACCGTTAGATGCTTGTGGACTTTCAGGAACTGGAACATGTTCCTCCTGACTGTTCTGGTCATCTTCTTCAGCTTCATCTTCAGAGGAGGAGTCATTGTCGTCGACTACTCCCCCTGATTGAGTTGGTGATTCTCCCTGTGAACTCGATGATGTTGAATCAATAGATGGTGTATTCAAGATATCATACATCATTCGAGTAGCTAACTCATCATCAGAAGGAGAGATAGGGATGTTGAAGGACTTAAAGAATCCATTATAGTCGAAAAAGTAGGCGGGTCCTTTGCCAGTAGGTGGTGTGGTATATCTCTGAACATCAACATTACACCACACTTCTACTAAACCCATTGAGTTGTTGTAAACTCTCTTGTTCGGTATGTTGTATCCTAAGAAGATCCCTTCATCAGTCTTCTCGCTAAATTTTCCTTCTTCAGTTTTCTTCAGAAGTGTGCACAGCGCGCCAAATGGTTCGAGATACTCAAGATTTGGTATACGTCGTTGTAGTAGCTCGTAACATGTCTTTCCGTGGCGCTTGACTATCAGAACTCGATTCAGTGTATAACATGCATTAGCCACTGCCTCATTCCAGAATGGATAGGCAGTTTCGAGTCTGCCAGCATTGTCCGTGCTGTCTCTATCAAGCTTCTGTTCTTTCTCTCAGCAACACCATTCATCTGAGGCGTGTAGGCAGAAGTGAATTGTTGCACAATTCCCTTTTCCTTGCAGTAAGCCTCCATCCACTGATTCTTGAATTCAATCCCATTGTCTGAGCGTACTTGTCTCACCTTTGGCTTTTACAAAGATTCCAGTGTGGTTACTAACTCCTTGAATGCTTCAAATGTTTCTGATTTGGACATCAGAAACATTACCCCAGAGAATCTTGTGTAGTCATCAGTAACCACAAAACAGTACAAGTCGCCTGCAATGCTCTTTGTACTGACTGGACCAAACAGATCCATGTGAAGAAGTTCAAGTGAAGCTCGATAGAATGAACTTTCTTTCCTTATGAGTCTTCTCGTCTGTTTGCCTTTCTTGCATGCTACACAGAAATCAGGAAGTTGGAATTTTTGACCTGAACACCTCGCACTAGATCCTTTTGAATTAAGTGACTCATCTTCCGTTGATTTATGTGTCCCATTCTCCTATGCCAGGAAATGGAGTCCTTCTCAGTAGCTTTTGATAGGAAGCATTGAACTTCATATCCGTTGAAGAAGCCGTTGAGAGATCCAAAACATAAAGGTCTTGTTGGACCAAAAGAACCAATGAGCCAAGATCAGAAAACCTCTAAGTCCCACATGGTATCACAACAACTGCTGAAAGCTTCATCAGCAGTTTGACAAGTGCTGAAGACTTCAACAGCTAAAGAACTCAAGTGCTGAAGACTTCAACAGCTGAAGAACTAAAGTGCTGAAGTACAACAGTTGAAGAACACAAGTACTAAAGCTGAAGTTCAAAGTACTGAAGTACAACAGCTGAAGAGTTTACAAGTGCTGAAGATCAACAACTGATGTACAAAGTCTGAAGACAAAGACTGAAGACATCAGCTGATGATGTCTACTGAAGTCATTAGTTGTTGAAACGTTTGAAGTTCAAGTCTGAAGATCAAGTACTGAAGTTTCAGTAGTTGTCACAACTGCTGAAGAGTACTTCTTCAGTAGTTGTGATATCAGTAGTTTTATATTTTTACTTTCAGTAGTTTTGTAAAACGACTGAAGAGCTTGTTCTTCAGTCGTTGTAGTTTCAGTAGTTTTATGTTTCTCAGTAGTTATAACAACTGATAACACTTAGCATTTTTGTAAGGAGATGTCAGCTGTTTTGACATCTTCAGTAGTTGTGTTTCAGTTGTAATAAATCTGTTAGATGTCACTATCAAGTGACATCAGCAGACGTCACATCTCTTATATAAGAGGTGTCGACCTAATTGTAAATGTGACATTCTGTTACCACGAAAGCAAATATTGAATGAAATATATTTGCAGAAATTCTCTCTCTATAACCGTCTTTGTTCTTCATTGAATATCGTTTCGTTCTTGTGAATCGACTAATTCGTTGTTTGAATTCCGCTGCTATACTCTTTAATCAATCAAACATAGATCACTGATCCTAACAAGTGGTATTAGAGCAGGTTAATCATTGATCGATCTAACAATTGATCATTGAAACTGCTAATTGATATCTGTGTTTGATTGAATTAGCGTATTCGCAAGAACTGGTTATAGATTATTGAATTTCTGTCGCTTTCGTTCATTTATTTTGAGATCTTCTGGTTCAATTGGTTGTTGCGTTTTGTTCTAAATCTGTTTTAGCTTAACCGAATTTGATTGAATCTGAGATGACGACTCCTTCTAATGATCCTCACAATACCGGTTCTTCAACCAAGCCTCTGATGCTGGTTAGGACCGAGTATAACATATGGCAACGAAGAATGCTTCATCACCTGTCTGTTAACAGTTCAGGTTGTTGGACATCTGTGGTACATGGACCACATAAGCCTATGGTGAACAATCCGGAAACCATCAAATGGTTCCGAAGAAGAAGGAACAATACTCTGATGAAGATCGGAAACTCTTTGAGATTGATGCTAAAGCCCATGGAATTCTGGCCATGGCACTGCCTAATGAAATCTATTCTGGGCTTATGCATCATGAAACTACTCATGATCTCTGAATGCCCTGAAGGAACAATTCGGTGGTACAGATGAGGTCTTAGCAAACAATAGAGAAATCCTTGCCCAACAATATGAGACATTCTCTCATAGAAAGGGTGAGACACTGACTCAACAGTTTGAGCGCTTTTCCTGCTTGATATCTAAGCTGAAAATGGTGAAACAGGAATACACCAATAGCTAGATGAACAACAGATTCCTCAGATCACTGCCTGAGAGATGGGACACATACACTATTGTCCTACGCTCCAGTGCAAATCTGGATGGCCTATCTCTCACCCAACTTCATGGGAAACTGCTTACATTGAAAGAGAGATAGAGCAGAAGAGGAAACTGTCCTCATCAGGAAAGCTCACTGATGACTTTGTACCAGGGATACTCCTTGGTTGGTCATGAGTCAGAATATGCTGCATCTGAAAGCAATTATGATGAGCATATAGATTTTCTTCAAATAGTTCTGATCATGCATTTGTTGGTATTGAGATTCATTCTGGCAGTAATAGTGACAATTTATGCTTCATCATGGATGATCTGAAAGGAATAGCTGATGATGATCTAGAAGAGATGGATATTCTGAGCAAATGGCATTGATTAATATCAGATCTCAGAAGTTCTATAAGAGAACTGGCAGGAAATTTCCTGACTCTCTGGCAAACCAAAGTTGGTTTTGACAAGAGTAAGTTGAGGTGTCACAAATGCCAAAGGCTGGGACACTTTGCAAGAGAGTGTAGATCAACTGGATCTAACTCTTCTGCCACCCTTTGTGACTTTTCCTAGTACTAGTCCACAAACAGAGGGCAACATCGTGCTGGTTCTGGTCATCATTCACATCCTAGATCTCCTGCATACTTTGTTCCCCAGGGTCAAATGTCATATCCTTATCCCTGCTATTATATGCCTCAACCAAATCCTGTTCAAGCTCCAATTGTCACAACCACAAGCATTGCCTGAACCACAGCCTTCCCAATCTCATCAACAAACTCAACCTCAACAACACAGCTTCTTCACACCAGGTTTGTTGACTGGAGCAGTTTACCAGATGACTTGTCTGGTCATGACAACTGTTCTCAGGTGCTGGTCAACATGGTGGTGAAAGTCCCTTTGGAAATCTAGCTCTTATGGCTTTGGATTCTGCTGATACTTCATCCATTAATGCCTCTACACAAGGTATCACAGGTATCCTCTGAGGCAAAAGCCAAATATGTTCTGAACCATGCATAGCAGCATTTGCATCTATTAGAGAAGCAAATGTAGCTTTAATCAATAAGAACATTGAGCTAGAACAAATAATTTCCAAAAGCAAAGCTGAATTTGAGTCTGTGCTTAGTGATAAAATGATGAGATTTACAAACTGAAATGCCAAATAACTAATGATAAGGCTAGGGAAGAGATACTTCTAGAGAAGTATAAAGATCTCAAAGAAACCTTGCAGTTACCCAGGTAGAGTGTGATAGATGGGTACAATCATGCAAAGGTTTTGAAATGCTTCTTAGTAAGCAATCTGCTTCCAATGTGAAGTTTGGCATTGGTTACAATCACACTGCTCCACCTACAAATTTTACTCCAAGAGCAGAGGTAGAATCTGATGGTGAGAGTAATAACCAATCCATCTCTTCATGTGATCTACTTTCTGATACAACCCAATCAGAAGTAGAAGTCAGCACCAAGCCCTCTCAGAACCTATCAGCTGATGTTGATGGTTCACTACTGCTGACACTCACATGATCAACTCAGGAGTTAATTCTGAAAGTCCTGAAAGGACTAGAGAGCAGGATTTAACACCTGAAGTTCAAACTCCAACTACTGTCAGTACTGAAAAGAAGAAAACTGTCAGTAGAAAGAGTTTGAAGACTACTAAAGAGGAAGTCAAGAAAGCAAAAAATGCTTCCAAAGCACTGAAGAGCAAGTCTTCAGTTGCTCACCCTCTTTAGTTGATGATCAACCTAAGATGAAGAAGAAACCATGTGAAGTATGTGGTTTGTTCAATCATCTTACAGATGATTGCTGGTACAAAAGAGGTTCCAAACTCAAACAAAAAGAAGAAATTAAAGAGAAAATGGTAAAAATGAAAACAGAGTTTGAGACCACATTGTATCAGCAACATCAAATCCTGTAACCCTTAGTCCTCAAAGAAATCCAAAAAGGAAGGGGTTAAACAGTGACAGCTGAGAGTGCTCAGAAGAAGAAGGTGCAACATAGGAACTTATCAACTCCACTGGCAATGTGTCTGATGAGCTGAAAGCTTTGTCACAAAATCAGACACAGCTGGTTATGATGGTTCAACATCTGTTGGATAGAGTTAACCATTAGATGCTCCTATGTTGAAACCACAGAAAAGGAGATCCAGCCAAAGGAGTCCTCTTCTTCACCATCTTCTTCCCTCTCAAGCTGTTTGTTACTAATAACCTGTTAGTTTACCATCTGTTGATGGACACCGGCCCAAAACCAAAAGGTTTGGGTCTCCAAAACTAACTGATTGTTTATTATTGCAGGGTTCTCCAACATGCCAAAGTAGCATCTGGTATGTAGACAGTGGGGGATCTATGCACATGACTGGGAACAGCTCTCTTCTTCATGACTACTCTCAAGGAAAGAAGGGGTTTGTCTTTTTTGGCAATGATGCTAGGGGTTACATCATTGGAAATGGCTTTTTCTCCAATGGAGAAATCAATTTGATGATGTTAATCATGTGGAAAATCTCAAGTACAATCTCTTGAGTGTCAGTCAAATATGTGATAAAGGCCATGTTGCTCTTTTCACCGGTCAGAACTGTAGGATTCTGTCATCCAAAGTTCTGCATTTGATTGATAAGGTTGGATGATCACACTCTCCTGAGAGCCAACAGGACAGGAAGAGTGTATGCCTTAGATCTTTCCAAGAAAATAGATCTCGAAGGCAATCCTTGCCTATTTTCCAAAGCCTCTTCTCAAGAATCTAAACTGTGGCATAGAAGGCTGGGTCATGTTAATTTCAAAAACATGAATCAGCTTACCCATAATAGTTTAGTCAGAGGCTTACCAATAAAGGAGTTCCACTGTGATGAAACCTGCACTGCTTGTTTAAAAGGAAACAGCACAAAGTCTCATTCCCTCCTATTGAAGAGCCTAAGTCCACTGCCTGCTTGCAATTACTGCATATGGATCTATTTGGTCCTGTGAGAGTAATGAGCATGGCAAAGAAGAAATACTGTCTGGTAATTGTGGATGATTACTCTAGATTTGTATGGACTTTCTTTCTACATTCAAAGGATGAGGTTGCTCAGAAGATTATTCACTTTTGTTGTATATTGAGAAGAAGTATTCCCTCCAGTCAAGTGTATTAGGAGTGACAATGGAACTGAATTCAGAAACCATACACTTGATGACTTCTATCTATCAAAGGGAATCAAAAGGCAGTTTAGCATCCCAGGACTCCAGAACAAAATGGAGTAGTGGAGAGAAAGAACAGGACCCTCATTGAAGCTGCAAGGTCCATGCTGGCTGACTCTGGTTTGCCACTGACCTTTGGGTGAAGCTGTTACACAGCTTGCTATGTGCAGAATAGAGTCTTAGTAAATCAGAGGTTGATGAAGACTCCATATGAAGTTCTCCATCATTTGGCTCCTCTAATTTCATTTTTCAAAGCATTTGGGTGTCCCTGTTTTATTCTCAACACAAAGATCAACTACATAAATTTGATCCTAAGGTGGATGCAGGGTATTTTGTTGGTTATTCATCTACTTGCAAGGCATACAGAGTCTTCAACTGCAGAACAAAGATAGTTGAGAGACTTTGCATGTGAAGTTTAATGAATCACCTTGGACAAGATTCCACAAACCCTATGGAGTTGTTTGATTTGGACATACTGCAATATGTTCCTTATCAACCTCCAGCTATTGCAGATCCTGTGGATAAATCATCTTCTGCAGCATGTCTCCACCTGGTGGTGTTGATGATGATGATGATAATTTCAATACTCACCTTTTCAAGTTTAGCGACCAACTGCCTATGTCTGCTAAATTTGATGTTCCTGTAGCTTCAGCAGTTCCATCCACAACAAATGCTGATGAGATCTCTGTTTCCTCTACATCTTTTGAGTTACCATCTAATTCTTGGTTTCACGAGTCTACTCAACATCTGCTGCTGCTGAAGGTTCTACAAACACTTGCACAGATCTCATTGTTTATCAAGAACTGAAGAATCACCCCATGTCTCAGATTATTGGTGATATCAATGTTGGTGTTTCAACTAGAAGTCAGTTGTCTAACTTCTGCTCTATGCTCTCTTCATCATCATCAGCTAGAGCCAAAGAACTACCATGTTGCTTTGAGAGACAATGGATGGGTTGAAGCTATGCAGCTTGAGCTACTTTAGTTCAAGAAACAGCAAGTGTGGGAACTTGTTCCTCTTCCCCCAGGTAAGTGTGCAATAGGCACTAAATGGGTGTTTAGGAATAAAACTGATGAAATGGGCTTATTGTTAAGAACAAGGCTAGACTGGTTGTACAGGGTTTTCACAAGAAGAAGGTATTGACTATGATGAAACCTTTGCCCCTGTAGCCAGACTAGAGGCAATCAGATTGTTCTTAGCCTATGCTGCATTCCACAATCTTAAAGTTTTTCAAATGGATGTCAAGAGTGCATTTTTATATGGTAAAATAAAGGAAGAAGTTTATGTGTGTCAACCACCAGGATTTGAGGATAATAACATCCTGAATGGGTGTATAAACTTGATAAGGCTCTTTATGGGTTGAAACAAGCTCCTAGAGCCTGGTATGAGACACTCTCTACTTTTCTTCTTAAGAATAATTTCACTAGAGGCTCCATTGATAAAACTTTGTTTATTAAGAAGGTGGAGAGACTTGTGAAGGACCAGATGAGCTTGACACAAAAGCAGCCTGAAGAGGTGCTCCAGACGTCTTAACTTGAGAAGTGGCATTATACAAAGTTGGATTCTGAGTGTACGAAGACTTCTGAGCTTGATACTTCGTCCTTAGTGCTTCTTCTCGCATCTTTAGTAAGAAATCATTGATGTCCAACTTTGATAGCAATCCATTCTGTCTCAGATTTGACACAAAAGAACCCGACTTTCTGGCAACCCGTCAGCAAAATTGACACTTTATCTTCCATGGTAGTTGTGACACCATGTGTGTGCAGCTCGCTCATCAAATGGTAGAATCTATTAATGACATCGTCTAAACTCTCTTTTCCTATCGATGAAAACTTTTCAAATTATTTCTTTAGTTCCTTAGCTTTAATTGCCTTCAACGAAGCATTCCCGTCATATCTTTTTTCCAGCTTATCTCATAACTTCTTGGCTTGTTTATTCTCTGAGAATTGGTGAAAAATGTCCTTAGGGATAGACTGTGTTAGGAATGCATATACTCTCTTTGCAGCATTATATTTAACTTTCTGTGCATCAGTCATTCGTCCTAGAGTAAGTTTCACCCCATCTGCTCCCACCGGCATACTATACCCAATCTCGATAGCTTCCCACAAATTTGGATCCACTCCATTAAGGTAGATCTCAAAACGTTGTTTCCAGTGGGGAAACTCATCTAACGTTAAGAGTTTTGGTGGTTTATTATGATTCCCCACCTCACTCTCAAGAAACAGTAGGTTCTGGATCCTTGAGTCCTTACCGACAATAAACGCTGACATCTGATCTTCCATCTCGATTAACTTTTAAGTGTACTAAACAAACTGTCAAACTGGTGCGACTGGGTGATGCGAATGGGCTATCCGTGCGAATGAACTATGCGATTGGTTCAATCGTGCGGCTGAACTAAGCGATTGGTTGAGTCGTGCGAATGAAGCTGATGCGTATGAACACTGTGCACGGATTGTTCAGTCGTACGAATGGAGATGCGACTCAGTCCAATCGTGCATCTGGTGTATGCGAATGAAGTCCAGTCGTGCGAATGGCTCACTTGTGCGACTGAAGCTGCTCTTTTACGAAAATTTCTAGGTTAAACGTGTTTTAGCCGTAAAAATTCGAAATTTCGCAAACCCTAATCGCCTGAGGCCGTAGAAACCAAAACTTGATGAGCATGGAATGTCCAAGACAACTTTTGACACAAAAGATTGCGTTTTTTAGTGTAAAAACAAAAACTTTTTATCAATCTTGATTGAATCACACATAATCAAGACCCAATGCTCTGATACCACTTGTTAGGACCTGGTATTTGAATGAAATACCGAATGATTAACGTGTAAACGAAGCCAATAGTGCAGAATCCTATTTGATTGGCGATCTAATCAGTGAGAACGCACGTAGAATCAATAAAGTATTGAATCAAACGTTAAGAATCGATTAGGAATCGATCTACAGCGTTCTATGAACTTGGAGTATCAACTTGGAGGCTTCTGGACGGCTAGGGTACATCTGGAGTCAAAATAGAATGAGTGCTTTCATTTTTCCACGAATTGGGTTGTATTTATAGGTTAGTATTGTTCATTCGTGCGACTAAACCATTAGTATGGTTCAATCGTGCGATTGAACATGCGGTTGATTCATCCACACGACTGAGTGTTCAGTCGTGCGATTGAGCCAATCATATGTTACAATCATACGACTGATCCAGTCTCCTGGTTCAGTCATGCGACTGAGTCATTCGTGTGAAGTTATTCATGCGTATGGTCCATTCGCATGGGCCATTCGCATGAGAACTTCATTTTGTTAAGTTTGAATGTATTAATTAATATAACATTATGTGTAACAATTCAAACAACCACAAACCTAATTAACCAATTCAATATCGACTCATTAATGAAATATTAAACATTATAAATAACAAACAACCAATATCATTTCATTAATCATTCCAAGCATTACATTAGAATCAGACAAACAAGATCTATTACATTCTTATCATGATCTAGGGACATACATGTATCAACACATCTATACATGGCAAGATATGGTTCAGTTGCCTCTACATGATCTCTTTGACATGAGAAGACACTTTGACAGCCTGAAGGATCCTGATCATCTTATGATGAAGGGAATGGTGATCATCCTAATGAATACTGTTAATATCTAAAGTTTTCTAGATGTTTGGTAGCATCAGCCTAGGGGGAGAAATACTCTAAGTGTGAAATCTTCCGAAGCCAAGACCAACATCTTCCAAAGCCAAAGATGAAGTCTTCCGAAGCCTCAGAGACAAAGTCTTCTGAAGCTTCAAGTTCATGAAGACAGATTTCTTCCGAAGACTTTTAGTAACATGCTTTATCTGATGTACTGTTCCATAAAGCTGGACACCTTTCTGTTGCAACTCTGCAAGTCTCCAACTAACATGGTTTGGTGAAAAGGTCCATGCTTTTGGTAACTGTACATTGAGGTTTTGAGTCTGTAACTTTCTACTTTATGTACTTTATCCTTTTATAATAGATAAGGATGTGAGCTATGGCATGTCATAGTCACTAGTTAAAAGGCAATCTGCCTTTTGACTCTACAATTGATTTTGTGTGTGTCTAGTCAATTGTATCTAGCTGGCTTTCAAAGTATAGCCGGTTGTAGGAAGTTGTATAAGTATCTCATGTTCTTGTATCTTTCAAATATGCTTTTGTAACACTTGTAATAGAACATAGAGAAGGCAATATACTGCATTCTTGAAAACCAAACACTTATGTTCTGTCTCATATATTACTTGTGTTCTTAGTATCACCACTTGGTTAATCCAGTTTACTGTTTGATCTAAGTTTAGTTTATCTCCTCTTTGTGTTGTTGTGTTGTAACTCTACACCCTTAACGATCCTGCAGAAATCTTCTGAAGATGCTAAATCTGTGAACAAAACAACATCAAGCCAATCCAAAAGACTTCACAAAAAGGTGGACTTGGCTAAGAAGAAGTCAATCATTAGTGATAATTTCTTTGATCATTTTGAAAAGGGATCACATGTGTCTCAATCAAAAGCAAAAGATGATGAAACCTTCAAAAGTGTAGGTTCATCTTCTAAATCAAAATATCAACCAAAGAAAGATAAGGTGAAGGAAGAATCATTTAAGAAAGAAGACTCCAAAGCTTCTGCACCAGCTTCAACGGAATCATCCTCACCACCATCAAATCAAAATGAATCAACTAGATATGAAATTAATATTGAAACTTTAGTATTACGTCATGAAGGAGTAAAAATTTTAGACACTATTGACAAACCCAAGATCATTCAGACTTGGGTTGTCACTTCTAACTGATTTATTTCTGAATGTAGGAACAATATTGGAGAGCTGACAACAAGTGGTATGTTGACAGTGGTTGTTCCAGGCATATGACAGGAAACTGTTCACTTCTTCATGATTTCAAACATAAAAATGCTTCTTATGTGGCATTTGGTGGGGAGAAAATGGGAGGTAAAATTGTTGGTGAGGGATGATAACAAATGGTGTACTCAAGTTTGAGAAAGTAAATTACTGTGAAAATTTACAGTATAATCTACTTAGTGTGTCTCAAATTTGTGATCAAAATTATATCACATTGTTTGATAATTCTAACTGTTACATTCTTAAACCAGGATTTATTGTTCTAGAAGAATGGTTCCTCCTCAAAGCATCAAGAAAATGAAACACTTATGTTTTGGATATGAACAACACTTCTCTCACAAAACATGAAACATGCCTTATATCTAAACTATTAGGAGATTTGTCTCAATTATGGCATAGAAGGCTTGTCCATTCTAGCATGAAGAACATGAATGAATTGGTGAAAAATGACCTGGTCATTGGATATCCAACAAAGAGTTTCATTGCTCAAGTCACTATTCTTCTTGTTACAAAGGAAAACAACATAGAATGTCACATTAATCCAAAATTATCAATACTAATACTACACCACTCAAATTGCTTCACATGGATCTGTTTGGTCCTACCAATGTGATGAGCATTGGAAAAAGGCAATATTGTTTGGTGATAGTTGATGATTTCACAAGATTCACATGGGTCTTTTTCTTAAAACAAAAGAGTGAAACATCAGAAACATTAATGGACTTTGTGATCAAGATTGAGAATCAACTTGATACAAAAGTTAAAATTTTTAGGAGTGACAATGGTACTGAATTTGTCAATTTTGAACAGGATTCCTTTTGCACGAACAAAGGTATTGCAAGGCAATTTAATGCACCAAGAACTCCACAACAAAATGGGGTTGCTGAAAGAAGAAATAGAACTCTTATTGAAGCAGCCAGAACAATGCTAGCTGATTCACAATTGCCCATCACTTTTTGGGCTGATGCTGTGAATACTACATGCAATGTTCAAAATAGAACATTAATTGTCAAAGAACATAACAAAACTCCTTATGAGCTCTTATTTAAAATAAAACCATATATAGGATATCTTAAAGTCATTGGATGTCATGTAACTGTTTTGAACATAAAAGAGTCATTAGGAAAATTATCAGAAAAAGCATATGATGGTTTCTTTGTTGGATAGTCTTCAACATCTAAATCATATTGGGTTTATGTTCCACAACATAACATTGTGGAAGAAACTCCTAATGTATCTTTTGATGAAACTGTATTTACAAAGTCAGTTAAAGGTTCATCACGGTTGTTTGACATAGATGCTTTATCTAAATCATTTAACTATGATCATTTGAATAATGCAGATCTAATGCAGTATGTTATCCATTTGTTCCACCTCATATGACTGAAGTAACCTTATCTGCTGATCCTCCAAGGATACCCCCATCCTCGGGTGAAAACACATCAGTAGTAGCAGATACCACATTGGAAATGAACATGGTACATCCGGAGATGTGAATGTTGTCCCTCCAACAGAACCAGACTCTCAAGTGAATACAAAAAACATTGGAAATGATTTATGTCCTCACTTATCATCCGGAGAAGTTCCTACGGAAGAGCAACATGCTTCCGGAGAAGTTCCTACGGATGAGCAAAATGATTCTGGAGAAGTTCCTACAGAAGAGCAAAATGGTTCCGGCGAAGTTCCTACGGAAGAGCAACATGCTTCCGGGGAAGTTCCTACGGTCGAGCAAAATGCTTCCGGAGAAGTTCCTACGGAAGAGAAAAATGGTTCCGAAGAAGTTCCTACAAAACAGCACACCAAGACTGGAGATGCTCCTGCAGCCCATACAGAAGACTCTCATGATCCTTCAACTCATGTTCAACATTTTGACTATTTCTTAAACTCTCAACTTGATTTGGATAAGTGTGAGGCAATGGAAAGGACTAATCTAGGATCATGTATACCAGTTGAATCAACACCTTCAATAAGAATCCATAATACTCATCCAGTCAACAACATCATTGGAAATCCAACAAAGAGAACTACAAGGAGCCAAAGTGGTAGTGCCAACCTTTGTCTCTTTAGTTGTTTTCTTTTTCAAGTAGTCCCTCCAAACATCACTGCTGCTTTAAAAGACAATAGTTGGATTGAAGCTATGCAAGAACAGCTTCAACAGTTGAGAAAGCAAAAGGTATCGTCTCTAGTTGATCTGCCTGAAGGTCAACATCCTATTAGAACTAGATGGCTATACAAAAACAAACTAGATGATAGAGGGATTATTGTAAGAAACAAAGCAAGGTTGATTGCACAAGGATACACTCAAGAAGAAGGAATAGACTATGATGAAGTTTTTGCACCAGTTGCAAGAATTGAGGCCATAAGAGTGTTTCTGGCTTATGCATCGTATAAGAAGTTCACTGTGTATTAGATGGATGTCAAGTGTGCATTCTTATATGGGAAGACTGATGAGGAGGTTTATGTGTCATAACCCCCTAGTTTTGAAGATCCTCATTATCCCCATAGGGTATACAAACTAGATAAAGCCTTGTATGGTGTTCATCAAGCACCAAGAAAATGGTGTGAAACACTATCATCTTTCTTGCTCAAGCATGTCTACAAAAGAGGAACTATTAACCAGACACTCTTTCTTAAACATGAATATCAAGATCTCATAGTAGTTCAAATATATGTCAATGACATTATATTTGGTTCAACTAATAAGATATTGTGTGTATTTTGAAGAGCTGATGAAATCTAAATTTCAGATGAGTTCAATGGGTGAATTAACCTTCTTTCTTGGCCTTCATGTACATGAAAAATCTAATGGGATCTTCATCAATCAAGAAAAATACATACATCAAATTCTGAAGAAATACAATCTTGCTGAAGTATCCTCATGCAAAACACCAACATCAACAATTGATAAGACTATTCCTGATCCTTCTGGAAAATCTATTGATCAAAAATTATATAGATCAATGATAGGTTCACTTATGTATTTAACTGCCAATAGACCTGATATTATGTTTGTTGTGTGTGTATGTGCTAGGTACCAATCTGATCCCAAGGAAAACCAAGACTTGGTCTTTGGTATCCACAGGATGGAGACTTTACACTCTACTCATACTCAGACAGTGACTATGGTGGATGTAACAGTAATAGAAAATCAACAACCAGTGGATGTCAGTTCATTGGACCAAGGCTAGTGTCATGGCAGTGCAAGAAACAAACCAATGTTTCTATATCCACTACCAAGGCTGAGTACATAGCTGCTTCAGCTAGTTGCTCTCAAGTTCTTTGGTTGCAAAGCCAATTGCTTGACTATGGTTACGACTTCCTTCTAACTTCAATTTATATAGACAATTCTGCTGCTATGTTTATAATTGCTAATCCTGTGCAACATAGTAAAACAAAACTTATTGAGATAAGATATCATTTTCTGAGAGATTGCTCAAAAAAAGGTTTGATTAAGTTAGTCAAAGTGGATACAAGCTGATTTGTCACTAAAGCCTTTGACTCAGTCAGATTTTAATTTCTGGTTGAATCTCTAGGCATGATTAACTTAGATTAATCAAGTTAAACAAACAAAATATTGTGTGTCATGATACTTAAGCATGACATATGCATGGGAAATGATAGTACACTATAGCTTTGCTTATTCCTAAATTCATAAATAACAATAAATCTCAGCAAGTTTCTTGATATGTGAGTAGATTCATCTTGAGTGGAAACTAAACTGAGTGCATGCCAAACATAATGCTAAAGTGATTGTTTGTGGGAAACTTCATTTTGAGAATACAAGGTGAGTCTTTTTCTTATGTAACCAAATCACTCATCTAAACACACTATGTACCAACACTTTATAATAGCTATCTTTGCAAATCATACTCCTTCTGTTTTGTGTAAACAAAGACCTGGGTGTATGATCACCATACTGAAATTCAGTTACAAACAATGAACAGATCATGATCCTCATCATCCCTCTATTTTGTGTAAACAAAGGCTTGGGTTAAAGGAACCTCTATTTTATATGAGTAAAGACCTGGTGACCTGATGATGATCATATCTAAGCTCTTAAAAGAATCCTATGTGATCAATTGTATATTATCTTGAGTTTTTACATTATTGCATTAATGAGATGTCAAATGCATCTCAAGATAGATCTTATAACTTAAAGTACATAGTTCTTAAGTGTGAAAAAGTGATGATTTGACTTGCAAAGGGAGGACAAAATCTTTGTAATTGAATGTGAAGCCCATAACAGTTATTTCTAAATCAACATGAAAGCATGATAATCAACATGCCTAGTTGATACATGAGCTCTTCTATGGATTTAAGTGGATAATATACTTGCAATCAAAACTTTCTTCAGGTATTAATTCAACAAAATAACTCATCAGGAAGAGGCTTAGTATTAAAGTATGATCCCATAATATGTGTATATATGTCTGATCATCATCATACAGCTAAAAATCATGTTATTCCTCTTAAAGAAATTTATGATAAATGCTTAGTTTCACCATTAATCACAAATTTAGGGGGAGTACAATACATGAAGTTAAGTTTCTCAATCAGCAGCATTGTCTATCTCATCATCAATATGAAGGAATTGGAATCTGAGCATCATCTTAGCTACTGGATACATGAGAATTTTATTAAAATCTTTTTGAACTTTCTTATGCTAAATTGCCATGTATACAAAGTCTACAAGGTCCTAAAGTAATAAATGGTTCTAACCAATGGACTTGGACCATACATTCAACAATATTTCTTTGCATTGTGCATTAGCAGAAGCTACAGTGCTATATTAAACATTAGTAGAAGTTACAATGTGGAAAACGTAAATCTTTATCCGTAGATTGGTAAACTACAAATGAACAAAGGTCAGCAAATGTAATTTAATTTTATAGTTTGGTAATCTGTGAAAATGTAAATTACACTTCAGCAGCAGATGTTGTTGATCCGTAGATGTTCTACGGAAGAATACGTTGTGGGTCCTATTTAATTAATGAGATAAAATTAATGTGTCTGAGAGTATAAATGATGCGGTCTGACTTCTCAAATTCATTATTCGCTTTTTTCAGCTCACTTTTCAGACCTACAAAAACTCACTCTCAACAAACTTTTCCCTCCTCCATAGCATTTAAAATTTTACCGCATCAAAACATTATAGAAACATATATCTGTGTCCCTAATATGTTGTTATTAAGGTAAAACATGTTGTAATGTTCAAGAATGGACTGCTTGATTCGTGTTTTATTCTCAACTATTTGTATTCTCATGTGAATAATGTGATTCTAATGAAATCTTTTTTTATGAACAGATGGATAAACGATTTGCGAGAGAACACAATGTTTGTGCCTTCTTAAACCCTGATGATCCTGTTTCAGAAGGGTGTCAAGAAATTATCAGATACCTAAGAAGATCGAGGCTGTCTATGCCTATCAAGAGAGCCTATTATTTATCAATCACATATCACTAATTTCTAGAACTTTGCACGCATAGACGAAGATGGTGAAGTTATTGTGGCTATTGTGAAGAATCGACGACTGAGAGTCGATGAACAGACAATAAGAAGGGTTCTTGAGTTGGGAGACGTCGAAGCTACTCATCCTGATGTGTTCGAAGATGAATACATAGAGAATGTATTTCTTCTGATGGGATATGATGATGATTTTAACAAAGGAGAAATCAAGAAAGGAAGACTTTGCAAGCCATACAGATTTCTCTGTCACACTTACCTTAAGTGCATGTCGAACATAAAATCTGGTCTTGACAGATTCTCAAGGCACATTTCTCTGGGATTATTGGTGTTTTTGAGGGAAGAACCTACAATTATTCAAAGTACATCTTCAACTGCTTAAGTGATCACATCAAAGTGCAGAAGGCTGATAAGATGTATATGTTTCCAAGGTTCTTGCAACTGATCATTAATGTTGATCTGCCTGGAACTACTGTGGATGGTGGGTTTTTGTTCAAGCACACCTTGGCAGATCAGTACTGAACAAAATTTCTGGAAAATATGAAAGAGATGACATGGACATGTTTGCTCATGTGATTGATGCTACTGTTGATATTCCTCAAGAGCTTGTGTGGGATGTTCAACAAGAGGACTCTCCAGCCAATTTAGTACAAGACACTCATTCACCTGTTATATCACCCATGCATCATCAATCTCAAGCATCCCAACCACAATCACCAAACAGCCAAAACACAGAGCCAATCTCTCCAATCCACCATCCATCACCAAATCAGCATCATATGCAACTTTATCAACAACCTCCAAATCAAGAAAATTCAGCCACTGAGAGCATCTTCATTGGGGAGACAGAGTTAGCCTCTCAAGCAAGTACAGTCAAACTGTCATTATCCAACATTGAATCACTTGTACTCTCAAATGAGACTATACCAGTTTCTCCAGTCATGATCATCACCAACAACAACAATCACATCAAGAATCGAAAGTTCAAGCAATTGAAATCAGTTCAAGCTCAGCAGGTGAAGCCCAGAAAGAAGTAAAAGTTGATGAGATTGCTTCTCAACATCAGGAAGGATAAAAAGAAGCAAACCATGTTGATGTGATAGCATACATGAAGAGGATCTAAGTGATGCTAATATCCCTGTCAGCAAGAGTTATCTGGTTGCTGAGTACAACAAGCTAGTGCTGAAATCGAACAAAAGAAAGCAACGAATACAGGAGCTGAAGGGAGTGATTAGAGAAAAGGATGAAGAGCTGATGAAACAAGAAGCTAGAATAAACAGGATGAGAGAAGATGCTAATGCGACAATGAAGTCATTGATGCTCTACTTGATAAGGAGTCTGAGCTTAAAGAGTGAGTAGAAGTTGAAAAGGAAGAAAAAGAAAGGGTGACGATGAAGCTTGAACAAGCAAATAACTCTATGTTTGCTCAATCAAATGTGATAAAAAGAAAAGAAGAGATTGAGCAGCTCAAAATGAAGATCTGTGCATTAGAGTCAAATGCTGATGTTTCAACTGTTCAAACAAAACAATCTGCTGAGGCATCAAAAGAGTTAATTCAGTACTCAAGGAAGAGAAAGTATCTTGGTGTTGCAGAGAAGAAGATGACAACTGATGAAAGTTCTTCCAAGAAACAAAATCTCACATCTCCTGAACACACACCTTGAGTAGATTTATCGACTATGAAGTCTATCTCTCACCAGGATGATGATAGTGATGAAGAGTGTAAAGAGCTGATCAAGGAAGACACTCGAACAGATCAGGAAGTCTCAAAGGTTGATGATCTTCTGACTTCAAAAGACATACTAGAAGAGAGGCCTGAATCAAGTATGTTCATGACACTCATAAACCATGGTTTCCCTTATGACATGGTTGAGAGGCTAAACATGACTGAGATGAAGAATCTGTTGAAAGAATTTGAGCTTGCATGCTTTATGATACCAAATTATGACTATGAAGCCTTCAGCACCTTTCAATCCATCCAGAAGATAAAGAAGGAGTTCGGACATTGTGACACAGCTAAGCTGAGTAAATACAACATGACTTGCTGGTTACAAGGCCATAACTACAAACCACATGAGCTTAATGGAAGGTTAGTAGGACAACTTAGAAGGATGATGGAGCATGTGATGAAAGTTGAGCTGGATACTGGAGTAAAATTCAGAACTGAATCTCCACATCCATCTTATGAGCAACAAAACAAACTTCCTGCTGAACCTATAACAGTTGAACCTAAAGATCAACACAAAGGGAAGGACAAATTGATCAGAGAGCTAAGAGAATTAATACCGTGCAAAGTATGCCCACTTGGCACTATAGTGAGGGAGATAACTGAAGAGAAATCCACTCTGATACAACTAATAGACCATCTCACAACTCTCAGTTCTGTGGAAGAGAATAGGACATGGCCTGGAAATATGACCCAGATTGGGATTGTGCTATTATTAAATGAATATCTGGAAGAGTTGAATACTTCCATGATGTATTTTCAGTGGTGAGTCTGCCAGAGAATGACATTAAAGATCTTCAAAGCCTGATCATCTACAATCATCCAATTCACCCTAGAGGAAGAGACTTCTCAACTCTAGTGGGAAAGCTCAAGACTAAATTTAAAGATGATGTCTTCAGAGAAGCTAAAAGAGAAGATGCAAAGCATCAGAAGAGAATCAAAGGGCTTAACAGATACAAGTCCAATCCCTAATAATCTGTAGATGATGAATTCTTGAAGAGGGTTTGCTACAAAAGCAGAACTATAGCAGTAATCAATGCATTGAAGGGACTCAATTCACATACCCTATAACTGAATGGGGTTATGTTGAGAAAACAAAGGAGTTGGTCCTTCTAAGAAATGCTGAAAACAAGAAAGCTGACCAGATCAGGATCTTTGATCCTATGGAAATCAAATTACTTCATCCCAGCTACACCTCGTACCTTAATGACAAATTCTTTCCCAAGCTGGCTGATGAAAAAGCACAAAATGATTTGTTCCTGCATGTCCATGTGATACATGTAATTGACAAATTACATGCCAAAGCCTACAAAAGAAGAAGATTCAATGCTGGACTGCTGAAGGCAACAACTTTTGATGAATTCACAGAACTCAAAATTTCAGAGCAAGATGAGCTAGAAGTAGTGAATAACAACAATGTGTTAGACACCCACTACGGAGGAAATGTTCTGGGGATAAGCTTTGAGACTCTGAAGAAGTTCAGCAAGATGAAGATCAACTACAAGTATGATGATCAGAAGACTGTTGTGTCTTACTTCTACAACAAAATCATTGCCAGAGTCAAGGAGCTTTCTGTTTTGAAGGATTGATGACTAGGATCTAAACCTAAGGGGGAGCATTGTTAGATCTAGGACTTATAGGTCTAGATCAATTTGTATAGGCTTAGAACTTTAATCAGTTCTTGTAATAAATTTGTAACTGTCATTTATTATGCATGCATTAATTATATATGCTAACCCATATATGTGTGTTGTGGATAGTTGTAGGTACAAACATTATTCTTGGTCAATTTTTGAAATTGACCAAGTGTAAGAAACATCTACGGTGCTCCAGCTACAGGAACTCCCTCTCAACTTTGTCCATCTCACGGTGAGGACAGAACTCCTTAGTCACCAGCCTCTTCAACTCCGGCCATCTCATTCTTCTGATAGCCCGGTTACCCTCAGCTTGGACAATATTGTCCCACCAACACAGAGCCGAGTTCACAAACGAATGGGCAAAAAACTTCACCTTTTGGTCCTCTCGACACTCGCTGATGTTCAGAACAACTTCCATCTCTCTCACCTACCGGTGAGCAGCAACGGCAGTTCCATTACCATCGAAGGTTGGGGGCTTGCATCTTTGAAATTCCCCATAGTTGCAGCCTCATGCCACCTCCAGCGTAGGCTCTTCTTCTTCCTCTTCTTCTCCATCATCAGATAGAACCGTCTTAGTCTCGGGTTGTCTCCTTTCGCTCATTGGTCTACTCCTTTCCTTCCTTTCTCCTTCCCTCACAGCCTTGATAACTTCGGTCACCACAGAGGGTAAGATTGTCTGCATGACCTGATGAACTTCTTCCACAACAGCCCCCTTCATCGAGGCCCTTAAGTTAGCACTCTCATCACCACCCTCTGGATGAGGGGTCTCTGGTTCTTCATGAACCACCTTTTTGGCCCTAGGCCTTCCTCTCGTAACCCATGGTTCAACACCACGACCTCCACCATGTGAATCTTTAGATGATCTACCACCGGCCATCCTCAACACACACACTGAAAGATTTAAACACCAACACGGTCATTCAAGGGAACAACTCAGTTTATGTCAAGTATAGTAAGTCACTAATTACAGTTGCCAGTTGTGATTAGCCACTTACTTTACTCTTCATACCCTAAGCATTACCTATCTTGACTACATCAGTATCTCAATCTACCAGCAACACATAACCACATAACATGCGCACGTAATACTGGTTAACATTAAGAAAATACCTAACGGCACGCAGCTACTCGGGTTGGCAACCCTTCCATTTCTATCCCATACTCAGTTTAAGTTTAGGTTTATTTTGAAATTTTACCCGTTTCACTTAAACTTTGGCTTTGATACCAACTTCTAAGGCCCCGTTTCCGGACGCTTACAATTGGTCATTCATTGCACATAAAACATATAATTACATTTATATTTCATAAAACATCACAGCGGAACATTAAAATAACTTTTCATTTCATAATAACTTCTTTTGCAAGTTAATACAATCATTCATTACACATCTTCGTTTGTTCGCATTACAATGCAAAAACATTAACAAAATAATGCCATCCAAAATGCCAAGTAGTTGCCTTGTGCCATCCTCAACAACCTTACCTGCCAACTGGAAAAATGCAAAAAAGTTAGCGTGTTGAGTGAGTTCTAGATTTATAATAATATTACACTACCTTTCATTCATTAAATGATTTCTATTACTATCACAAGTGATCACACATCATTCGTACACATAGATAATATCATTATTATCTTCTTTTACTATTCATCACAAACTTTCATTAACTCTTTCCTTCTTATCACATTCTTCTTCACTAACTGGATCAGTGTCATCAGCTATGCCCTAAACAAATGGGGTACTAGGCCAAAGTTCATAATTGACTTCCATACTGCACATAGCCTGGCACCAGGACGGGGTAAGCGAGAAAGATCCTAACTATATTCTATACCCCCAACATTATGCATAACTCAAGTACTGTGCCGAAGATCATAAATGACTTCCACATTACACATAGCCTGGCACCAACACTGAGGTGGGTAACCACTATAAACTGTTGTATACTACATCACCAACATTATGCATAACTCGAGTACTGGCCGAAGATCATAAATGACTTCCACACTGCACATAGCCTGGCACCAAAACCGAGGTGAGTAATCACTATAAACCACTGTATACTACACCCCCAACACTATGCATAACTCGAGTACTGAGCCGAAGATCATAATGACTTCCACACTACACATAGCCTGGCACCAGCATGGAGGTGAGTAATCACTATAAACCACCGTATACTACACCCTAACATTACGCATAACTCGAGTACCGGGCCAAAGATCATAAATGACTTCCACACTACACATAGCCTAGCACTAGCACCGAGGTAAGTAATCACTATACAAATGGTTGGTCATAAAGACGGACCCCGGTGTGCATCCTTTTGGGGTAGCTAACCCACACACCGTTAGACTACACCCTTCATTGGGTGTGTTCCCACATAAAAGGCTTGCAAGACTTACTTTAGTATCCTCTCTTATTAATGCATGCACACCATCATTATGTTCCTTTTTTCATTATCTTTCATAATACTTTTCATTTCATTCATCAACATTCAACGTAAAGCCACCGGAAAATAAACATACATCACAAGGAGCACAAACATAAACAATCAACATCATCATACAGGGCATCATACATACATAACATACATCATACATACCATCATGCATAAGCATCAATTATACATCATAACATGCCCATGATAACATCCATGACCTCAAAAGATCAACTTACATAGCCCTTGGGAACCTACCAAGTCAAAACCTAAATTTCACCTTTTTCCACAAGGAGTCAGAAAATATTTTAAGTGTTCATCCGCATTTGTCTTTTTGTTCATCCGCATTTGTTTTAGTTCATCCGCATTGACTTTTCTCATCCGCATTTGTTCATCCGCATTGACTTTACTCATCCCCATTTCCCCCTAATACTCATCCGTATTTCCCATACTGAGTCAATGTTCATCCGCATTTCCCATAGTTAGTCAATGTTCACCCGCATTTCCCATACTTAGTCAA
Source organism: Flaveria trinervia (assembly GCA_025506515.1). Classification (NCBI taxonomy): domain Eukaryota; kingdom Viridiplantae; phylum Streptophyta; class Magnoliopsida; order Asterales; family Asteraceae; genus Flaveria; species Flaveria trinervia. Next base: position 50,560,571 of record CM046451.1, read on the forward strand.
TGCTCATCCGCGTTTTCCATACTTAGTAAATGCTCATCTGCATTAATTGTTCATCCGCATTGACCTTCCATCCGCATTGACCTTCCATCCGCATTGATTTTCCATCTGCATTGACCTTCCATTTGCATTTTTCAACACTTAAGCAGTTTTTCTAAACTTAGGCGTGTGAACTACTGTGTTGGGTGCAGGAGCAGCCTAGGGCACACTATTCATGAGATTCAGTTCCCAAATCTCATCTTTCATGTTCTAAGCTTAACTCTTACATTCTAAGCCTTAGATACACAACCATAACATCATCAAATCATGAACACAGTCCAGAATCATACTATAACATCATCATTCACACATTCAAACATAAGGGTATAAAACCCAGTTTTATAGAAACATACATTCATGCATTTCCATCCCTAAAACAATTAAAAACTAGTAAAAGAAGGGTCCTAGAACTCACATTTACAGCTCTTGAGTACGGCTTCTTCCAAACTCATTTGCAATTGAGTTCAACCACCTAGAACCCCACTAAAAACATACACCTGAGGAAAGGCCAGTTAAGAACACCATACAACCATGAATTCTTACCTTGAATTCGAATCTTTCTTCTTGTTTTTCTCCAAAACCCGAAAACTCTGCACTTTCTCTCTCTAGAATCCGTAAGCAGAAAGGTGATGTGCAAGAGCGGGTGGCCATCACCTTTATTCACCGACTTTTCAAAGTTTTGTCCATTTGACACCCTTAGTCCCTCCATTTGAGATTTATTTCCTTTCTTTCCTTTTACTTCACTTTATTCTTTCTTTACTAACTTTAAAGATAAATGGTGTTACAGGAATCAAACAATCAATAAACATTCAATGCAAGAAATACTCAAATGCTTGTTTGTATTGATAAAGATAATTGATTACAATAAATGCTAGGGTTCGAGCATTGTAAGGCCCCGTTACCGGGACGCTTACAACTGGTAAATCATTGCACGTAAAACTTATAATTACATTGACTTCAATAAGTATTGCAACGGAAACATAAAAATGGCTTTTCATATCATTACAAATGCTTTTGCAAGTTAATAAAACATTCATTTGAAACATAGTTTGTTCACATAACAATGCAAAAACATAAACAAAAGAATGCCATCCAAAAGAGCCGAGTAGCCGCCCATAGCCATTCTCAACAACGTTACCTGCGAACTGGAAACACATAAAAGTCAGCGTTGCTGAGTGAGTTTTAGTTTTATAATAAAACATACTTTTCTTTCATTAAAACAGTTCTTTACATTCATGTAATAATACATCATACGTACACATATATAATATCATTATTATCTTCTCATTCATTCATTCATACTTTCATTCTTTCATTCGTACGTTCATTAACTTTCGTATTCTTTGAAGATTACATATTTTCTTTCCTTCAACCATAATCTTTACCCTGTTATTCCTGGTACTGGACCTAGGTCTATCATAGACCAGCTATAACCCAGCTATTCCTAGGGTAGAGTTTAGATATACAACTGCTATGTGCAATACCCAGCTATTCCTGATACTGGACCTAGGCTATCATAGACCAGCTATAATGGTGCTCCGCACCTCTAGTCATAGTACCTAGGGTATGCAACAATGGTGCTATACAAATGGTCAATCACAAAGAAAGACCCCAATGTGCATCCTCCCGAAGTAGCGAACCCACACACCGTTAGGCTAACACCTTTTAATGGTGTGTGCTGAAATATTATGCTTGCAAGACATTCTTTACTTTCATCATTCTTTAATGCATGCATTCTTACTTCATGTTCCTCTTTTCTTTGTCTTTCACTTTAATTTACATAATACTTTCACTTCATTCATTAACGTTCAACGTAAAGTCATGGGAAAGATAAACATACATCATAACAAGGAACATAACATACACAGTCATCAACATCATACAGGGCAACATCATACCTACATAACATACATCATGTATAAACATGCAACACCATCATCATCATGCCCAACATACTCCCTAAGGCCTCAACAGTAATCTTACATGAACTTACAGGAACTTTCACGTCAAAACTTACATCTGCACTTTCCAGGGAAAGTCAGTAATTAAACTACACTTCCCTCGGGTACACCAGCCCTACTTGGGCGTATGGGAACCCTTCAGTTGCATGGCCTCTAGGCAACTGAACATCATGCGATTGAACCAATACGAATGAACACCTATGCGAATGAAAACCGAATCGTGCGAATGAAACTAATGCAAATGGACTCCGTGTGGAAGAGTCCCATGCGACTGGTCGTAATGCGGATGGAATTTATGCGACTGGGCTCCCAGTCGTGCGAATGATCCCTTAGTCATGCGAATGAACCTCAATCGCACCTCAATCGGCCGTATGACCTCCATTCAGTCGCCTAGCCCTAGCTGATGTAGAATGCAGTTCATCCCAATTCGGTCGCCTAGCCCTAGCTGATGCAGAACGATTGAATTCTAGGTGGGTCATCGGGTTATGTTGAAGATCTCACCTTGGAAAGGTATTATCTGATTCAAGAAGCGGGGGCAAGTTGAGCCTTCGGGATGCCCTTCCAAGGTGACCGGCAAGTTGAGCCTTCGGGATTGTTCACCATAGGTTGGTCGCCTAGCCCTCCTGAATCAGATAATACCCTTCCAAGGTGAGATCTTCAACATAACCCGATCACCCACCTAGAATTCATCGTTCTGTGTTGTTATCAACATACGACTTCTGTCTTTCTTTGGCTGCCTTCATGAAGGCCTTGATCTTTTCGAGCTTTTCAGTCGTAGCCTCGATCACCTCGACGCTCCCTAGTTCTTTTCTGACCAATATCACCCCAACAGACGGGTGTTCTGCATCTCCTACCATATAGCATCTCATAAGGTGGCATACGAATCCTGGCATGATAATTGTTGTTGTATGAGAATTCAGCTAATGGTAAGTGGTCATCCCAACTTCCCCTAAAATCGATAACACATGCCCGAAGCATGTCCTCCAATGTCTAAATGGTCCTTTCGGACTGACCATCAGTCTGAGGATGATAAGTCGTGCTAATAGGTAATCTCATCCCCATAGCGTCGTGGAATTTCTTCCAAAATTTGGATGTAAACTGGGTGTCACGATCAGACACAATGGACACCATTACACCATGATGAGTTACAATCTCTTTGATGAAGAGATCCGCTAACCTCACAGATGAATATGTCTCGCGGATCGGTAGTGAGCACTCTTCATCAAACGGTCAACAATCACCCATATAGCATCATACCCTTTCGGAGTACGTGGCAGTTTCATAATGAAATCCATGGTGATGTGCTCCACTTCCATTCCGTTATATCGAAAGGTTGGATCTTCCCATATGGCTTCTGATGCTCGGCATTCACCTATAGACAAGTAAGGCATTTACTCACATACTCCACTACGTCACGTTTCATACCCGACAACTAATAATCCTTCTTCATGTCTTGATACATCTTTGTGGCACCTGGATGAATGGAGTATCGAGTCTTGTGAGTTTATCCATAATCTTCACCCGTAGATCCCCAAAACGAGGAATCCACACCTATCCAAATCGGGTTCTAACACCAAGTGTGTTTTCACCCAACTCCACATATGGACCTCTCATTCTTTCAGAGTTAAGATGATCTTTGTTGGACCAAAAGAACCAATGAGCCAAGATCAGAAAACCTCTAAGTCCCACACGGTATCACAACAACTGCTGAAAGCCTCATCAGCAGTTTGACAAGTGCTGAAGACTTCAAACAGCTGAAGATCAAGTGCTGAAGACCTCAACAGCTGAAGAACTAAAGTGCTGAAGTACAACAGCTGAAGAACACAAGTGCTGAAGCTGAAAGACCAAAGTACTGAAGTACAACAGCTGAAGAGTTTACAAGTGCTGAAGATCAACAACTGATGTACAAAGTCTGAAGACAAAGACTGGAGACATCAGCTGATGATATCTACTGAAGTCATCAGCTGATGAAACACCTGAAGGTCAAAGTCTGAAGATCAAGTACTGAAGCCTCAGTAGTTTGTCACAACTGCTGAAGAGTACTTCTTTAGTAGTTGTGATATCAGTAGTTTTATATTTCTAGTTTCAGTAGTTTTATGTTCAGTAGTTTTGTAAAACGCTGAAGAGCTTGTTCTCAGTAGTTGTAGTTTTAGTAGTTTTATATTTTGTACTTAACACGCTGATATGTTCTCAGTAGTTGTGAACATTTCAGTAGTTTGTTAAAATTAGTTATTTTTGTATTAGATCTGCCAGTTGTCACTTTCCGTGATAACAGCAGTGATTGTTGCACTCTATATAAGGAGTGACAACTTATTGTAAGACGATGAATGAATGGAATGAGCGAATGATTTGATTAGAAATATTCTACATCTATAACATTCCTTGAAATCAGAAATATATATTCTCTCCCAATAACCGTATGCGCTCTTAATGCATACAAGTATCGATTGCTTGCTACAATTTGTCAAATTCCTGTTTGTATTCCGCTGCTTTGAATCCTAATACATCAAACTTGTGATCACTGATCCTGTCAAATGGTATCAGAGCAGGTTAATCATTGATTGATCTAATAATTGATCATTGAAACTGCTATTCAAGATCTAAGTTTGATTGAATTAGCTTTTGTTTTTGCAAGAAACGGTTATAGAGATTGAATTTTCTGTATTTCTGGTCATTCATCCTGAGATCTTTTCTTGGTTCTCATTGAGTCTGTTGTGGTCTGTCTAAAACTTTTAAAAGCTTGAACTAAATTGTTTTTGAACTGAAAATGACTACTCCCTCCAATGATCCTCACAATACGGGTTCTCAACCAAGCCACCGATGCTGGTTAGGAATGAGTATAACATATGGCAAAGACGTATGCTCCATCACCTGTATGTTAACAGCGCAGTTTGTTGGACTTCAGTGGTACATGGTCCACACAAGCCTATGGTGAATAACCCGGAAACCAATCAAATGGTCCGAAGAGGAGGGAGCAATACTCAGATGAGGATAAGAAGTTGCTTGAAATTGATGCAAAAGCCCATGGAATTCTGCCATGGCACTGCCAAATGAAATCTATTCTGGGCTAATGCATCATGAAACTGCCCATGACCTCTGGAATGCCTTGAAAGAACAATTTGGAGGAACAGATGAGGTCTTGGAAAATAATAGAGAAATTCTTGCCCAACAATATGAGACATTCTCTCATAGAAAGGGTGAGACACTGACTCAACAATATGAGCGGTTCTCTTGTTTGATCTCTGAACTAAAAATGGTCAAACTTGAATACACCAATATTCAGATGAATAACAGATTTCTCAGATCACTGCCTGAGAGATGGGACACATATACTATTGTCCTACGCTCCAGTGCAAGTTTGGACAAACTATCTCTCACCCAACTCCATGGGAAACTGCTCACTTTTGAGAGAGAGATAGAACAGAAGAGAAAGCTGTCTTCATCTGGAAAGCTCACTGAAGACTTTGTACAAGGCAACACTGCCTTGGTGGGTCATGAGTCAGAATATGCTTCATCTGAATGCCAGTATGATGAGCATATTAATTTCTCTTCAAGCACTTCTGATTCTGCATTTGTGAGTGTTGATGGTTAGTTTACTGGGTGTAATAATGACAATCTATGCTTCATTATGGATGATCTCAAGGGGATTGCTGATGATGACTTAGAAGAGATGGATATTTTGAGCCAAGTGGCCTTGATAAATATCAGATCTCAGAAGTTCTATAAAAGAACTGGAAGAAAATTCCCAGGACTCTCTGGCAAAACCAAGTTGGTTTTGACAAGAGCAAGTTGAGGTGTCACAATGCCAAAGGCTTGGACACTTTGCAAGAGAGTGTAGATCAACTGGATCTAACTCCACTGCACCCTTTGTGACTTTTCCTGGCAATAGTCAACAACACAGAGGGCAACATCCTGTCACCTCTAGTCATCATCCTCAACAACAATCTCCGGCATATTTTGTTCCTCAGGGTCAAATGCCATATCCGTACCCTTGTTATTACATGCACAGTCAAATCAAGTGCAAGTTCCTATGGCACCACAACCTCATGCACTACCAGAACCTCAGCCTTCCCATCTCATCAACAACCTCACCTCAACAACACAGCTTCTTCACCCCAGGAGTTGTTGACTGGAGCAGTTTACCAGATGACTTGTCTGGTCATGATCAACTGTTCTCAGGTGCTGGTCAACATGGTGGTGACAGTCCTTTTGGGAATCTAGCTCTTATGGCTTTGGAGTCTGCTGATACTTCATTTTCTAATGCTCTACACCTCAGGTATCACAGGTATCCTCTGAGGCAAAAGCCAAATTATGTTCTGAACCATGCATAGCAGCATTTGCTTCCATTAGAGAAGCAAATGTAGCTCTAATTAATAAGAACATTGAGCTAGAACAAATAATTTCCAAAACAAAGCTGAGTTTGAGTTTGTGCTCAAGATAAAAATGATGAGATTTATAAACTGAATTGCCAATAATTGATGATAAGGCTAGAGAAGAGTACTTCTAGAGAAGTACAAAGATCTCAAAGAAACCGTTGCAGTTACCCAGTCGAGTGTGATAGATGGGTACAATCATGCAAAGGTTTTGAAATGCTTCTTAGTAAGCAATCTGCTTCAAATGTGAAGTTTGGAATTGGTTACAATCACACAGCTCCACCTACAGATTTTACCCCAGAGCAGAGGTAGAATCTGATGGTGAGAGTGATAACCAATCCATCACTTCATGTGATCTACCTTCTGATACAACACAGTCAGAAGTAGCAGTCAGCATCAAGCCCTCTGTAAACCTATCAGCTGATGTTGATGGTTCAAATGCTGACATTCACATGATTAATGAGTTGATCAACTCAGGAGTTAATTCTGAAGGTCCTGAAAGGACTGAGAGCAGGATTTAACACCTGAAGTTCAAACTTCAACTGCTGTCAGTACTGAAGAGAAAAACCTGGCAGTAGAAAGAGTTTGAAGACTACTAAAGAGCTGTCAAGAAAGCAAACAATGCTTCCAAAGCATTAAGAAAAAGTCTTCTGTTGCTTCACCCTCTTTAGTTGATGATCAACCTAAGATGAAGAAGAAACCATGTGAAGTATGTGGTTTGTTCAATCATCTTACAGATGATTGTTGGTACAAAAAGTTCCAAACTCAAACAAAAGAAGAATTAATGAGAAAATGGTAAAAATGAAAACTGAGTTTGAGACCACATTTGTATCACAACATCAATCCTGTAACCCTTAAGTCATCAAAGAAATCCAAAAAGGAAGGGGTAAACAGGTGACAGCTGAGGGTGCTCAGAAGAAAAAGGTGCAACATAGGAACTTATCAACTCCACTAGCAATGTGTCTGATGAGCTGAAAGCTTTATCACAAAATCAGACACAGCTGGTGATGATGGTACAACATCTGTTGGTAGAGTTAACCAACTACATGCTCCTATGTTGAAACCACAGAAAAGGAGGTCCAAGCCAAAGGACTCCTCTTCTACACCATCTTCTTCCTCTCAGGGTGTTGTTTTCAAATAAACCTGTTAGTTTACCATCTATTGATGAGACCAGGCCCAAAACCAAAAAGGTTTGGGTCTCTAAAACTAACTAATTGTTTTTTTTTTGCGGGTTCTTCAACATGCCAAAGTAGCATCTGGTATGTAGACAGTGGGGGATCTATGCACATGACTGGGAACAGCTTTCTTCTTCATGACTACTCTCAAGGAAAGAAGGGATTTGTCTCTTTTGGCAATGATGCTAGGGGTTACATCATCGGTAAGGGCTTTGTCTCCAATGGAGAAATCAAATTTGATGATGTTAATCATGTGGAAAATCTCAAGTACAATCTCTTGAGTGTCAGTCAAATGTGTGATAAGGCCATGTTGCCCTTTCACCAGTCAAAACTGTAGGATTCTGTCATCCAAAGTTTTGCACTTGATTGACAAGTGTTGGATGATCACACTCTCCTGAAAGCCAACAGGACAGGAAGAGTGTATGCCTTAGATCTTCTAAGAAGATAGATCTCAAAGGCAATCCTTGCCTATTTTCCAAAGCCTCTTCAAGAATCTAACTATGGCACAGGAGGCTTGGTCATGTTAATCTCAAAAACATGAATCAGCTTACCCATAATAGTTTAGTCAGAGGCTTACCAATAAAGGAGTTCCACTGTGATGAAACCTGCACTGCTTGTTTAAAAGGAAAACAACACAAAGTCTCATTCCCTCCTATTGAAGTGCCCAAGTCCACTGCCTGCTTGCAATTACTGCATATGGATCTATTTGGTCCTGTGAGAGTAATGAGCATGGCAAAGAAGAAATACTATCTGGTAATTGTGGATGATTACCAGATTTGTATGGACTTTCTTTCTACATTCAAAGGATGAGGCTGCTCAGAAGATTATTCACTTTGTGCTGTATATGAGAAGCAGTATTCCCTTCCAGTCAAGTGTATTAGGAGTGACAATGGAACTGAGTTCAGAAATCATACACTTGATGACTTCTATCTTTCAAAGGGAATCAAAAGGCAGTTCAGCATTCCAAGGACTCCAGAACAAAATGGAGTAGTGGAGAGAAAGAACAGGACCCTCATTGAAGTGCAAGGTCCATGCTGGCTGACTCAGGTTTGCCACTGACCTTTTGGGCTGAAGCTGTCAACACAGCTTGTTATGTGCAAAATAGAGTTTTAGTAAACCAGAGGTTGATGAAGACTCCATATGAAGTTCTCCATCATTTGGCTCCTCTGATTTCATTTTTCAAAGCATTTGGGTGTCCTGTTTTATTCTCAACACAAAGGATCAACTCCATAAATTTGATCCTAAGGTGGATGCAGGGTACTTTGTTGGTTATGCATCTACTTGCAAGGCACACAGAGTCTTCAACTGCAGAACAAAGATGGTTGAAGAAACTCTACATGTTAAGTTCAATGAATCCAAAGGACAAGATTCCACAAAGTCCTGTGGAGTTATTTGATTTGGACATACTGCAATATGTTCCTATCAAACTCCTGCTGTTGCTCCTGTCAACAGTTCACCACCTGGTGGTACTGCTGATGATGATGATGATTGCAGTACTCACCTCTTCAGGTTTAGTGATCAGCTGCCTGACTCAGCTAGACCTGATGTTCCTGTAGCTCCAGTAGCACCATCCACAACAAATGCTGATGAGATCTCTTCGAATTCAACTTCCTTTGAATTACCATCCACTGATTGGTTTCAAGGAAATGATTCACCATCACCATCTGTTGCTGCTGAGCCGGCTACAAACACTTGCACAGATCTCATTGTGTATCAAGATCTGAAGAATCACCCTATGTCTCAAATCATTGGTGATATCACTGCTGGTGTATCAACAAGAAGTCAATTGTCAAATTTCTGCTTCTATGCTCTCTTCATCAGTCAGCAAGAGCCAAAGAATTATCACATTGCTTTAAAGGACAATGGATGGGTTGATGCCATGCAGCTTGAGCTTCTTCAGTTCAAGAAACAGCAAGTGTGGGAACTGGTTCCTCTACCTCCAGGTAAGTGTGCAATAGGCACTAAATACGTGTTTAGGAACAAAACTGATGAAAATGGGCTTATTGTTAAGAACAAGGCCGGACTGGTTGTTCAGGGGTTTGCACAAGAAGAAGGTATTGATTATGATGAAACCTTTGCCCCTGTAGCCAGACTGGAAGCAATTCGATTGTTTTTAGCTTATGCTGCTTATCAAAACCTTAAAGTTTTTCAAATGGATGTCAAAAGTGCATTTTTGTATGGAAACATCAAAGACGAGGTTTATGTATGTCAACCTCCAGGCTTGAGGACAATAAACATCCTAATGGGGTGTATAAGCTTGATAAGGCTCTTTATGGGTTAAAACAAGCTCCCAGAGCCTGGTATGAGACATTATCAAAGTCTTCTGGAAAACAATTTCACTAGAGGCTCCATAGATAAGACTTTATTCATTAAGAAAGCTGGGCAGCATAATCTACTTGTTCAAATTTATGTAGATGATATCATTTTTGCATCCTCTGATCCAAAGTTGTGTGATGCCTTTACAAAGTTGATGCAACAGAAGTTTGAAATGAGTGCCATGGGAGAGTTACAATTCTTTCTGGGGTTGCAAATCAAACAAAAGGCTGATGGAATTTTCATTCATCAGTCCAAATATACACAAGATCTTTTGCAAAAGTTTGATTTACAAAACTGTAAGCCTTGTTCTACTCCCATGTGCAGCACCACACAACTGGACACAGATCAGAAAGTTAAAGTGGTTGATGAAACACTTTACAGATGTATGATTGGGTCCTTGATGTATTTAACAGCTTCTAGACCAGATATTATGTTTGCTACATGTGTTTGTGCTAGATTTCAGGCTGCACCTAAAGAGTCTCATCTGATTGCAGTCAAGAGGATCTTTAGATATCTGCAAGGCACTCCATCTCTAGGTTTATGGTATTCTACCGGACATTCTGGTAAATTAGTTGCTTTTTTCTGACAGTGACTATGCAGGGTGTAAGTTGACCAGGAAATCAACCTCTGGTGGATGTCAATTCCTAGGCAACTGCTTGATTTCTTGGCAGAGCAAGAAACAGACCTCAGTTGCTACATCAACTGCTGAAGCAGAGTACATTGCTGCTGCAAGTTGTACATCTCAGGTACTTTGGCTTCAAAACCAACTTTTGGATTATGGCATTACAGAGACTAAGACTCCATTGTTAATGGATAGTGCTTCAGCTCTTTGCATTGTCAAAAATCCAGTCCAGCACTCTAGGACCAAACATATAGAGATCAGACATCATTTTATAAGGGATTGTTTTGAAAAAGGTCTGATTGATCCTAAGTTTGTGCCTAGTGCTGATGAGCTTGAAGACATTTTACTAAGCCTTTGGATAGTTCAACTTTCTAAAACCTGGTGTTAAGGCTTGGTATGCTGCAACTAGAATAAGTGACAACTACTGATGATCTTAGTAATAAGTACTGATGATCATGAGTACCTATGTCACATATAAGTACTGATGAGCTCCTTTACCCTCAGTAGTTTTATAACTACTGAAGGCTAAATGTCTCACAAGTACTGAAGTACTTCATCTGTTCTAAACTACTGATGTAGTTACAACTACTGATGCAGTTACAACTACTGCAATCAGTAAAAAATAAGTACTGATGTCCTATGAAACAACTGAAATCAGCCAAAAAGACTGATGAATGTGTTGAGGACAGTATGAAACATTGAAAAGCTAAGAATTGACGAAAACAGTTGAAGAGAACTTTCTCTTCAGTCGTTTGTACAACTGCTGTTTCATTTAAACAACTGAAGCAAAACCACGTCTTCAGTAGTTTTATAACTACTGATGACTAATCCCAAGTCCTCAGTTGTTTACAACAGCTGATGACAAAACCACTGTCTCAGTAGTTTCCTAACTACTGATGACAAACACCAAGTCCTAGTTGTTTCAATCATCTGAAGTCAAAACCACGGTCTTCAGTAGTTTTCTAAACTACTGATGCCTAACACCACGACTTCAGCTGTTTCAACGTCTGAACGGATAATACCATGTCAACGGTCGTTTAAAACTACTGATGACTAACACCACATCCTTAGTCGTTCTCTTACCCGTACCCTATATATATCCCTAACCTTAGCTCTCAATGCTTCATCTTCTTCAAACCTAACGTTCCTCTCCAAAACTTCCCTCTTCTCAATGGCGTCTATGCAAATTAAACCGCGACACAACTGTGTTGCCTACCTCACTAAATCGCCCATCTGGACTAAGTTCGATACTGCTATCGATCTTATGGTTCAGTCCCAATACAACACGGCATTTCTTCTGAATCCCATATTACATGCCGAATCCTTGCACCAATTTTGGATGAACGTTACTGTTACCACTGGGGAGAACAACACACCATCCCTCCAGTCGGTCGTAAACAACAAAGAAGTAGTCATCACTCCTGGAATGATTCGCAAATTCTTCAACTGAATGATGCTAATTCTCCTGCTGGATATCCAAAGGCACCATAGATCTATCCTTTGCTCAACATGGATATCAAGGCGATCTCAGTGCCTCCACTATTATGAAGAAACACTTTAATGACGCTGAGCGCCTGATTTTCACATGGTGAATGTATGTTTGGCCCCTAAGACGTCGTCTTGGGATCAAATGTCGACAAAATGGCAGCAGGTAATGTATTCTATTCTTGAGCAACAACCACTTAATTTTTCTGAAATAATATTTTTAGAGCTCAAGGATATGGCTCAAAAACTAACTGCCAACCGTTGGATACTATATCCACGGTTCATAATGGCCATCATTACAAACCAGCTTAATGCTGAGGGACTTGTTGGCTTGGGAGTCCCTGCTACGGCTGTACTGGGAAGTATACACCCGGCACAACTCTGACCGGACACTCAAAATGGCTGCCAAGCTGCGAAACCCACGCAGCTGGAACCCACAGCCACCACCTCCAAATCCAAAGTCCCCACCAAACCCACAAAAAGACCCCCAAAACGGCTACTCAGGGAATTGAGTCCCCTGAGGATGCCCCTGCAACACAAACGCAGGATATATCCACTAGTCCAAACCCCCTAGTGGATACAATGACTCTCCAGCCATAGCCGCTCAGGCTTCCTCTCAACAGGAGCCTGCAGCAACCACACAAGGGGCACCTACATATCTGGGATCTTCCTCACTTGAGGAGATTGCCATTGAAGAGCACCAACCTCCCCAGGTGCACACTGCTTCTATCCCTTCACCCCAAACAACCGCCCCTCACAGCCCAACTTTAATAGTTGCACAAGTGCTGACTCAATTGCACTCCTCACCCCTCCCCAGAAACCACTTACTACTGGGAATACCTCTACAATTGAGGGGGAGGAACACAGTGCACTTGAGAACCCACAGCACAGGGGTTTCCCACTTCTATCTCCTGGTGTAGACAAGGAGCTTAGAATATCTAGTGAGGCTGCCACCTCCTCTGACTCAGCACATGACCAGAGTGAGGCTGGTAACATTGCTAAGACCTCACTAGAGGCAACAGCTGATGATGGACATTGTCCTGAGGCTGGAAGTCCCCAGTACCAAGCACAAGGGGCACATGCACCAACTGGTCTACACCCAGTGCATGTAAATCCTGCTCTACGCAGGAGGTCAGATGATTCAGTTTCGGCTGATGATGACCTGGGCTTTTTCTATGATGTTCTTGCCCAGAACACAATCCTTGAAGAGAAAGTCAGTAGGCTGCAAACCTACTTGACCAACTCTCACAAGGAGAAAGACCATCTGCCTCTACCCACCCACAGATGGCACCTTCACTTGAAGGTTCCCAAACACTGAGCCACTCCAAACTCAACCACCTGCCTCTGCTTCAGGCCCTACTTCTCAGGAACAGAACCCTCCTGAGCAAATAGGTGCTGTACTTCAACATTCCCTCCCTCTCATCACACCCATAATCACTGATATTGTGACTAAAGCCATGATGAGAGGCTTTCCTCAATTACAGCCCTTGGTTGATGCTGCTGTCCAAAAGACTCTTTCTGCAGTACAAACCCCTTCCTCCAATGCAACCAAAAAGGGGGAGAGTACTACAGTGAAAGAAAAGAATAGGAAAAGAACAGAGGAGAAGAAGGAAGAGAAGCAAGCCCAAGAGGAGGAAAAAGAAAAGCAACCTCTGCTCACTTACAAGCGAAAGAGAAGTGCTGATGATCACACTGCTGAAGACAAATCCTTGGAGGAGCTGGTCAAAGAAGCTGACACTACACACAACCGATCCATGGATAAAATAATTGAACAACTCTTCAGGCAGGGGTTTGACATAGCCACACTGGATAGTGAGATCAGAAGGTTAGAAGTACAAGAGATACAATCCCGATAGGCAGGGTATGATGCTCTTGAGAAAGAGAGATTGGAAATAATGATCCGCTTCATTGCAAAATACTTAGGAAGATCGTTAGTGGAGATTCGCGCATGGACCAGGGACAGCATTCTGGCTATAGCCACCAGAATCTGTCTGTCTGAGCAATTCAACAAGGGATTATTGTGGAAGCCCTTGATGAGGCAGGGGCTGGTAAAAGGTTAGAGATGGCTAAACTCACAAAGGCGAAACTAACTACAAAGATGCTGGATCAACCTTCCCTTCCACCCACTCAAACAGATCCTATCCCTCAAATCTCCCAACCAATCTCTCAAAAGCCAAAATCCAACATCCTCATTCTTCAAAACCAATTCCTTCACCAACCAACCATCATCCAGTGATGTACCCAGAAGGAGGGGAAGGGTGCTGAGGATGGAAGAAGAAGAAGAAGAGGAGGATGAAGATGATAGTCTGCCACTCTCTGCTGTTCTGAAGCTACCAAAACCCGAAGTCAACCCATGATCACACCTGACTCTCAAAGGGAAATGGTCAGAGTCAAGATAGAAGAAGAAGAACAGCAGAAACAGCACGATGAGCAACTGTTGAAGATGGTTGACAAGGAATTTCCTCAGTCATCATCTATTCAAGCCATGAAAGGGCATGCTCAAAGGCTGTACACTCTCAGGCACACCTTTCAGTATCAGAAGGAGAGAGTGAGAGTATGGCCAGACCCCAGGGTGAGTTCTAGAATCCATAAAAGAACTATCCCACATAGATACAACGGCCAGGTACGAAAAACAATAGAGTCTACCATCATGTTGGCCGTTGTAGTCTCACCTTGGGAAATCATTGATGAATTCAAGAAAGCTCACCAAGCAAAGAAGACCCCTCAAGCTTTACTAGAAAAAAGATGATAAAGAAGGGGTTGCTATATAAGAAGCTTGAAGACATCCAGAAGAATGAACTCCAGTTACTCCTTGAAGGCAACCATCCTGATGAATTTGTATATAGGGAGGTAACTACGGTGGAGCTGAAAAATGGCAGGACCATGAAGTACTTATCAGAGTACTATGGTCCAGAGTTCTTCTTCGAAGGAGGAGCAGAAGAACTCTCTCAGGAGGAACAAGTTGTTCTCCTTGAGGCCTATGTTCGTGAGTCATACAGACTCATTATGGGGAAGTAAATCTCATGAATGGGATAACAACTCTGTGTCCAGTTCCCCAAAACAGAGTTCCCATTCATACTCTGCCAAACAAATATTTGAGATTTCTTCCCAGGCCGGAGCTTACATGGGTCATCTTCTCTACTGATCAAGAAGGAAAAAGACCAACATTTTGCCATCAATAAGTGGGAGAATAAATAAGTTAGAGGTTTTGGCTGCATTGGTTCAGGGGGAGTTTGTTGGACCAAAAGAACCAATGAGCCAAGATCAGAAAACCTCTAAGTCCCACACGGTATCACAACAACTGCTCAAAGCCTCATCAGCAGTTTGACAAGTGCTGAAGACTTCAAACAGCCGAAGATCAAGTGCTGAAGACCTCAACAGCTGAAGAACTAAAGTGCTGAAGTACAACAGCTGAAGAACACAAGTGCTGAAGCTGAAAGACCAAAGTACTGAAGTACAACAGCTGAAGAGTTACAAGTGCTGAAGATCAACAACTGATGTACAAAGTCTGAAGACAAAGACTGAAGACATCAGCTGATGATATCTACTGAAGTCATCAGCTGATGAAACACCTGAAGGTCAAAGTCTGAAGATCAAGTACTGAAGCCTCAGTAGTTTGTCACAACTGCTAAAGAGTACTTCTTAGTAGTTGTGATATCAGTAGTTTTATATTTCTAGTTTCAGTAGTTTTATGTTTCAGTAGTTTTTTAAAACGACTGAAGAGCTTGTTCTTCAGTCGTTGTAGTTTCAGTAGTTTTATATTTTGTACTTAACACGCTGATATGTTCTCAGTAGTTGTGAACATTTCAGTAGTTTGTTAAGAATTAGTTATTTTGTATTAGATCTGCCAGTTGTCACTTTCCGTGATAACAGCAGTGATTGTTGCACTCTATATAAGGAGTGACAACTTATTGTAAGACGTGAATGAATGAATGGAATGAGCGAATGATTTGATTAGAAATATTCTACATCTATAAACATTCCTTGAAATCAGAAATATATATTCTCTCCCTATAACGTTATGCGCTCTTAATGCATACAAGTATCGATTGCTTGCTACAATTTGTCTAATTCCTGTTTGTATTCCGCTGCTTTGAATCCTAATACATCAAACTTGTGATCACTGATCCTGTCAATCTTCTTTCAAGGTTTCATCTTGAAACTCTTTGGCTTGTTTCATCACATCTGTGGTCATGATCAACTCATAGGCTTTCACCCGAATCGGCTCGGGCCTCTCTTTTTGACTAAGGGCGTCCGCCACCATGCGGCCTTGCCCGAATGGTATGGATCTCCCAATCGTAGTCCTTTGTAAGTTCCAACCATCGTCTCTGCCTCACGTTCAGATCTTTCTACTCAAAGAGTACTTCAAGCTCTTGTGGTTAGTGAATATGGTGCACTTCGTCCCGTAAAGATAGTGCCTACAAATCTTTAGCGCAAAGATCACGCTGCTAGTTCCAATCATGAGTAGGATAATTGACCTCATGAACCATCAGCTGTCGGGATGCATAGGATATAACCTTCCCTCTCTCCATTAACACACACCCCAACCCCGACTAGGAAGCATAAGAATAAACCACCAGATCTTCGCTTCCATCGGGTAGTGACAGAACAAGAGCTTGAGTCAATCTCGCCTTCAATTCTTCGAACGCCCTCTCCTGAGCTTGACCCCATACATACGTCACATCTTTTCGGGTCAACTTAGTTAGTGGAGATGTGATCTTAGAAAAGTCTTGGATGAATCTTCTGTAGTAACCCGCTAAAACTAAGAAGCTACGATCTCGGATGGCGTCTTTGGAGACTTCCATTGCATCACTGCCTCCACCTTTGCTGAGTCCACCATATTCCTGTCAAGATTCACCACATGAGCCCAAAACTGAACTTCGCGCAATCAAAATGCACACTTGGAGAACTTGGCGTACAACTTCTCCTTTCTCAACGTCTCCAAAACCTCTCGATTGTGACCGCCATGATCCTCCTCATTCTTTGAATAATCAGGATGTCACCAATAAACACAATCACTGATTTATCCAACACCGGCCAACACACTCGATTCATCAGGTCCATAAAAGCAGCTAGCGCATTGGTCAAACCAAAAGACATGACAAGAAACTCGTAGTGACCATAACGCGTGCGGAAAGTTGTTTTAGGGATATCCTGCTCCTTCACCTTCAGCTGATGGTAACCTGATCGAAGATCCATTCTTGAGAACCAACTGGTACCTTGAAGTTGATCGAACAAATCATCGATTCTCAGTAAGGATACCGGTTCTTCATCGTCAGCTTGTTTTTCAACTCACGGTAGTCATACACATCCTCATACTACCGTCTTTCTTCTTTAAGAATAAGACTGGAGCCCCCCAATGAGAGATACTCAGTCGAATGAACCCCTTATCAAGTAGCTCTTACAACTGCTCCATCAACTCTTTCATCTCCATCGAGCCAACCGATACGGTGCCTTGGCAACAGGATGGGCACCCGGTATCAGATCAATCTGGAACTCAATCTCTCTGTCAGGTGGCACTCCTAGTAGGTCTTCTGGGAACACGTCTGGAAAGTCACACACAACCGGGACATCAAACAGTTGGGGTGCGGGCGTATCCACATCCTTTACATAAGCCAAGTAGGCGCTACATCCACGCCTCATACACTTTCCCGCCACCACCATTGAAATTACTTTCGGGATCGTCGTGACCTGATCTCCATAAACATTTACCAAACTCCCATCAGGCTTTGTCAACGAATCATCTTCTTGGACACACAATGTTCGCTTCGGAGTCCGCTAACAAAGACATCCAAGAACCAAATCGAACCACCTAAGGTCATCACGAACGGTCTAAGAGGAAACTTATGACCTTCTAGCTCCACATCACAGTTCTCTATCATCTTAGAAATCCTGATAGACTTACCTATGCCAATTGTACATCAAAAGGCCCATCAACACATCTACTACTAACAGGCAGCTTAGCACAGAAAGCAGTAGAAATAAAACTTTTACTAGCACCCGAATCAAATAACATAGAAGCTAAAGTTTGGTGTTCACTAGAAACGTACCGGACATGACATCAGGGTCCGTCCTAGCTTCCTCCTGTGTCATAGTGAATGCCCTAGCGCTCGCCCTTGGCCCCTCACTTCCCGTCTTCTTCACCCAGAACCCTCAACCCTCGGCTTCTTGCAATCTCTACTTATTGGCCCTCCACGCCATATTTAAAGCACCGGACTGTATGATAGTCCTTGGCTATATGCCCCGTCTTCCCACATTTGAAGCACCCATTCAATCCCAACATACATTCTCCCGTATGCTCCATTCCACACTTGCCACACCTTTTCGACCCCACATTCGATGTTGCCACACGACATTCATCCACCCGTGCCTTCTTATTAACCGTCGAGGCATTACGCCGACCAAACCTCTTCACCTGCCATTTTCGATGACCTCCACTCTTCTTGCTACCTTCACCACCACCACATCTGATCCCAAGAAGATGTCTTTGAAGCAAGGCAGACATTCACCATATGAAAGATAAGCCTTTCGGCATCATGGAAGTGCTTTTTAAGAATGGTTGTAGCACTTAAGTCGCCTGCATACCCGTTATTGATGAAAGACATATCAGTGGTGCCTTTTGGGTATTCTTTAGTATAGGTGCCATCATGCAATTTAGGGTTTTTCGAATGATGTCGGTGGTGATGAGCACTTATTTCTGGTTCACCAACGACTGGAGAGTGATTTGGCTGTCATTCTCACCAGTTGTTACAGAGACGTTGGTCCAGAATTGGGTTAAGGAATCAGGGTATATGGTAGGATTCAGAAGAAAGGTTGTTCGGTATTAGGAATCCACCATAAGATCGATGGCAGTATCAAACTTGTTCCAAAAGCCGATTTCGAAAGGTAGGCAACATAGTTATGTGAGGGTTTGAGTTTCAAGGTCGCCATTGTAGAGAGAGAAAAGGTTTGAAAATGGATAATGAAACGTTTGGCTATAAGTGCAGGTATTTATAGGTTAAGAAAAGGCTGAAAAGAAAACGACTGAAAGTGTTGGTGTTATCAGCAGTTGTAAGAAAACAACTAAAGACTTGGTTTTAACTATCAGATGTTTGAAAACAATTGAAGACTTGGTTTTAGTCATGAGTAGTTGTGACACTACTGAAAACCTTGTTTTGTCTTCAGGTGTTGGAAACAACTGAGGACTTGGTGTTAGTCATCAGTAGTTGTGAAACTACTGAAGACATGGTTTTGTCATCAGCTGTTGTAAACAACTGAGGACTTGGTGTTAGTCATCAGTAGTGTTAAAACTACTGAAGACATGGTTTTGTCATCAGCTGTTTAGGGTGAAACAGCAGTTTGTGGAAACTACTGAAGAGAAAATTCTCATCAGTAGTTTTCGTCAATTCTTAGCTTCGCAGCTATTTCATATTGTCCTCAACACTTACTCATCAAACTTTTTAGCTGTGTTTAGTGGTTTCATAGGACATCAGTACTTATCTGTTTTTACTGACATCAGTAGTTATAACTACATCAGTAGTTTGTAACAGAATCAATACATATTTGTGGCACGTTTACTAATGATCATCAGTATTTGTTTACTGAGATCATCAGTAGTTATCACTTATTCTAGCTGCAGCGTACCAAGCCTTAACACAAGGTTTTGGAAAGTTGAACTATCCAAAGGCTTAGTAAATATATCTGCAAGCTCATCAGCACTAGGCACAAACTTTGGATCAATCAAACCTTTTTCAAAACAATCCTTAATAAAATGGTGTCTGATCGCTATATGTTTGGTCCTAGAGTGCTGGACTGGATTCTTGACAATGCACAGAGCTGAAGCACTATCCATTAATAATGGAGTCTTAGTCTCTGTAATGCCATAATCCAATGTTGGTTCTAAAACCAGAGTACCTGAGACGTACAACTTGCAGCAGCAATGTACTCTGCTTCAGCAGTGGATGTAGCAACATATGTTTGTTTCTTACTCTGCCAAGAAATCAAACAGTTGCCTAGGAATTGACATCCACCAGAAGTTGACGTTCTGGTTAACTTACAGCCTACATAGTCACTATCTGAAAAAGCAACTAATTTGCAAGAGTGTCCAGTGGAATACCATAGACCTAGGGATTGAGTACCTTGCAGATATCTAAAAATCCTCTTGACTGCAATCAAATGAGATTCTTTAGGAGCAGCTTGAAATCTAGCACAAACACAAGTTGCAAACATGATATCTGGTCTAGAAGCTGTTAAGTACATCAAGGACCCAATCATACATGTGTAAAGTGTTTCATCAATAGCTTTACCTTTCTCATCTTCATCCAGTTGTGTGGTGTTGCACATGGGAGTAGAACAGGGCTTACAATATTGTAAATCAAACTTATTCAAAAGATCTTTTGTATATTTTGACTGATGAATGAAGGTTCCATCAGCCTGTTGTTTGATTTGCAAGCCTAGAAAAAACTGTAATTCTCCCATTGCACTCATTTCAAACTTTTGTTTCATTAAGTTTGTAAAATCATCACACAACTGGGGATCTGAGGATGCAAAAATTATTTCATCAACATAATTTGAACAAGTAGCTTATGCTGATCCACTTTCTTAATAAACAAAGTTTTATCTATGGAGGCTCTAGTGAAATTATTTTTAAGAAGAAAATTTGAAAGGGTTTCATACCAGGCTCTAGGAGCTTGCTTCAACCCATAAAGAGCCTTATCAAGTTTATACACCCAATCAGGATGTTTATTGTCTTCAAAACCTGGTGGTTGAGACACATAAACCTCTTCTTTTATTTTACAATATAAAAAGGCACTTTTGACATCCATTTGAAAAACATTAAGATTGTGGAGTGCAGCATAGGCTAAGAACAATCTAATTGCCTCTAGTCTGGCCACAAAGGCAAAGGTTTCATCATAATCAATACCTTTTTCTTATGAAAACCCTTGTACAACCAGTTTAGCCTTGTTCTTGACAATAAGCCCATTTTCATCAGTTTTATTCCTAAACACCCATTTAGTGCCTATTGCACACTTACCTGGGGGTAGAGGAACCAGTTCCCACACTTGCTGCTTTTTGAACTAAAGTAGCTCAAGCGGCATGGCTTCAACCCATCCATTGTCTCTTAAAGCGACCTGATAGTTCTTTGCCTCTTGCTAACTGATGAAGAGAGCATAGAAGCCGAAGTTGGACAATTGACTTCTGGTTGAGACACTAGCATTGATATCACCAATGATTTGAGACATGGGGTGATTCTTCAGCTCTTGGTACACTATAAGATCAGTGCAAGTGTTTGTAGCCGGTTCAGCAGCAACAGATGATGATCCAGATTCTTGAAACCAAGTATCAGATGGCAATTGACATGATGTAGAGGAGTCAGAAATCTCATCAGCATTTGTTGTGGATGGAGTTGTTGAAGCTACAGGAACATCAAGTTTAGCAGACTCAGGCAGTTGGTCACTAAACTTGAAAAGGTGTGTACTGATATCATCATCATCTTCAGTACCACCAGGTGGAAGACTTTCTGCAGAAGATGATTTATCCACATGATCTGCAACAGCTGGAGGTTGGTAAGGAACATATTGCAGTATGTCCAAATCAAACAACTCCACAGGGTTTTGTGGAATTTTATCCTTAGGAGATTCATTGAATTTCACATGCAAGGTTTCTTCAACTATCTTTGTTCCGAAGTTGAAGACTCTGTAAGCCTTGCATGTGGATGAATATCCTACAAAATACCCTGCATCCACCTTAGGATCAAATTTGTGGAGTTGATCCTTTGTGTTGAGAATGAAACAAGGACATCCAAAGGCTTTGAAAAATGAAATTAGAGGAGCCAAATGATGTAGAACTTCATATGGAGTCTTCATCAACCTCTGATTTACTAGAACTCTATTCTGCACATAGCAAGCTGTATTGACAGCTTCAGCCCAAAAGGTCAATGGCAAACCAAGTCAGCCAACATAGACCTTGCAGCTTCAATTAGGGTCCTATTCTTTCTCTCCACTACTCCATTTTGTTCTGGAGTCCTTGGGATGCTAAACTGCCTCTTGATTCCTTTGATAGATAAAATCATCAAGTGTATGATTTCTGAATTCAGTTCCATTATCACTCCTTATACACTTGACTGATAGGGAATACTGCTTCTCAACATAAAACACAAAGTTTATAATCGTCTGAGCAACCTCATCCTTTGAATGCAAGAAGAAAGTCCATACAAATCTGGAGTAATCATCCGCAATTACCAGACAGTATTTCTTCTTTGCCATGCTCATAACTCTCACAGGACCAAATAGATCCATGTGCAGTAACTGCAAGCAGGCAGTGGACTTAGGTTCTTCAATAGGAAGGAATGAGACTTTGTGCTGTTTTCCTTTCAAACAAGCAGTGCAGGTTTCATCACATTGGAACTCCTTTATTGGTAGACCTCTCACTAAACTATTGCGGATCAGCTGATTCATGTTTTTGAGATTAACATGACCCAGCCTTCTATGCCACAGTTTAAATTCCTGAGGAGAGGCTTTGGAGAATAGGCAAGGATAACCCTTCAAATCAATCTTCTTTGACAAATCCAAGGCATATACTCTTCCAATCCTGTTGGCCTTCAGGAGAGTATGTTCATCCAATACCTTGTCAATCATCCTCAGAACTTGGGAAGACAGAATCCTGTAGTTCTGGCTTGTGAAAAGTGCAACATGCCCTTTATCACACATCTGACTGACACTCAGTAGATTATACTTAAGATTCTCCACATGGTTAACATCATCAAATCTGATATCTCCATTAGACACATATCCTTTCCCAATGATGTAACCCTTAGCATCATTTCCAAATGAAACAAATCCCTTCTTTCCTTGAGAGTAGTCATTAAGAAGAGAACTGCTTCCAATCATATGCGAAGATCCTCCACTGTCTACATATCAGATGCTCCTTTGGCATGCTGAAGAATCCTGCATTTATCATAAAGAACTAGTTAGGTTTTGAGACCCAAACCTTTTTGGTTTTGGGTCTGTTTTCATCAACAGATTTAACCATAACTTGTTTCTCATGATTAACAGCTGATGAAGATGGATATGGTGCTGAAATGGATTCCTTGGATTTGGGCTTGGAATGCCTTTTCAGTGGTTTGATCACAGGTGCATCTAGTTGGTTAACTCTCCCCAACAAATGCTGAACCATCATAACAAATTGTGTCTGATTTGTAGCTAAAGATTTCAGCTCTTGGGACATATCAGTACTTGCATTTAATGAATTCACGTGACCCACCATTTCCTCCTTGAAATTCACAGACTTAGTCTGATGTTTGTCATGAGGAGCACTATCAGCTGTTCCATGATAAACCCTATCCTTCTTTTTGGATTTGCATGGAGGCATGGGTTTATCACATTGGGATGATTGTGGTACAAACTTGGTCTCAAACTCATTTTTCATTTCATCCATCTGGATTTTAATGAGCTTATCTCTGTTGAGTTTGGAACCCTTTCTGTACCAACATTCATCAGAAAGATAATTAAATTTACCACATATTTCACATGGCTTATTCTTCATCTTGGACTGATCAACTGCTGATGTGGAAACTACTGAAGGTGTGATATTTAGTACTTTCCTCCTTGCAGTACTTGTGTTAAGTACTAAAGGATCTGTAACAACTGAAGACTTGTTCTTTAGCTGTTCTCTATCCGTCCTGAAAGACCGTATGATAGATTCATCAACAGTTGTTAATCCTTTTATTTCAGCTGATTTGAAATGCTTTTCAGATGTTGTTACTTTCCCTTCAGCACTTGAGGTACCTTGAGGGACAACATCTGAAGTACTCAGCTTCATGTGCTTATCAGTAGTAACCCATCAGGCAATTGATTTGCTGAGGTATCAACACTGATTTCATGTTGTGATTTTGGGTGATCACTTGAGGATGATGCACATGATGATGTGGTTTGGAAATTACTTTCACCTTCAGGTTTTACCATTGATTTTAGAGTAAAATCTATAGGTGGTGCAATGTGATTGTAACCTATTCCAAACTTCACATTCAAAGCAGATTGCTTGCTGAGCAGCATTTCAAATCCCTTGCAGGATGATACCCAGCGGTCACACTCAACTTGGGTAGCTGCAAGTTTTTCTTTGAGTTCTCTGTGGTTCTCAAGAATGACCTCTAGCTTAGCCTTTTCATCATTTAATTGGCATTTAAGCTTATTATCTCATCATCGTTATCATTAAGAACAGACTCATACTCAGCTTTTCTTTTGGAAAGGGTTTGCTCAAGCTCAAGATTTTGATTTATTCAAGCTATATTTGCCTCTCTAATAGAGATAAATGCAACTATGCAAGATTCAGAACATAGCTTGGCCTTAGCCTCAAAGGATACCTGTGTTACCTGTGATGAAGATGCATTGGAGCATGAACTCTCAGTAGACTCCAGGGCCATGAGAGCAAGATACCCAAAAGGATGTTCACCACCATGTTGACCATCACTAGCAAATATATGCTCATTACTAGAGAGATCATCTGGTAAACTGCTCCAGTCAACAACACCAGGGGTGAAGAAGCTGTGATGAGGTTGTGATTGAGATGATTGAGATGGTAGAGGCTCAGGTATGGCTTGAGGTTGTTGTGCAATAGGAACTTGAACTGGATTTGGCTGTGGCATGTAATAGCAGGGATATGGATATGACATTGGACCCTGAGGGACAAAATATGCAGGAGATATAGGTTGTGCATGATGACCAGAACTAGCAGGATGTTGCCCTCTGTTTTGTGGACTATTGCTTGGAAAAGTCACAAAGGGTGCAGAGGAGTTAGATCCAGTTGATCTACACTCTCTTGCAAAGTGTCCAAGCCTGTGGCATTTGTGACACCTCAACATAGTCTTGTCAAAACCAACTTTGGTTTTGCCAGAGAGTCCTGGAAATTTCCTACCATTTCTCTTGTAGAACTTTTGAGATCTGATATTAATCAAGGCCATTTGGCTTAGAATATCCATCTCTTCAAGTTATCATCAGCAATACCCTTCAAATCATCCATAATGAAACACAAATTGTCACTATTACAGCCTGACTGACTGTCAACACTAACAAATGCATGATCTGAACTGTTTGAAGAGAAATCTATATGTTCATCATAATTGCTTTCTGATGCAGCATATTCTGACTCATGACCAACCAAGGCAGTGTTCCCTGGTACAAAGTCATCAGTGAGCTTTCCTGATGATGCCAGTTTCCTTTTCTGCTCTATCTCTCTTTCAAATGTAAGCAGTTTCCCATGGAGTTAGGTGATAGATAGGCTATCTAGATTTGCACTAGAGCGTAGGACAATGGTGTATGTGTCCCATCTCTCAGGCAGTGATCTGAGGAATCTGTTGTTCATCTGGCTATTAGTGTATTCATGTTTGACCATTTTCAGCTCAGAGATCAAACAGGAAAAACGCTCAAACTGTTGAGTCAGTGACTCACCCTTCCTATGAGAGAATGTCTCATATTGTTGGGCAAGGATTTCTCTGTTGTTTTCTAAGACCTCATCTGTTCCACCAAATTTTTCCTTCAATGCATTCCAGAGGTCATGAGCAGTTTCATGATGCATAAGCCCAGAATAGATTTCATTAGGCAAAGCCATGGCCAGAATACCATGCGCTTTAGCATCAATCTCAAACAGTTTTTGATCCTCATCTGAGTATTGTTCCTTCTTCTTCGGAAGCAATTGGTTGGTTTCCGGATTGTTCACCATAGGCTTGTGTGGACCATGTACCACAGATGTCCAACAACCTGAATTGTTAATAGACAGGTGATGAAGCATTCTTCATTGCCATATGTTATACTCAGTCCTAACCAGCATCGGAGGCTTGGTTGAGGAACCGGTATTGTGAGGGTCATTAGAAGGAGTAGTCATTCTCAAATTCAACCAAATTCAATTAAGCTTTAACTGATTTAGTGCAAAACACAACAAACTCAATATGAACCAAGAGAAAACTCAAAGCAAATAACCGAAAGCAGCAGAAATTCAATGATCTATAACCAATTGTTGCAAATATGCTAATTCAATCAAACATAGATATTGAAATAGCAGTTTCAATGATCAACTGTTAGATCGATCAATGATTAACCTGCTCTGATACCATTTGCTTGGATCAATGATCTAAGTTTGATTAATTTGAATAGATTGCAGCGGAATTTGAACAATGAATTAGATAATTCGCAAGAACACAATTCATATTCACTGAGAAGTAAACAGTTATAGAGAGAGAATTCTTCAAAGGAATATTTCATTCATATGCTTTCGTGGTGGTTGAATGTCACACATTACAACTAGGTTAACATCTCTTATATAGGACATGTGACGTCTGCTGATGTCACTTGATAATGACATCTAACAGAATTATTCAAACTACTAAAACTATGCAAACTACTGAGAATGTTCTCAACTCCTGATTACATCTCAGAGAAAGCTAAGTACAAAACCATAAAACTACTGAGCTACAACTACTGAAACTATAACTACAAAAAAGTAAACTACAAGTACTGAAAGGAAACCATCACAACTACTGAAGTTGATAACTTCAGTTGTTATGACAACTACTGATCACTTTGGTCTTCAGTCTTTGTCTTCAGTCTTTGTTCTTCAGACTTTTACTTTCAGACTTTGTCTTCAGCTGATAGCTTCAGACTTTGTCTTCGGTACTTTTCTTTCAGACTTTGTCTTTAGTACTTTTCTTTCAAACTTTGTCTTCAGTCTTTGCTTTCAGACTTTGTCTTCAGTAGAAGTCTTCAGATCTTGTCTTCAGACTTTGTCTTCAGACTTTGTCTTCAGACCTTGTAATTAGCTAATGTCTTCATCTATTGTGATCTTCTTCAACAGTTGCAATGTTTGTGGGACTTAGAGGTTTTTCTGATCAGGCCCATTGGTTCTTTTGGTCCAATAGTGTTATATGTAGATTTAATTACTGATGTAGTAAGGACAGGTAATGTTTGGGGTATGAAGAGTAAAGTGAGTGGCTAATCACAACTAGCCATTGTAATTAGGAACTTACTATACTTAACATAAAATGAGTTGTTCCCTTGAATGACCGTGTTGGTGTTTGAATCTTTCAGTGTGCGTATGATGGCCGATGGTAGATCTTCGAAAGGTTCACGGGGAGGAGGTCACGGTGCTGAACCGCGACCCAAGAGAAGGAGACCCAGAGTTAAGATGGTGGTTCAAGAAGAACCAGAGACCCCTCATCCAGTGGGTGGTGACAAGAGCGCCAATCTGAGGGCCTCAGTAAAGGAGGCTGTGGTGGTGGAAGTTCATCAGGTGGTCATACAGACGATTCTACCGTCTGTGGTGACCGAAGTGATCAAGGCATAAGGGAAGGGGAAAGAAAGGAGAGAAATAGGTCCTCGGGAGGATGGGAGCAACCAAAGCCGGAAACGGTTCTCTTTGATGATAAGGAGGAGGAAGAAGAGGAGCCTGCGCCGGAGGCGGCCCAAGCCTGTAACTACGGGGTGTTGATGAGATACAAACCCCCTACTTTCGATGGAATGGCACTGCTGCAGCTGCTCGCTGATGGGTGAGGGAAATGGAAGTTGTTCTTGACATCAGTGAGTGCCGTGAAGACCAAAAGGTGAAGTTCGCTACCCACTCTTTCATGGACTCGGCTTTGTGCTGGTGGGACAACATTGTCCTAGCCGAGGATAGCAGGGCCATCGGGAGAATGAGATGGCCTGAACTGAAAAGTTAGTGATTGAGGAATTTTGTCCTCACAGAGAGATGGATAAGGTAGAAAGGGAGTTCCTGCAGCTGGAGGCGGGAACGATGACACACCAGCAGTACACCACAAAATTTAATGAAATGGCGCGGCTAGTGTCAGATCAAGTGACACCACTGTCATGAAAGATTAAGAGATACATCCAGGGGTTGCCGGTGGATATCCGTAGGCATGTGCTCACCGCCCGGCCGAGCACTTTTAGGTCGGCGGTTGATTTGGCTGGTAGGTTATATGATGAGCGGGAGGTGATAGGGGCTGAGGTGAACAAGAAGGGTGGTGACCGAAACCAGAATGAGAAGCGGTTTGGACATGGTGGAGCCACTCCAAACAATAAGGTGGCGAAGGTGGGTGACCGACGTGTGGTCACATCTGGAGCAGGATTGAAGAAGTGTGGTAAATGCGGGAAGGAGCATTCGGGAGAATGCAAATGGGGATCAAACAGCTGCTTCAAGTGTGGGAAGCCTGGCCATATGGCTAGAGATTGTGGGGTTGGAAGGTGTTACAACTGTGGGGAGAATGGTTATTTGAGCGGGGATTGTAAGAGGCCAAGGGCTAAAATTTCAGGAGCGAAGAAGGCTGGAGGAGAAGGGCAGAAGGCAAGCGCCCGAGCTTTCACGATGACTCGGGAGAAGGCTAGCACAGACCTCGACGTGGTGTCAGGCATGTTTCTAGTGAACCAAACTCTTGCATCTGTGTTTTTGATTCTGATGCTAGTAGGAGTTTCATTTCTGCTGCCTTTTGTGCTAAGTTTCCCATTAAGAGTAGATGTATTGATGAGCCCTTCAAGGTAGAAACTGCCATAGGTAAGTCTACAAGGATTTCTGAGGTGATAGAAGGTTGTGACTTAGAACTAGACGGTCATAAGTTTCCTGTTAGACCATTCGTGATGACCTTAGGCGGTTTTGATGTAGTCCTAGCAATGGATTGGTTGGCAGACTACGAAGCGAATATTGTGTGTCGCAAGAAGATGATCCGATTAACTGTTGTTGAATGGCTATAAGTCATGAGTATTAAGGGTAGTAAACTGTTGTTAGGTGGTATTTACTGCTTGCATCAATCTTCTATGAATCGTGTGCAAGTGGGAGATTGTTGGACTCTATATGCCCAAGACACATAGAACATTGATGCGGTTAGTATGTCATGATCCAAGTCGGGTTATACCCAATAACAAGCTTTGAAATCACCAACAATTATTCAATTGATGATATGATCATGCAATTAAATAATAACACCAAATTTAGAAAAAAATGGGTTTTCTAAATAAGTTGCATGTGAGATGGAACAACTTATTAGGATATTTTGTTCAAGAATATTAGTTAGTGTTATTTAAGTTAGTTAGATAACATTAAGTAATTAAAAGAGTGAATAAGTTATACAATTAAAAGTTAATTGTACAAACTTACAAGGGACTAATCTATAAAATTGCTTGGTTAAATTTAAGGGGGAAAACTTGGTCTAGATGAGGATTTCGGCCGCCCCACCCTCTCCAATGAGAGGGTTTTACCCTCTTGAAAACAAAAAGAACTTGTGAGCTTGTCCTACACTCAACCATCTCATCTAACACACACATGCAAAACAACATTTTTAAGCTCCTCTCTCTCTCAAATGGTCTCGGTTTTTCAGCTGGTTTTGAGAGGATTTGGAGTCACTTGTGGTGTTCATCTCCCTAACAAGAAGAGTGTTTTCACATTAGCTTAGGGTATACAAGCTTGAGGGGTCCTTCCTTGGAGCCTTGGCCGAATCTTTAGCATCCTACAACTCTTCCTTGGTCGATTTTTAGCTGGAAGAAAGGTAGTTTTTCACAGCTCCATCTAGCTGTGATTTTATGTACTTTTACATATTGTCATAGCTTGCTTATTCACATATATGATCCTTTGATTTTGGGTTTGTCACCATAAAACATGAAATTTCAGATTTATTATATTGTTTTAAAATATATATATCCACTGCGTTTTCTGAAAGTTTAAGAGGTTAAACTCGGTTTTATCTTCCAACAAACCTTCAATGGAATCAAGAGCCGGTTATGTGGATAGCTTGCTTGTTCTTGTCCTTTAAAATTGTTTTTTATGGAACTTTATAACCCGTTTAAGGGCTGCTATATTCTGTTATGTTGAATCCCAAACTTTCAAGGTTATATTACACATGCTTGTGATTAAACCTTGAAAGATATGTATGTTGATATGTTGTGTTGTTTGGACAATGTTTGAAACCCGAAATTTCAGTTTATGTTGGCTGAAATTTCGTGGGTTTTGAGGGGATTCATTGTTATATTTTGGATGATATGTTGAATGTTTATTTTGGTGCCTTGGCCTTGTGTTGTTTGGATGATTGCAATGGTTGTATTTGTTTATTCAATGGGGTTGTATATATTATTTATTTGTGCTTTGTTTAAAATGTAATTTATTTATTATTGGGTTGTAATAAATAGATTAGGTGCATTTTCATTTTACTAGATATCTTGTATTAGGACTTTATATCTTGTAATATGAAGACGTATGCATTGGAAGCACAAAGGATAAACATGGAGCATTTTGGATGCGGTTTCAAGTGGGAGGCTTTTGGAAGCTTTCTATGTGTTTTTTTTTGTTATAACCCTTAGGAATGACTTTGGACCACACTTGTTATGGCAAACAAGTGTGGACCACTTTAGATGCTATGGTTATGCACATATGCTATGTTGTTTTGTTTATATTATTGTGGTTGATAGCATGCATGTGATATTTTCTTTAACAAACCTTTATATGATCTTAACAAACTTATAAAATGGTTCTTAATCATTAAAAGGCAATAAAAGGTTATTAAAATGATTTAAAGATTAAAATGTGTTTTAATCAAAGGACCATAGGGTATCTTGTATTTGAAAGCATGCAAATACAAGTACATAGAGTTTTCTAAAACTTTAAATATGAAATCTCTAATTTTTTGTAAACAAGATCAACACCGTCCTTTTACACAACACTTGAGTCACTTGGGAACTCTTAGTGGGATAAAGGTCACCTAACCATTTTGAGGGAACTTATGATTTGAGGTGAGAATGCCTTATTTGTGGGATAAAGGTCACCTAACCACTTATTTTGGCAAACTCACACGTGGGCGTAAGTAGGGTATCTTGATATTTGCAAACCATGTCAAATGGATCACCTACGATCCCATACCTCAAGAAGTTGCAAATGGTTGCAACCGTCAATCGTTGACCACCTTATTAATTTAAATCGTGGGATAAAGGTCACCTAACCACAATTTAAATGTAATGTTGGGTTCTAGATTTTAATATAAAAAATGACCTTAAAAGGTATTAATTATTTAAAATAACAATATCGAAAATACTAAAATAGATCTTTGTTAAATTTTGTAGATGGCCACCAATAATGATAATCATGATATTTCATCCGCGTCCGCCCAATCATTGCAAGCGATTCTCCAAAAGGAACGTCTAAATCATAATAATTTCATGATTGGTATCGAAACTTGAGAGTTGTTCTCAAGCAAGAGAGACGATCATATATTTTAGACGACCCTATCCCCGATCAACCTGCTGAGGATGATGAGGAGGTCTATAACGATTGGCTTAAGTACACTGAGGACTTCGTCCAAGTGTCTTGTCTCATGCTGGCGAGCATGACTCCGGATCTCCAAAAGGAGTATGAACATCACGGAGCTTATGACATGATAACCCAGCTGAAGGAAACGTTCTAACAGCAAGCGAGGGTTGAGTGCTTCGAAACGGTTCGAGCACTCCATACATGTCGTATGGACGACAACCAATCGGTTTCATCTTATGTACTTAAGATGAAAAGCCATATTTCCCGCCTCGAAAGACTTAATTGTCCTGTTTCGAAGGAATTGGCCACGGATTTGATCCTCAATGGCCTTAGAAGTTCGAGACATTCGTGTTGAACTAAAACATGAATGCTTGGGACAAAAGCATTGGTGAGCTTCACTCAATGCTCAAAACGGCCGAGGTGGCCATGGGTAAAAAGGTTTTACCCGTTCTCATCATTAATGAACGTGGGAACAAGAAAAGGCCTCATCCCACACCCAAGGCAAAGGTTGCCAAGGGCAAGGGACCCGTATGGGGAAAAGGGAAAGGCGTGGTAAGGGTGCCTCCCAAACCATAGGAGAAGAAGCAAAAGATTGCTACTAATGACCCATGCTTCAAGTGTGGGGAGATTGGACATTGCGCAAGAAATTGTCCCATCCATCTCCAAGAGTTGAAAGCAAAGAGGGATGCTGGGCAAACCTCAGGTACAATATACATGATCCATATTGATTTAAACATGATATCCTCTAACAAATGGGTATTAGATACCGGATGTGGAACTCACATTTGCAATTTGTTGCAGGGGTTCAGAAGAAGTAGTGACTTCAAGAAAGGGGATGTTAGCCTCTACATGGGCAATGGGGCTAAAGTTCAAGTTCAAGCCCGTGGTGACTACATCTTGAAACTTCCAAATGGTTTGGAAGTAATTTTGAACAATGTTTCGTATGCTGCTAGTTTGACTAGGAATATTATTTATGTAGCCCTATTAAAACAATTTGGATATGTATTATCATTTGTTGAAAAAGATATTCATGTTTCTTTTAATGATATGTTCTACTTTAAAGCTATTCCCATTAATGGTATTTATGAATTGGTTCATGAAAATACTTTAAATAGTTCATTGTACCAAACTAGCACCAAGAAACTCAAGTTGGATTTGAATGATACCTATCTTTGGCATTGTCGTCTTGGTCATATAAACAAGAAAAGAATTCAAACACTACAAAAGAATGGTCTTTTAAAAACAAGTGAATGTGATTCATTTGATGTGTGTGAGTCTTGTTTACAAGGTAAAATGACTAAGGCACCCTTTAGTGGAACTAACGAGAGGGAAAAAGATTTGTTAGGAATCATACATTCGGATGTATGTGGTCCTTTTAAGCCAATGACTAGGAATGGTGAAAGATACTTCATTACCTTTACCGACGATTATAGTCGCTATGGGTATGTGTACCTGTTAAGACACGAAGATCAAGGTTTTGAAATGTTCAAGATCTTTCAAAATGAAGTACAAAATCAACTCAACAAGATGGATTTGAATGATACCTATCTTTGGCATTGTCGTCTTGGTCATATAAACAAGAAAAGAATTCAAACACTACAAAAGAATGGTCTTTTAAAAACAAGTGAATGTGATTCATTTGATGTGTGTGAGTCTTGTTTACAAGGTAAAATGACTAAGGCACCCTTTAGTGGAACTAACGAGAGGGAAAAAGATTTGTTAGGAATCATACATTCGGATGTATGTGGTCCTTTTAAGCCAATGACTAGGAATGGTGAAAGATACTTCATTACCTTTACCGACGATTATAGTCACTATGGGTATGTGTACCTGTTAAGAAACGAAGATCAAGGTTTTGAAATGTTCAAGATCTTTCAAAATGAAGTACAAAATCAACTCAACAAGTCGATTAAAGTTCTCCGCAGCGATAGAGGAGGTGAATACCTAAGTGATGCCTTTCAAGATCATCTTAGGAGTTGTGGGATTGTCTCACAACTCACTCCACCTAGAACACCACAACATAACGGTGTGTCTGAGAGGAGGAATCGAACCTTATTGGATATGGTCCGATCTATGATGGATAGAAGCACATTACCTCTATCATTTTGGGGTTTCGCTTTGCTCTCTACGGCCCGTATTCTAAATATGGCCCCAACCAAAAAGGTGGAAAGGACACCCTTTGAAATATGGCATGGAAGAGTTCCATCCCTATCATATTAAGGGTCTGGGGTTGTGAGGCTTATGTTAAGACTCCCACCCCAAACAAATTGGAAGTCCGATCCACCAAGTGCATCTTCATTGGATATCCTAGAGACTCTATGGGATATTATTTCTATGATCCACTGGAATAAAAGGTGTTTGTTGGCAGAAAGGGTGAGTTCTTAGAAGCAAAGTTCTTTATGGAAGAAACTAGCAGTAGAACAGTGGATCTTGAGGAGGAGCAAGAACCACAACCCTATACACGTTTGGTTGAAACTAGCACTCAACATGAGGATGTTGAGGATGATCAAGTAGTTGATCAATATACATAAAACGTTCGTAGATCTGGTAGAATTAGTATTCCACCTAAAAGATATGGGTTTTTCGTAGATGGATGCTATGTGGTAGATTCCGATGAACCAACCACCTATCGTGATGCAGTCTCTAATTCGGATTGTGACAAATGGCTCGAGGCCATGAGCGTTGAGATGCAATCCATGGATGACAATCAAGTATGGGACTTGGTTGTACCACCTCTTAACTCCAAAGTAGTTGGAAGCAAGTGGGTTTTCAAGAAGAAAACCGATATGCATGGAAACTTGGATACTTATAGGCTAGACTTGTAGCAAAGGTTTCACTCAAACTCATGGGGTTGATTATGATGAAACCTTCTCACCTGTTGCGATGCTAAAGTCTATAAGGATATTGTTTGCCATAGCTGCTCATTATGATTATGATATTTGGCAAAAGGATGTCAAAACCGCTTTCCTAAATGGATATCTTGAGGAAGATGTCTATATGGTTCAGCCTGAAGGTTTTGTCGATCCAAAACATCCTGATAAAGTATGCAAGTTAAAGAAATCAATCTATGGATTGAAACAAGCATCAAGAAGTTGGAATCACTGTTTTGATGAAGAAATGATTAAATTCGGATTCATCAAGATCACTGACGAAGCATGTATTATAAGAAAGCTAGTGGGAGCACTTTCCTAGTATTGTATGTTGATGACATACTACTATTTGGAAACGACATTCCAACCTTGGAAGTGTAAAAACCTGGCTTGGAAGTTGTTTTTCCATCAAGGATCTTGGTGAGGCCGTCTATATTCTGGGAATAAAGATCTATAGGGATAGATCAGGGCGGTTGATTGGTTTAAATCAAAGTGCATACATTGATAAAATCTTGAAAAGGTTCAAGATGGAGAACTCTAAGAAAGGTACGATACCTATTCAAAGAGGAACGATATTGAGTATGACTCAATGTCCTAGCTCAAAGGATGAGCAAGATAAAATGAAGGCAATCCCAGACGCATCTGCTATTGGATCCATCATGTATGCAATGATATGCACTCAACCGGACGTGTCATGCGCCTTAAGCATGACAAGCCGATACCAGCAAAATCCTGGAAACAGTCATTGGATGGCTGTTAAGAACATACTTAAGTACCTGTTAGAATCTCAGCCCTGGTTTAATCGATTGAACAGTTTCAGCAGCGGAATAGCTCAGAATTAGACAAATTCAAACAAGAACAATTGATATAAAACGATAAAAGAATTTTGTTATAGAGAGAGAAATATCCGACAAAAGGAATATTGCATTAAGATTGTCGGCCTCAAAGGCACGATTACAGGTGAGTCATCTTTCCTTATAAAGGAAAGAATGACGTAGGCTGATGTCACCTGAAAGTGACATGTAACCGTTTTATAACTACTGATGTTTAACAACTACTGAAGATGTCAACAACTGACATCTTCTTACAAATGTTCCTAAGTGTTAAACATCTTATTTACAACTACTGAAAAACATAAAACT
Source organism: Flaveria trinervia (assembly GCA_025506515.1). NCBI lineage: Eukaryota > Viridiplantae > Streptophyta > Magnoliopsida > Asterales > Asteraceae > Flaveria > Flaveria trinervia. The sequence goes on from CM046451.1 coordinate 50,595,805, forward strand.
ACTGAAACTACAACAACTGAAGAACAACCTCTTCAGTTGTTTACAAGTACTGAAAAGAAAAGTAAACAAACTACTGAAAGGAAAAGAAAACTACTGAAGAAGAAAAACCATCACAACAACTGAAGAAGCCCTCTTCAGCTGTTGTCATCAGCTGTTAACATCAGCTGATGTCTTCAGTACTTAAACATCAGACTTTGTCTTTCAGCTGTTGATCTTCAGTCTTTGTCTTCAGTACTTGTTGAAGTCTTCAGACTTTAGATCTTCAGCTGTTGTCTCAGTCTTTGTCTTCAGTACTTCAGCAGTTGTATTCTTCAGACTTTGTAGAACAGCTGATCAGGTCTTCTTCAGCTGTTGTGATGTCCTGTGGGACTTAGAGGTTCTCTGATCAGGCTCATTGGTTCTTTTGGTCCAACAAACTCCCCCTGAACCAATGCAGCCAAAACCTCTAAGTTATTGACGAGTCCCACTTATTTTGGCAGATAGATTGGTCTCTTTATCCTCTTGATCAGATGAGAAGTGACCCTTTTTCAGCACCGGCCTGGAAAGAAGTCTCTGATGATCTGTTTGGCATGATATGGTTGGGAGCTCTGTATTGGGGACTTGGACACCGAGCTGTTGCCCCAACCATGAGATCTACTTCCCGTGTATCAGCCTATATGATTCCCTGGTGTAAGCCCTTAGAAACATGATTTGCTCATCCATTGTCAGCACCTCGGGCACACCATCAAATAATCCTTCTCGGCCATACACTTCAGATATGTACTTGGCCTGTTTTCCATTCTTGAGCTCAACCGTGGTTATTTGTCTATAAGCAAACTCATCTGGATGAGTCCCTTCTAAGAGCAGGTTGAGCTCTTCTTGTTTGAAGTTTTCAAGTCGTTTGTAAACCAATCCCTTCTTTATAATTTTGTTCTCTAACATCTTTTGAGGTGGTTGTTTGGCTTCATAGGCTTTCTTGAACTCTTCAACAATTTCCCAAGGGGACACTACAAGCACCACAGTGATGTCTTCGTCGACAACTCTCTTCACTTGGCCCTTGTATCTTGAAGGAATTCTTTCTTGACAATCCGGTGTGCCACCCTAGGATCAGGCCATATCCTTACTCTTTCCCTTTGGTATTGAAAGGTATTAGCAAGGGTGTACAATCTTAATACTTCTTTCTTCATGCTGATCATTGAAGAGGATGTAGCATATGCTTTGTCAATGCTTTTCAGCATTTCCTCATCATGTTTTTGCATCTGTTCCTCTTCAATCTTTATCATTACATCATGCATTTGAGAAGCAGGAGTGATGGACATTGGTTTAGCCTTAGGCAAAGTAATGACTGCAGAGAGTGGCAGTCTGTCTTCATCCTCCTCTTCATCTTCATCAGGCCTCAGTACCTTTCTTTTCTTTTGGCTAGGTACATCACTGGCAATGGGTTTTAGGGGTAAAGGATTTGGTTTTGTGGGTTGGATGGTTGGTTTAGGGGTAAAGGGGTTGTTTTAGTGGTTGTGGAGATAGTGATTTTGAGGATTGAGGCTTTTCAGACTGTTTTAGCATTTTGGCTGTAAGGAGGCTTTGGTAAATTTTGTCAGTTCTTTTCGATTCCCAACCCCAGCTTCATTCAATACCTCAATCACTAAACCTTTGGAGTATTCTTCAGACGAACAAATCTTGGTGGTTATTGCCAAGATGTTGTCCCTGGTCCAGGCCCTTATTTCCATTAGAGATCTTCCCAAGTATTTAGCTATAAATCTGATCATTATCTCCAGCCTTTCTCTTTCTAAGGCATCATAGCTAGCCCATCTTGAATTGATCTCCTCTGTTTCCATCCTTCTGATCTTGGAGTCTAGTTGTTTGATGTCAAAACCCTGCCTATACAACTGCTCAATGATTTTATCCATTGAACGGTTATGGTTGGCGTCAGCTTCTTTCACCATATCCTTCAGCTCCTTCTCCTTCTCAGACTCTCCTTTTCTCTTTTGATATGTGACATGAAAGTCTTTTTGACTATCATTCACTTCAGCTCCCTTCACACTCTCCTTCTCCTTCTCATTTACAACCTCAGATTCTTTCGCCTTCTCCCCATCTATCCTCTTCCTTTTTCCTTTAACTAACTGACTCTCCCCTTTTTGGTTGCATTGGGTGCAAGGGTTTGAGCAGTAGAAAGGGATTTAGTCACCAACTCCTCCACCAAGGGTTGTATTATTGTAGGAAGCCTCTCATCAATGGCTTTGATCACTATATCTGTGATCATGGGAGTGATGAGAGGTAGGGATTTTTGAAGGGTAGCAACTGATTGATCAGGATGGTTCTGTTCCTGAGAATCAGTGCCGAAAGCAGAGGCTGGTGGCTTGGAAGTATATACTGGCTCAGTGTGTAGGGGACCTTCAGAAGAAGGTGCCATCTGTGGGTGTATTGTGGTGGCAGATGGACTTGCATCCTGAGACATCTTGGCCAGCAACTCTTTGAGTCTGCTAACCTCATCCTCTAGAATGGTGTTTTGAGCAACTACATCATAGAAGAAGCTCAGGTCATCATCGGTTGATACTGAATAACCTGACCTCCTGACAAAGTCAGAATGAACATGCCTTGAGTGTAGATCATTATAGCATGTGCCCCTTGTTCTCGGTTCTGGGGACTTCCAGCCTCAGGACTATGTCCTTCATCAGCTGTTGCCGCTGGTGAGGACTTAGAGATGTACCAACTGCATCCTGGTCATTTGCTGAGTCAGGAGCAGTGGCAGCCTCACCAGAAGTTCGCACCTCCTTATCTACACTAGAAGATGGAACATGATAACCCCTGTGCTGTGGGTTGACAGAAGCATTGTGATCCTCCCCCTCAGGTGTTGAGGTTATCCCAGTAGTAATTGGTGTCTGGGTGGGGGGTGAGGAATGCAACTGCGTCAGCACTTTTGCAACAATGATAGTAGGGCTTTGAGGGGCGGTTGCATCAGGAGAAGGTGTGGAAGCAGTGTGCACCGGGACAAGTGGTGCTCTTCAATGGTAATCCCTCAAGTGAGGAGGATCCCAGCATTGTGGCTTCCCTTTGAGTGATTGCTTCAGGTTCCTTTTGAGAGGAAACCTGAGCGGCTTCAGTTGGTGGAGTCACAGTCTCTACTGGGGGGTTATTTCCAGCAGAGATAACCTACGTTGGTGCAGCAGGAGCATCCACAGGGGACTCAATTCCCTGAGTAGCTTTCTTAGGCTTCTTCTTTGTGGGTTTGGAGGGGACTTGGATGTGGAGGTGGAGGCTGTGGGTTCCAGCTGCGTGGGTTTGCGCAGCTTGGCAGCCTGTTTGAGAGTTTGGTCAGTGTTGTGTCGGGAGTATACCTCCGGCAATACAGCCAAAGCAGGGACTCCCAGACCAACTAGTCCCTCAGCAGAAAGCTGATTCTCTATTATGGCCATTATAAACCGAGGATATAGTATCCAACGGTTAGAAAGTGGTTTTGTGGCCATATCCTTGAGTTCAAGAAAAATTATTTCAGAAAAAGTGGTTCTTGTTCAAGGATAGAGAACAATACCTGTTGCCATCTGGAAGACAGTTGATCCCAAGAGGAAGTCTTCGGAGCCAGGCAAACATTTACCATATGAAATAATAATCGTTCAGCATCTGGAAAATGTTTCTTCAGGATTGTTGAAGCACTAAGATCACCCTGATATCCATGTTGTCCAAAGAAAGATCAAGTTGGCGCTTAGGATATCCAACAGGGTAGGCAGCATCATCTAACAGTAATATTTGGCGGATGGTAGCAGTAGAGATGACCACCTTATGCGAGTTGATAGATGAATGGATAGATTCTCCATTAACGGTCGCATTCATCCAGAACTGACGTAGCGAATCGGCATAAATGATTGGATTTAAAAGGAAAGCCGTTTTTTAGTGGGGATTGGACCATAAGATCTATAGCATTTTCAAATTTGGTCCAGAAGGGCGATTTTGTGAGGTACGCGACACAGTTGTGTTGAGGTTTGAGTTGCATGGTCGCCATTAATGAAGGTGAAAGGTTTTCAGAGCTTTTGAAAAGTTAGGTCGTGAAAGAATGAAAAACTCTGAAAGAGGGATCAGGTATATATAGGGTACGGGTTATGAAACGACTGAAGGTTTTGGAGTTAGTCATCAGTATTTGAAGCTACTGATGACGTGGTATTATCTTTCAGAAGTTTGAAACGACTGATGGTATTGGTGTGGTCAGCAGTATAAAACAACTGAAGACATGGTGTTTACTATCAGACGTTGAAACAACTGAAGTCTCTGATTTAGGCATCAGTAGTTTTAAAAACTACTGAAGACAAGTTGGACTTCAGATGTTGAAACAACTGAGGACTTGGTATTAGTCATCAGAGTTGTGAAACTACTGAAGACCGTGGTTTTGCCATCAGTTGTTGTAAACAACTGAAGACTTGGTGTTAGTCATCAGTAGTTGTGAAACTACTGAAGACATGGTATTGCTTCAGTTGTTTATAAAGAAACAGCAGTTTGTGAACTACTGAAGAGAGAGTACTCATCAGTAGTTGTCGTCAATTCATAGCCTTTCAGCTGTTTCATACTGTCCTCAACACTTACTCATCAGTTTAGCTGTTTTCAGTTGTTTCATAGGACATCAGTACTTATCTGTTTCTACTGATTTCAGTAGTTGTAACTACATCAGTAGTGTAGAACAGATAAAGTACAGTACTTAAAGCATTTAGCCTTCAGTAGTTATAAAAACTACTGAGGGTAAAATAACTCATCAGTACTTATATGTGACATGGTTACCAATGATCATCAGTAATTACTGAGATCATCAGTAGTTGTCACTTATTCTAGCTGCAGCATACCAAGCTTAACACCAGGTTTCGGAAAGTTGAACTATCCAAAGGCTTAGTAAAAATGTCTGCAAGCTCATCAGCACTAGGCACAAACATAGGTTTAATTAGACCCTTTCAAAACAATCTCTTATAAATGATGTCTAATTTCTATATGTTTGGTCCTAGAGTGCTGGACAGGATTTTTGACAATGCAAAGAGCTGAGGCACTATCCATTAATAATGGAGTCTTAGTCTCTGTAATGCCATAATCCAAAAGTTGATTCTGAAGCCAGAGTATTTGGGATGTACAACTTGCAGCAGCAATGTACTCGGCTTCAGCAGTGGATGTAGCAACAGATGTTTGTTTCTTACTCTGCCAAGAAATCAAACAGTTGCCTAGGAATTGGCATCCACCAGAAGTTGATTTCCTGGTCAACTTACATCCTGCATAGTCACTATCAGAGAAAGCAACTAATTTGCAAGAATGTCCAGTGGATACCATAAGCCTAGAGATTGTGTGCCTTGCATATATCTAAAGATCCTCTTGACTGCAATCAGATGAGACTCCTTAGGTGCATCCTGAAATCTAGCACAAACACATGTAGCAAACATAATATCTGGTCTAGAAGCTGTTAAATACATCAAGGAACCAATCATACATCTGTAAAGGGTTTCATCAACACCTTACCTTTCTGATCAACATCCAATTGTGTGGTGTTGCACATGGGAGTAGAACAAGATTTACAGATTTGTAAATCAAACTTATTCAAAAGATCTTTTGTGTATTTAGACTGATGAATGAAAATTCCATCAGCTTTTTGTTTGATTTGCAAACCTAGAAAGAACTGTAATTCTCCCATTGCACTCATTTCAAACTTCTGTTGCATTAAGGTTTGGAAATCCTCACACAATGGGGATCAGAGGATGCAAATATAATATCATCAACATAAATTTGAACAAGTAGCTTATGCTGATCCACCTTCTTAATAAATAAAGTTTTATCTATGGAGCCTCTAGTGAAATTATTCTGTAGAAGAAAGTTTGATAAGGTCTCATACCAAGCTCTAGGTGCTTGTTTCAACCCATAAAGAGCTTTATCAAGCTTATATACCCATTCTGGGTGCTTATTATCCTCAAAGCCTGGTGGTTGACACACATAAACTTCTTCTTTTATTGTACCATATAGAAAAGCACTTTTGACATCCATTTGGAAAACTTTAAGATTGTGGAGTGCAGCATAGGCTAAAAACAATCTAATTGCCTCCAGTCTGGCTACAGGGGCAAAGGTTTCATCATAATCAATACCTTCTTCTTGTGCAAACCCCTGCACAACCAGTCTGGCCTTGTTCTTAACAATTAGCCCATTTTCATCAGTTTTATTCCTAAACACCCATTTAGTGCCTATTGCACACTTACCTGGGGGTAGAGGAACAAGCTCCCACACTTGCTGTTTCTTGAACTGAAGAAGCTCAAGCTGCATGGCTTCAACCCATCCATTGTCCCTCAAAGAAACATGATAGTTCTTCGGCTCTAGCTGACTGATGAAGAGAGCATAGAAGCAGAAATTGGACAACTGGCTTCTGGTTGAGACACCAGCATTGATATCACCAAGGATTTGAGATATTGGGTGATTTTTCAGCTCTTGGTAAACAATCAAATCTGTGCAAGTGTTTGTAGGGTCTTCAGCAGCAGCAGATGTTGATGCAGATTCTTGAAACCATGAAGATGGTGGCAACTCAAATGAAGTTGAGGATGCAGAAATCTCATCAGCATTTGTTGTGGATGGTGCGGCTGGAGCTACAGGAGCATCAGGTTTAGAGGACTCAGGCAGTTGATCACTAAACCTGAAGAGGTGATTACTACTATCATCATCATCTTCAGTAGTAACACCAGGTGGTGAACTGTTGACAGGAGCAACAGCAGGAGATTGATAAGGAACATATTGCAGTATGTCCAAATCAAAGAGCTCCACAGGGCTTTGTGGAATCTTGTCCTTTGGAGATTCATTGAACTTGACATGTAAGTCTCTTCAACCATCTTTGTTCTGCAGTTGAAGACTCTGTATGCCTTGCAAGTTGATGAATAACCAACAAAATACCCTGCATCCACCTTAGGATCAAATTTCTGGAGCTGATCCTTTGTGTTGAGAATGAAACAGGGACACCCAAATGCTCTAAAAAATGAAATGAGAGGGGCCAAATGATGTAGAACTTCATATGGAGTCTTCATCAACCTCTGATTTATTAGCACTCTATTCTGCACATAGCATGCTGTGTTGACAGCTTCAGCCCAAAAGGTCAATGGCAGTCCAGAATCAGCCAACATAGACCTTGCAGCTTCAATGAGGGTCCTGTTCTTTCTCTCCACAACTCCATTCTGTTCAGGAGTTCTTGGAATACAAAACTGTCTCTTTATTCCCATGGAAAGGTAGAATTCATCAAGTGTATTGTTCCTGAATTCTGTTCCATTATCACTTCTAATACACTTGACTGAGAGGGAATACTGCTTCTCAGCATACACACAAAGTTTGTGATCTTCTGTGCAGCTTCATCCTTTGAATGTAGAAAGAAAGTCCATACAAATCTGGAGTAATCATCCACAATTACCAGACAGTATTTTTTCTGTGCCATGCTCATCACTCTCACAGGACCAAAGAGATCCATGTGAAGAAGTTGTAAGCAGGCAGTGGACTTTGGTTCTTCAATAGGTGGAAATGAAACCTTGTGCTGTTTTCCTTTCAAACAAGCAGTGCAGTTGTTTTCACATTGAACTCCTTCATAGGCATTCCCCTTACTAAACTATGGTGTATCAGCTGATTCATGTTCTTGAAATAACATGTCCCAGCCTTCTATGCCATAGATTAGATTCTTGAGGAGAGGCCTTGGAAAATAGGCAAGGATGGCCTTTGAGATCAATTTTCTTGGAAAGATCTAAGGCATACACTCTTCCTGTCCTGTTGGCCTTCAGGAGAGTGTGAGCATCCAATACCTTGTCAATCAAACTCAGAACTTTGGATGACAGAATCCTGCAGTTCTGGCTTGTGAAAAGGGCAACATGGCCTTTGTCACACAATTGACTGACACTCAAAAGATTATACTTGAGATTTTCCACATGGTTGACATCATCAAACTTTATTTCCCCATTGGAAACAAAGCCCTTCCCGATGATGTAACCTCTTGCATCATTGCCAAAAGAAACAAATCCCTTCCTTCCTGGAGAGTAGTCATTAAGAAGTGAGTTGTTCCCAGTCATATGCATAGATCCCCCACTGTCTACATACCAGATGCTACTTTGGCATGTTGAAGAAACCTGCATAAATAAACAATCAGTTAGTTTTGGAGACCCAAACCTTTTTGGTTTTGGGCCTGGTCTCATCAACAGATGGTAAACTAACAGGTTTATTGGACACAATAGCTTGAGGTGAAGGAGATGGTGTAGAAGAGGAATCCTTCGGCTTGGATCTCCTTTTCTGGGGTTCAACACAGGGCCATCAAGTTGGTTAACTCTTCCCAACAGATGTTGAACCATCATTACCAGCTGTGTCTGATTCTGGGAGAGAGCTTTCAGCTCTTCAGACACATTGGGTATTGGTGTTTGATGATGAGTTCTTGTGTTGCACCATCTTCTTTTGAGCAACCTCAGCTATTGCCTGTTGCACTCCTTCCTTTTTAGATTTCTTTTTGGTCATAGGAGTAACAGGATTTGATGCTGCTGGTACAAACTTGGACTCAAACTCAGTTTTCATTTTAGCCAAGTTTTCTTTAATTTTCTCTTTTTGTTTGAGTTTGGATCCCTTTTTGTACCAACAATCATCTGTGAGATGATTGAATAGACCACATATTTCACATGGTTTCTTCTTCATCTTCTGTTGATCATCAACTAAAGAAGATGAAACTACTGAAGACTTGCTCTTCAGCAGTTTAGAAGCACTTTTTGCCTTCTTGTCAACTTCCTTAGTAGGCTTCAAATCCTTCCTACTGACAGTTTTCTTCTCTTCAGTGCTGTCAGTCATTAGGATTTGAACTCCAGATGTTATCCCCTGCTCTCCAGTACCCTCAGTACTTCTAGGGATAACACTTGGGTTGATCAACTCATTGATCATGTGAGTGTCAGCAGTTGAACCATCAATATCAGCTGATAGGTTCACAGAGGGATTACTACTGACTTCAACTACTGATGGGCTTTATCAAGTAGTGAATCACATGATGAGGTGGATTGGTCATTACTTTCTCCATCAGATTCTGCTCCTGCTCTTGAAGCAAAAACTGTAGGAGGAGCAGTGTGATTATAACCCAATCAACAACTTCACATTGGAAGCTGTTTGCTTACTAAGAAGCATTTTAAAGCCCTTGCAAGATTGTACCCATCGATCACACTCTACCTGGGTGACAGCAAGAGTATCTTTGAGGTCTTTGTACTTCTCTAAGAGTACATCCTCCTAGCCTTATCATCAGAAATTTGGCATTTTAATTTGTAAATCTCATCAGTTTTCTCTTTTAGCACAGACTCAAACTCAGCTTTATTTTTGGAAATTGTTTGTTCTAGCTCTACATTTTTATTGATTAAAGCCACATTTGCTTCTCTAATAGAGGCAAATGCTGCTATGCAAGTTTCAGAACATAATTTGGCCTTAGCCTCAGAGGATACCTGTGATACCTGTGTTGAAGAGGTACTTGAGGATGATCCATCAGAGGATTCCAAAGCCATAAGAGCTAGATTTCCAAAAGGATGCTCACCGCCATGTTGACCAGCACCTGAGAACAGTTGTTCATTACCAGACACATCATCTGGTAAACTGCTCCAGTCACAACAACTCCTGGTGTGAAGAAGCTGTGTTGTTGAAGTTGATTAGGTTGATGAGATTGGATGGTTGAGGCTCAGGGAGTGCATGTGGTTGCTGAGCAGTGGGTGCTTGAACCTGGCCTGGTTGTGGCAAGTAATAGCAGGGGTATGGATATGCATTGGCCCCTGTGGAACAAAATATGCAGGAGATTGTGGTTGATGATGAAACCAGAATTGACAGGTTGTTGCCCTCTGTTTTGTTGACTATTGCCAGGGAAAGTCACAAAAGGTGCAGGAGAGTTAGATCCAGATGATCTACATTCTCTTGCAAAATGCCCAAGCCTGTGGCATTTATGGCACTTCAACTTACTCTTGTCAAAACCAACTTTGGTTTTGCCAGAGAGTCCTGGGAATTTCCTTCCAGTTCTTTTGTAGAACTTCTGAGATCTGATATTTATCAAGGCCATTTGGCTCAAAATATCCATCTCTTCTAAGTCATCATCAGCAATCCCCTTGAGATCATCCATGATGAAACATAGATTGTCACTATTACTACCAGCAGAATAACTATCAACACTCATAAAGGCAGGCTCAGAAGTGTTTGTAGAGAAATCAATATGCTCATCATACTGGCTTTCAGATGACGCATATTCTGACTCTTGATGTCCAATCAGGGCGGTGTTCCCTTGGACAAAATCCTCAGTGAGCTTGCCAGATGAAACCAATTTCCTTTTCTGCTCTATCTCTCTCTCGAATGTAAGGTTTCCCATGAAGTTGGGTGAGAGATAGGCGATCAACATCAGCATTTGAGCGTAGAACAATGGTATATGTGTTCCATCTCTCAGGCAGTGATCTAAGAATCTATGGTTCATCTGACTCCTGGTATATTCATGTTTAACCATTTTCAATTCAGAGATTAAACATGAAAACCGCTCAAATTGTTGAGTCAGAGTCTCACCCTTTCTATGAGAGAAAGTCTCATATTGTTGGGCGAGGATTTCCCTGTTGTTTGCTAAAACCTCATCAGTACCACCAAATTGTTCTTTGATGGCATTCCAGAGGTCATGAGCAGACTCACAATGCAGAAGCCCAGAGTAAATCTCATTAGGAATAGCCATAGCCAAAATTCCATGGGCTTTTGCATCGATTTCAAACAACTTCTTGTCCTCATCGGAGTATTGCTCCTTCTTCTTTGGAACCAACTGGTTTGTTTCCGGATCATTCACCATTGGCTTATGTGGTCCATGTACCACAGATGTCCAACAACCTGAGCTATTGACAGACAGGTGATGGAGCAATCTTCTCTGCCAAATGTTATACTCATTCCTCACCAAGATCGGAGGCTTGGTAGAGGATCCAGTATTGAAAGGATCATTCGAAGAAGTAGTCATTGTGGAAAATCAGACAGATTCAAGTAAAATCACAATAAATTTAGCTCAAAACCACACAGAACCTCAAATAAAACGGCCAGAAGCGATACACTCTCAATCTCTATAACAGATCCTTGCGATTTTGCTAATTCGATTAAACTTAGAGCGATTGAACAGTTTCAATGATCAATTGTTAGATCGATCAATGATTAACCGCTCTGATACCATTGTTAGAGATCTCAGCCCTTGGTTTAATCGATTGAACAGTTTCAGCAGCGGAATAGCTCAGAATTAGACAAATTCAACAAGAACAATTGATATAAAACGATAAAAGAATTTGTTATAGAGAGAGAAATATCCGACAAAGGAATATTGCATTAAGATTGTCGGCCTCAAAGGCACGATTACAGGTGAGTCATCTTCCTTATAAAGGAAAGAATGACGTAGGCTGATGTCACCTGAAAGTGACATGTAACCGTTTTATAACTACTGATGTTTAACAACTACTGAAGATGTCAACAACTGACATCTTCTTACAAATGTTCCTAAGTGTTAAACATCTTATTTACAACTACTGAAAAACATAAAACTACTGAAACTACAACAACTGAAGAACAACCTCTTCAGTTGTTTACAAGTACTGAAAAGAAAAGTAAACAAACTACTGAAAGGAAAAGAAAACTACTGAAGAAGAAAAACCATCACAACAACTAGAAAGCCCTCTTCAGCTGTTGTCATCAGCTGTTACATCAGCTGATGTCTTCAGTAGTAAATCAGACTTTGTCTTTCAGCTGTTGATCTTCAGTCTTTGTCTTCAGTACTTGTTGAAGTCTTCAGACTTTAGATCTTCAGCTGTTGTCTCAGTCTTTGTCTTCAGTACTTCAGACGTACTTCAGCAGTTGTATTCTTCAGACTTTGTAGAACAGCTGATCAGGTCTTCTTCAGCTGTTGTGATGTCCTGTGGGACTTAGAGGTTTCTCTGATCAGGCTCATTGGTTCTTTTGGTCCAACAGTACCTAAGGAGGACAAAGTATATGTTCCTAATCTATGCTGATCTGATGATGAGGAACTTGTTGTAAAAGGTTACAAGGATGCCAGTTTCCAAACAGATCGTGATTCACGGTCACAGTCGGGATATATTTTCATTCTGATGGAGGAGAGGTTTCTTGGAAGAGCTCCAAACTGGATGTGGTGGCTCTATCAACTACAGAATCAGAATCCGTCAACCGCCTCATTGGCAGCTCACGAATCTGCATGGTTGAAGAAATTCATTGCCGATCTGGGGGTTGTCCCTTTCATTCAGGACCCCCTAGGGATCTTTTGTGATAACGAGGGTGCGATTGCTCAAATCAAGGAACCTCGTGCTCATCAAAAGACTAGGCACATTGAGCAAAGATTCAACTAATACGAGATGAAGTTGAAAAGGGAAAGATATGTATTCGCAAAGTTCACACGGATTAGAAAATTGCGGATCCTCTCACGAAGCTCCTTGAAAAGGCAAAGCATGAAGGTCATACTTGTGCCATGGGACTTCGATATTCTAGCGATTGGATTGATCTGTAAATTTCGTATTTGGATATGTGGAACTCTTATTATTTGAATAAAATTATTTGGTTATAATGTTTCAATTAATATTCCAATTTAGCATGTTAATCCATGAGTAAATTGCTTTCTCTAAATGTCCGTAGTCGTTTAGACTTATGGGAACAAGTGTGAGGGTAAGATTATTATGAACTTGGATTGGTTGATATTCATAAGGATGAATATAGAGCAATGGGTTGCTACCAAGGTTCATAGATATTTGTGGGATACAAATATTGGACTAACCCGCAACTCAAACTTTACTACATGGAATCTTATTGATTGATCATAAGTAATTTTGAGTAAAGGCGATATCATTTGGTATCCTCAGACCGGAGATACATATTGGGTTTTGATATTCACCAAGTGTCATACCTTGATCTGGTTATCCGTTGTTCTGAAATAATGGACAGTACATGAGACTATGTTCAGATGTGACACAAGGTGATTGTGAGAAACCTATGTAGTCAAGATGGGATTTGTTCCTCTTATTCATTGAGAGTTAGATGTCTAAGGCTTGGATAAGTTAAATCAACAAGGAATGATCACTCTGTGTCCTTGGATCTAACATGACATGTGTAACAAAAGGATAGATGATTAATTCACCTAAATCATTTCAAGTAGGATACTTGAATGGGATGATGTTATTGAATGGCTTTTATGTCATGAGTATTAAGGGTAGTAAACTGTTGTTAGGCGGTATTTACTACTTGCATCAATCTTCTATGAATCTTGTGCAAGAGGGAGATTGTTGGATTCTATATGCCCAAGACACATAGAACATGATGCGGTTAGTATGTCATGATCCAGGTCGGGTTATACCCAATAACAAGCTTTGAAATCACCAAAAATTATTCAATTGATGATATGATCATGCAATTAAATAATAACACCAAATTTAGAATAAAAATGGGTTTTCTAAATAAGTTGCATGTGAGATGGAACAACTTATTAGGATATTTTGTTCAAGAATATTACTTAGTGTTATTTAAGTTAGTTAGACAACATTAAGTAATTAAAAGAGTGTATAAGTTATACAATTAAAAGTTAATTGTACAAACTTACAAGGGACTAATCTATAAAATTGCTTGGTTAAATTTTAAGGGGGAAAACTTGGTCTAGATGAGAATTTCAGCCGCCCCACCCTCTCCAATGAGAGGGTTTTACCTTCTTGAAAACAAAAAGAACTTGTGAGCTTGTCCTACACTCAACCATCTCATCTAACACACACATGCAAAACCAGCATTTTTGAGCTCCTCTCTCTCTCAAAAGTTCTCGGTTTTTCAACTGGTTTTGAGAGGATTTGGAGTCACTTTTGGTGTTCATCTCCCTAAAAAGAAGAGTGTTTGCACATTAGCTTGGGGTATACAGCTTGAGGGGTCCTTCCTTGGAGCCTTGGCCGAATCTTTAGCATCCTACAACTCTTCCTTGGTCGATTTTTAGCTGGAAGAAAGGTAGTTTTTCACAGCTCATCTCTAGCTATGATTTTATGTACTTTTAGATATTCTTCATAGCTGGCTTATTCACATATATGATCCTTGATTTGGGTTTGTTACAATATATATATATGTCACCATAAAACATGAAATTCAGATTTATTATCATGTTTTAAAATATATATATCCGCTGTTTTCTGAAAGTTTAAGAGGTTAAACTTTGTTTTATCTTCCACAAACCCTTCACATACTCCATGAAGAACTCCTAACTTTTGTAATTGTAATGACTTTCTCCCCCTTTTGGTAGCATCACCCTCTTGCATAGGTGAGCTAGGATTTAGGTCAATCACACTCACAGGTTCTTGTATTCCTGGTTAAGCTCTTCTTAGCGGTCTCCCAGCTAGTTTTTTCCCTAAGATAAGAATCTCAATTTACTGATCATTGACCTTGTTTTGCAAGGTAGTCACTTGAGATTCAAGATGACTAACCTTGGAGACTAAATAGGTTCATGTTTATGACAGTTGTTGCACCTTTAGCCTCAAATCTCCTCATCTTTATCAGAAGAATCATTAGGGGATTATATGATTGCACCAAAGTTCTCTCTCTCACCACCAGCTTCAGGTTCTTGGCTGCTGGATTTCCTCTGCTCATTAACAGCCTCAGTGGAGATATCAATGGGCTGAGTTGCCATGGTTGATGTCAGAATGAGATAATCACTTGCAGAAGTGAGAGCCCCTTATATATGGATATCCTAAACAGGTTTAGAAATACCACCTCAATAATGGTGATTGATGCGGGCTCGACATAGGAGACTCAGGAGACTCATCTCTCTTTGAGAATTGGAAAAGAAGAGAGAGTCATGGAACTCACTGAAACCTAAGTCTTCATTAGTATAGAAGTAAGGTTAGGAATGGGTTGGTTTAAGACTAAAGGCTGGGGATGGTAACTATCCCCTAAAGGTTGTTCACTTGAGTGTTCAGACTCAAAGTGAAGGCTTAAGGCATTTGGGCTTCTGAGCATCAGGCTGAGCATGAGAACCTCAACTCTGATCATTGAAGTAATGGGAGTGGTTTGCTCCTTAGGAGAAGTTGGAGGTCCAGTATCCACTTCCTCCCGTATGGGTGAGTATATGGGGACCTGCACAGACTCAATAGTCTAAGCAGGGGTTTGTTTGAGTTTTCTTTGGTAGGTGAGGTGATTGTGGCTATTGTGGTGGTTGAGATATAGAAGGTGTGGGTTCAACACTAGCTTGTGCTGCTAGGTTGTCACCTTGAGCAATGAGCTCTAACATTTTTGGGACAAGGGATGTTTCTACCCCTAAGAACCCAACAATTGGCTTCCTTAAGATTTTAAATATGTCGGACTTCATCTGTCCCAGTTTAAGAATATTACCTGTTTCCCTCAACTATGAGCTAGTTCACAGTTAAGAATGTATTGAACATGTCTAGGAAACATGTGACACGCTAAGGAGTCCATGTTAGCAAGCAGATTTGTATAAACAAATTGAGAGTACATGAAGTTGACTCCCTGAACCATCCCATGCACTATGAAGGAGAGATCTTCAGGAATCTAGTCTCACCCTCCATGCTTGTTGGACAAGCTGTGGATAACCACATGAAACAGGTATTTCGACTGGGATGAGACCTTCCCTTTCCTGAAAGTCTTTATAGAGAAATCTCTCTCATAGCCTATCTGCTCAAAGGAATGATTAATAGTTTCTTTTGGGAAGAACACCTCACCTTCTTCATCATCCAGCTGAAGATGATTGGTAATGATGGCTGGGGTGATAAGATTGTTCTCCCTTGCACTATGGCAGACAGTGCCTTCTCCCCATCCATAACGACCTCTTGGCAGGTCATCCAAAATTCAAGCAGATGATCCTTATACACTGTATGATCCATGGTAAGGGAGGTGAAGTAGTTAGATAAAGCCAAGTAACGAAAAACCTCTGAGAAATGTAGATCTTTCTTAGAGTTAATAGAGCAACTTGGTTATGTTGCATGTGTAACTGTATGGAGAAATCTGGGTCATTTCTTCGGTTAAGGTTGGTCATTGTGAGAAAGCTTAAAGACGAAGGAAGGATGAACGAAGGCGGTTTCGGAGAGAAATTTAGGAATTTAGGTTTGAGGGGGAACCGTTGGGTTTATATGTGAAAAGGATTTAAGACAAAGTTAATGAAAAATGATAAACTTTGAAATCCGAATGTCGGTACCACCTCCGAAAAAGTAGTTTGCTTTTTTCTCAAAAAGTAGTTTTCTTGGGAGTCAAAAAGCTTCCGAACGTAAATTGTCTTCAGAAGTGTAATGAAAAGGTTTCCAAAGCCAAAATGACTTTAGAAGAATTTCCTAAGAGTTTTGAAAAGTTTTGCTTCGAAAGAGAATTAAGACTTGGATGTTTTGTTCAAAAGAACAAAGCTTCCGAGAGTTGTTATCTTCGGAATAAAATTGTCATTGAAAAATATAAGTGCCTAAGAAAGGTTTTAAGCTTCGGAAGATATTTCAAAATTTTATTCTAAAGGAAAATTACTTAGGTAGTTATTTTTTTCGAAGACATAAGTTTCTTCCAAAGTAAAAGCATATCTTCCGAAGAATCAAAATTTTTCAGAATTCTAAGGAAAGTTTTCAAAAGGTTTTCATCTAGAGGAAACAAGAGCTTATGAAGTTCATAAACTATACAACTTAGGACACACATACTTTAAGAAATAATATGAATTAGTTTTAAGAAAAACCTACTCAAAGTTAATCATCCCAATAGCTGATATAAGATACTTAAATCTTTGTTATTCAAAGGCTTCTGTAAACAGATTAGCATATTGTTCATTTGAGTTAACTTTGACTAGTTTAATTAATCCTTTTCAAAGTTATCTTTAATTAAATGATACCTGATATTGATGTGTTTTGTCTTTGAGTGCTGCACAAGTTTCTCTGTGATAGAGAGTGCACTATTGTTGTCTATGTGAATGGGAGTCTCCTTTAAACTTAATCCATATTCAAGCATCTGATTCTGAATCGAAAGCACTTGAGCACAGCATCTTGTAGCAGCAATGTATTCAGCTTCCGCAGTTGAAGCAGAGACATAGGATTGTTTCTTCCATTGACAATGAGACAATCCTTCCAACAAGAAACTGACATCCCCCAGATATAGACTTTGCAGTCATGTTGCAACCACCATTATCACTATCTATATAAACATACAGATTGAAGTAAAAATTATTAGGATACCAAAGACCAAGTGTTAAGGCAGCTTGAGGTATCTTAGAATCCTCTTGACAGTGATGAGGTGAGACATTTTGGGGTTGGCTTGCCATCTTGCACAAATACATGTGATAAACATGATATCAGGCCTGCTAACTGTGAGATACTTAAAAGACCCAATCATAGCCCTGTAAAGGTGTTCATCCACACACTCCCCCTCAAGATCAGGCCCAAGGGAGTGGTTTCTTACTATGGGTGTCTTAGAAATCATACAATCACTCATGTTGAATCTTTTGAGTATGTCTTGAACATACTTTGATTGACTAATGAAGATTCCATCTTCAACTTGCTTCACTTGAATCCCCAGAAAGAAATTGAGTTCCCCCATGGCACTCATTTTGAAATCTGTCCTTCATCAGCTTCCCTAAGTCTTTACAGAGCTTTGGATTAGTTGAGCCAAAGATGATGTCATCTACAAACACTTGAACTAGCATTAAGTCATTTCCCTATCCTTTGATTAAGAGAGTTCCATCTATAGTACCCCTTCTGTATCCATGCTTGCAGAGATACTAAGATAAATTCTCATACCATTTCCTTGGTGCTTGTGCAGCCCATAAGGAGCTTTGTCAAGCTTGCAGACATAATCAGGATGATCAGGATCTGCAAAAGCAGGTGGTTATTTGACATACACATCTTCATCAATCACCCCATAGAGAAAATCACACTTGACATCAAGTTGATAGACCTTGAAGTTCTTGGATGTAGCAAAAGCCAAAAATATCCTAACAGCTTCTAGTCTTGCTACAGGAGCAAACACATCACTGTAGTCAATTCTTTCTTCTAGTGTCTGCCCTTGAACAATTAGTCTAGTTTTGGTTTTGATGACAATGCCTCTAACATCTTTCTTATTCCTAAACACCAATATTGTTCATATAGTAGTCTTCCCACGAGGAAAGGGACAATGATTCCAAACTTTCTGCCTTTTGAATTGAAGCAGCTCCTCTTGCATGGCTTCAACCCAACATCCATCCTTCAGAGCCTCATCAATTTTCTTTGGCTCTATCTGGGACAAGAAACAAGAGTGAAGACAAACATTTGCTTCATGGGTTTTTCCTCTTGTTATTACCCTAGTGTCAACATCTCCAATGATGTTTATGGTGGGGTGAGACTTGTGGATCCATAGTTGAGGGATCATAAAAAGTTGTTGAGAGAGATCTAAAGTAGAAAAATTTAGATCTGGTAGTGATGCTTCTCCACCACATAAGCACATTTATCAAGAGAAACTTGATCCATGAGTGTGTGACATCATTGGTGTTTTCATCTATGGAGTGGTTATTAACATCAAGAAATTCTTGATCATGTCACCACCACTATCATTTTATTCTACATTTGAAGTGTCTTTATCTGGTTGTAGAGCCTCTAAATTGGAATTTGAAGGCATCTCAGATGTATCAGCTGAATTTGTCGTTGTTGTGCTCATAGAAACCTCATTTGCAGAAGTAGTTACAACTGGAGCTGAAGATGTGTAACTTGAAGGTCTTAGCTCAAATATTGGGTCAAGATCACCTATAGGTAAGACATCTGTAGATCCTAAAACATTCCTACAAGATTTTTAAAATAGTTGGTAACTAAATCAAGATCAAATAGCTAATCAGGACCAGAACTAGCCACACAGGGTGTGTGTTCATTGAAAGACACATTGCCTAACTCCTCAACAATTCTAGTTTTGAGATTGTATACTCTATAAGACTTATCTTGAGAAGAGTATCCAATGAAATGTCCATCATCTAAATTCTTAGCAAAATTGGAAATTTGATCTTTGGTATTCAAGATGGTGCAAGGGCATCCAAATGACCTGAGAAAACCAATGAAAGGTTTCCTCTTGTGCCAAAGTTAATAAGGGGTGTTGCCATGAGTCTTAACCACTAAAACTCTATTTTGCACATAGCAGGCCGTGTTGACTGCCTCTGCCCAGAAGGTGATGGGTAGCTTAGAGTTAAATAACATGGTTCTTATAGCTTCAATCAGTGACATGTTTCTCCTCTTAGCAACACCATTTTGCTGAGGAGTCCTGGGAGCACTATATTGTCTTGAAATACCCCTTTCATCATAAAATACATCAAGGATTTGGTTCTTGAATTCAATTCCCTAATCACATCTTATGGTTTTGACCTTGTGATCGCATTGTTTCTCAATCTTTAAGATGAAATTCTTCAGAATCTTAGGGGTCTCATCCTTAGTTTTAAGGAAAAAGACCAAGTGAATCTTGTAAAGTCATCTATGATCACTAAACAATAAGAGGTCCTTCCTATACTCAATACACTAGTTGGGCTAAAGAGATCCATATGTAACAAGTGTAGGGGTGTATTGATGGAGTTTCTTTCCTTAGGCTTATGAGATACCTTATGTTGCTTCCTATTCAGGCATGCAACACATGAACATCACTTGTAAACTCTTTTTTTGGCATTCCAGTTACAAAATCATTCTTAATAAGTTTATTCATGTTCTTAAAGTTTACATGACATATTCTTTTATGCCATAGGAAAGACTCATCACTATTGGCTTTAGACAGAAAGCATGAAACCTCTTATGAGGGAGTTGTTTCTTGCAAATCCATCTTGTACATGTTCCCTTTCCTGGAGGCTCTGAGCTGGATGTGCTCATAAGGAGTAGCCACTCCAGGCCTAAGAGCAATGCACTCGTGCTCAGTGAAGAGCATGTTATGACTCTGATCACAAAATTGGGATACACTCAGAAGATTGTACCCAAGCTCCTTGACAAAGTTTACATTTTCAATGTTGAGCTTACCATTTGTGACCTTGCCCCTTCCAGAAATGTAGCCACCTTCATCTCCTCCAAAAGCAACTAGCCCTTAATCAATTCTTTCAAAGTTCTGCAGTAGTGAACTATTGCCTCTCATGTGCCTAGAACAGCCAATATCAATGATCCACATATTCTTCTTTCTCTTGAGCTGTTCCTGCAAAAAGAAAATGATTAGTTACATTTGGAAACCTAAGCCTTATAGGTCTTGGGCTCATCAAAAGAAGTAGAAAGTAATGTAACAATAATAGATCCTATAGTTGTTCTTTAAGGATCTTGTGTTGTTGTTGATGGAGAACATTTGGTCACTTGTTCTTTCTTTGACTTCCACACCACATTTGGAAGTTTGGACTTGACCTTCAACACTTCAGAAACTTTTAAGACTTCAAATGTTTTGATGACTGGACCTTTGGAAGATCCTGCAAACACTGCAACAGACTTTAGTGTTTCGGAAGTATTCCTTTCTTCCGAGATCAAATTTTCTTCCGAACGCAAATTTCCACTTGCCTTCTTCTTTATTTTGGAGCTTCTGAAAGAAACAGATTTTCCTTCCGAAGCTAAAATCTTCTTGGAACTCTTGGAAGTCTCTTTCTTCGTCATATTAAGAGTTCCTCTTAGATTGTATGGACAATCCTTAGCAAGATGAGAAGTACTTTCACACATAACACATTCCACCTTTTTCTTCCAAAGAGCCTTCTTCTAAGAACAAGGCTGACTTTGATCACATTCCTTCTTCACCTTCATATTTTCAAATGCTAGGATAGTCCTTTTGGGCTGAGAATTGTTCTTGGAGTTGGATGGTCCAGGCTGTGTAGTAGTGGTACACAACAGATCAGCCTTCTTCTTAGTGCTGAGATGATTTGAACATGAACCAGAATTCTTGGTAGAAGATTTTAGGTTGATGTCTTTAGTCTTAACCACTTCAAAACCTGCAAAGATAAAAACTTGTTTCTGCATACAATCATCAGTGGCCTTGATCTCTTCAGCCTTTCTACCTTTTCTCTTGCTCTTTTTGATCAAGTTCTTCCTTATAGACTTGGTCATCACAGTCTTCCTTCTCTCCTCAGAAGGATAGTGACCCTTCTTAGAATCCTCGTCTTCACTCTTCTCCGAGGAATTCTTCATTATTACTTCTTCATCTTCTTCACTCAAGGGGTCTATGAGAGGAAGCTCATCTTCATAAGTTCCAAACCTAGGTGATCTTAGAGATAAGATTGTGTGTGGAGGAACTATCTCATTAGATCCCATTCCCTGCTTATTTTGATAACACACCTTGGCATGCAGGGATGAGGATATTATTTTCTTGAAGGTATCTTCTTCAAGAACACATTTTTCTGCCCTGGCTTTACTGATCACAAGCTTAGCCTGACATTCAGCCAACTTAGTGATGAGATCCTTGATCTGGTTCCTATAAATGGTGTGCTCACATTTTAGAACTTAAATGATTTTCTCTAAGTCCTCTATCTTTAGCTTATAGTCATTTTCAGCTTTTCTAAAATAAGCTTTTAAGATGTTTAAGGACTCAACATAAGATCTCATTTCTAAGTTGTAGGACCTATATCTGTTGACTTTAGCAATACATTCAAGAGTATAGAGATGTTCTAATACCTTGGCTTCAACATGGTTAGCCATCATTGCTTGGTTTGGAGATGCATCTTCCACTTGAAAGCTCCCGTCAAAGCCTCCTTCTTCAACAACAACTACAACTTGCTACTTTGGCTTCTCATTTTGGGTGGCTTTATTAGTGTCGTTTGGTCTGGACTATGCTTGGCCACCATTTGTTCTTGGTGCCTTGCATTCCCTGGCAAAGTGGCCCATCAAATTATAGTTGTAACATTTGACTGTGCTCTTATCCAGTCCAAACTTTCCACAGGTTGTATTCTTGGGAAACTTCCTTCCTGTCCGCTTGTAGAAATTCTTGGCTATGTGAATGAGAAGAGCCATTCGCCGAACTATCTCCATATACTCTAGATCATATGGATGGAAACAGTCCAGGTCATCAAGGGTGAAGAGAAAGCTGCCACAACTTTCATCAGAAGACACAAAGGCTTGAGAAGAACTTGTCTCTTGGAATGGGCTTTCTTGAGTATAGTTTTCCCTTGATGTCTCCAGGAAGGTGATGAAAGGACCCTTTTATGAGTTGTCAGGGTAGCATATGAGATGATGTAGGAGTTCTATGCTATCCCTCAATTAGATGAAGGGTTAAACCCATTTGATTGCTGGAGTTGCCAGATGAACCTTGCATGTTCATCTCCATCTGGTAGCCATTAAGAATCCCATACAACTCTGTCTTCAGGTTCTCAGTTCTCTTGACAACAACATAGTAGTGTATCCATTGCCTAGGAAGAAAGGACATGAGATTCCTTACAATATCTCTATTCTCAAGAGCTACTCCACCATCCACTAGGGTATGCACAATCTCAACATACCTAAAGGATTGTTGAGTCATGGTCTCACCTACTTTAAAGGTGAAATTTTCAAACTGCTGCTTCAGGAGATCCTTTTTGTTCTCCTTGGCTTTAGATAAACCCTCACACATCAGTTTCAATGCATCCCACAGTTGCTTAGCTGTTTTGTATTTCTTGAAACCTCTGTATACAGAGTTTGTAAGAGAAGTCTGAAGGGTTGTCATGGCCTTTTGATCAATCTCTACTCTCTTTCTATCTTCATCTGAGTAGTCATTCATTGCCTTGGGGATCATACTACCTCTAGTAGCAGAAGAGGTACTTGGTATGTAAGGTCCATTGACAACAGACTCCCACATTCTTGAGTCTAGAGACTTGATAAAGCCTTCTATTCTTTGGCACCAGGTGTCAAAGTCATCAAGAGTGATCAGTGGGGACTTTTTCATGGTTCTAGTTTCCATATCAGATTTAGAAATAGATGCCATTTAAGATGTTAACTATTTTGTGTATGTGTGGGATCTAAAGATGGTGAGATCTTATATCAAGAACCTAGAATACTCTAATACCAATTGCAGGCCGGTGAAGGGTATGCACTTACAACACAATGAGGATAGTTGCTAAGAACACTTAATAGATCAAATAGGGAACTAGTTAACCTTTGGTAAAGATGCTAAGAACACAAGTAAATATAAGACAGAACAAGATGCAAAACACACAAGTAGTTGGTTTTCAAGAATGTTGTATATTGTTTCTCAAGTTCTACTACAAATGTTACAAAAGCATATCAGAAAGTTACAAGTACTTGAGATACGTATACTACATCCTTAGCCGGCCTTACTTTGAAGGGTAGCTGGATACAATTAACTAGACAACAAACAAAATCAAATGTAGAGTCAAAAGGCAAATCGCCTTTTGACTAGTGACGATGACATGCCATAGAGTACATAAAGTATAAAGTTACAAACTCAAGACCTCAATGTACAGTTACCAAAAGCATGGACCTTTCACCAACTTATGTAAAGTTGGTGTCTCATCAGAGTTGCAGCGGAAAGGGGTCCAGGTTTATGTGAAAGGTACATCAGATAAAGCATGTGTTCAAAACTCTTTAGAAGAAATCTATCTTCAAGTGTTGGGTTCGGAAGACTTTGTCTTTGAAGCTTCGGAAGACTTCATCTATGGCTTCGAAAGATATTGGTCTTGGCTTCGGAAGATTTCACACTTAGAATATTTTCTGATACTGGTGTGAAACATCCAAAGCATTCTACTTCAGTACACTTATGCATGCATGCAGGAGAGACTTTGGGTGTTTAGGTTGCATCAACCTTATATTAAACCTTATAGTAAAGCCATGCAATAATATGTAATAAGAAACATAAAGAACATTGATCATAACATGCATAACATCAGCAAACATAACCACTAAAACATTCCAGGTCTTAGTCTCTAAATTCCATTTTATGAATATTTTCAGAAATAATTCTAAGGAATTTAGGCACATGGGCACTATGCAGGCGCATAGGAACTATTCAGGCCCATAAATACTATTCGGGCGCATGGTTACTTATGCGCATGGGAAAAATTTAGGCGCATGGACACTGCTTGGGCGCATGAGCCATACTTAGGCACATGGGCAGTGGGCGCATGGGGAACTAGGCGCATGGGAAAACTTAGACGCATGGGCCATGACTTAGGAGCCTGGGAAATTTGGGCGCCTGGGAAATTTGGGCGCCTGGGAAATTTAGGTGCATGGGTACTATGCAGGTGCATGGGCAGATACTTGAGTACATGGGAAAAATTCCTAGGCGCATGAGCACTATATTAGCCGCATGAGCAACAGTCATATTCAGCCTACATTCTTTTCAAACCCAAATCATCATTCTAACATGTTCGTACTCATTCTAATATTCTAAACACCTAGAACATGCATATAAACATGAAACCTTAACCAATGCACACCCAAACATACATACACTCGCATAAACATAAGAACAAGCTTTCAATTCACATACCGAACGTTATAAGAAGTTAGTTACATACATTTTTTGCCCCAAAACAAGTTTAAAATAGTAAAACCAGGGATCTAAAACTCACCTGTAGCAGCCTTAGAGCAAAACTCCTCCAAACTCAAAGGCACTTGGAGTTCAACACCTAAACACACCAAGAACACACAACACCCAAACTTAAAGGCTAAAAACCCAGCTGAAACCGATCAAAACATAAGAAAACTCACCTTAAACCAATCTTATTATTCTTCTTCTTCTCACCAAGAGAAACTCCGTCTCTCTTTGAAAGCCAAATGATTTGGTGTAGCAGGGGGTGTGGGCGGCCATGCCCACTTTTTAAACATAATTATTTCAAAGTTTGCCTCTTGCACAACTTCAATCCCTTAACTTGGGGGTTATTTTAATTTTCTTTCTTCTCACCCTACTTTTCTTTTCTTTAATAAGTTTCCAAGTGTTACAAGTCCACCCCCTTATATAGGTTTCGTCCCCGAAACCTGTCACTCCTTGAACAGTTGTCGGTAATACTGTCTCATCTTATCCTTAGCCTCCATTGTAGACTTGGATCCCTTCCTATGCCTCCACTATACACAAACTAGCGGAACCACTTTATTCCATAGCCCCTTCTCTTTGAGGTCAATGGTTGCCACTGGTTGCTTCATGTAATTGACTTGTTCTTCAACCTCAATGTCCTCTAGTGGTACAATCATATCTTCATGAGCTAGGACATTTCTTAAATGAGATTCATAGAATGTTGGATGAATCCCGATAAACTCATCGGGTAGCTCGAACCTATAGGCCTCTTCTCCTACTTGAGCAACAATCCGAAAAGGTCCTATATAACTCGAGCTCAACTTACCCCGCTTTCTAAACCAAATGATACCCTCCCAAGGTGAAACCTTCAACATACCTTTATCGCCCACCTCAAATTCAATCGGTCTATGTCTCTTATCAGTATACGACATTTACGTATCCTTTGCCTCTTTCATAAAGGCCTTGATCATCTTCAGCTTTTCAGTCATAGCTTTGATCACCTCTACGCTCCCCAACTCCTTCTTTCCAATATCACCCCAACATACGGGCATTCTACATCTCTCACCATATAGCATCTCATTTGGATGCATACCAATGCTTGCATGGTAATTATTGTTGTATGAGAATTAAGCTAACGATAAGTGTTCGTCCCAACTTCCTCCAGAATCAATGATGCATGCCTAGAGCATATCCTCAATCATCTGTATAGTTCTCTCTGACTGACCATCCATCTGAGGATGATAAGCTATACTAATATGTAACCTCATCCCCATCGCGTTATGAAATCTCTTCCGAAACTTGGATATTAATCGGGTTTCACGGTTAGACATAAAAGACGCCGATACATCTTGACAAGTTACAATCTCCTTGATAAACAGATCCGCTAACCTCTCCGGTGAATGCGTTTCATGGATCGGTAGAAAGTGAGCACTCTTCAGCAAGCACCCAACTATCACCAGTAAAGCATCGTACCCCCTTGCGTTATGTGGTAGCTTCATAATAAAGTCCGTGGTGATATGCTCCCTTTTCTACTCGGGTATATCCAAAGGTTGGATGTTTCCATATGGCTTCTGATGCTCTTCCTTCACTTGTAGGCAAGTAAGGCACTTGCTCACATACTCCGCTGCCTCACGCATCATACCTGACCACCAACAATCATTCTTCATATCATGATACAACTTAGTTGCAGCGGGATCACATACTCCGCTTCTTTATCCATAATTTTCCCTCGTAGGTCTCCGTAACTAGGGATTCACATCCGTACGAAATAGGTTCTAAGTTTGAGAGTATTTTCACTCAACTCCGTGACTAGACCTCTCATCCTTTCAGAGTAATGCCGATCTTCTTTCAATGCCTCGTCTTGGAACCCCTTGACCTGTATCATCACATTAGAGGTTATCACCGATTGGTAAGCTTTCACATGGATTGGATTGGGTCTCTCATTTTGGCTAAGGGCATCTGCCACTACGTTGGCCTTGCCCGGATGGTAAGAATCTCACAATCATAATCCTTGATAAGCTCTAATCATCTACTCTGCCTCATGTTCAAATCCTTCTGCTCGAAGAAGTACCTCAAGCTCTTTTTGGTAAGTGAAGATAGTGCACTTCGTATCACATAAGTAGTGCCTCCAAAATTTTAACGCGAAGACCACAACTGCTAGCTCCAAATCATGAGTTGGGTAACTAGTCTCATGGATTTTCAAATCTCATAATGCATAAGCTATAACCTTTCCCTATCGTATTAACACACAACCCAACCCCGAATAAGAAGTATCTGAACAGACCACCAAGTGTTCGCTTCCTTTAGGTAATGAAAAGACTAGAGCATGCATCACCCTCGTCTTTCGCTCTTCAAAAGCCTTATCTTGTTCTTGACCCCATACAAACTTTACGTCCTTACGTGTCAACTTGGTCATTGGAGAAGCTATCTTGGAGAAGTCTTTGATGAATCTCCTATAATAGCCCGCCAATCCCAAGAAACTAAAATCTCAAATAGCATCTTTGAAGACTTCCATGGCATCACCACTTCTACCTTTCCCGGGTCTACCATATTCCCTTTGGGATTCACCACGTGACCCAGGAACTAAACTTCACACAACCAAAACGTGCACTTGGAGAACTTGGCATACAATTTCTCTCTTATAAACATCTCCAACACCTCCCGAATGTGTCCAGCATGTTCCTCCTTGCTCCTCGAATAAATTAGGATATCATTAATAAAGACAGTCACTGATTTATCCAACATTGGTCGACACACCTGATTCATCAAATCCATAAAGGCAGCTAGCGCGTTGGTTAATCCAATGGACATAACGAGGAATTTGTAGTCTCCATAACGTGTGTGAAAAGATGTCTTGGGAATATCTTGCTCCTTAACTTTCAGTTGATGATAGCCAGATCGTAGATCTATTCTCAAAAACTAACTAGCACCTTGGAGCTGATCTAACATGTCATCAATTCTGGGTAATTGATATCTATTCTTTACCGTCAACTTATTTAACTCGCAGTAGTCGATGCACATCCTCATACTACCGTTCTTCTTTACAAACAACAACAGAGCACCCTAGGGAGTGGTGCTCAGTCGATGAACCCTTTATCCAACAATTCTTGCAATTGAACCATAAGTTCCTTCATCTCGGATGGAGCCAATCGATACGATACCCTGACAACCGGTTGAGCACCAGGTATCAAGTCAATCAGAAACTTTATTTCGCAGTCCAGTGGCACAACTGGTAATTCTTCTAGAACAAGTCGGGAAAGTCATGCACAACCGATATGCCAGAAAATTGCGGTACTAACATGTCCACATCCTTCACATAAGCCGGGTAGGCACTACATCCACATTTCATGCACTTTCCCGCCACCACCATCGAAATCACCTTTGGAATCATAGTAACTCGATCACCATAGATCATCATCGAACTCTCGTCAGGCGCTGTCAATCGGATCATCTTCTTGCCACACATAATACTTGCTTCATAAGCTGCTAGCCAGTCCATCACTAGGACTAGATCAAACCCGCCTAAGGTCATCATAAATAGTCTAGCAGGAAACCAATGACCTTCTAATTCTATATCACAACCTTCTATCATATCATAAATCCTGGTAGGCTTACCAATGGCGGTTTCAACATTGAATGACTCATCAATACTTCTACTTGTAACAAGAAAATTAGCATAGAAAATAGCATAAATGAAACTCCTACTAGCACCAGAATCAAATAATACAGAGGCAAGAGTTTGGCTTACTAGAAACGTAGCTAACATAACATCAGGGTCCATCCTAGCCTCCTCTCAGGTCATCGTGAATGCTCTGGCGCTCCCTTTTTGCCCTTCATTCCCGACCTTCTTCTTTGCCGTTGCACTTTCGGCCCTCTACATCTTGCAATCCCTACTCATATGGCCCTCTTCACCATAGTTGTAACATCTTACATCCCCATACTATCTTGCCATATGACCGGGCTTCTCACATTCGAAGCAGGCGTTCAATCCCCACCTACACTATCCCGAATGCTCCTTTTTACATTTACCACACCTCTTTGTATCCGCACCAGATGTAACGACACACCAATCATCCACCCTTGCACTCTTGCTATTCGGAGTAACATAACCACGTCCAAATGGCTTTCCATTCTAGTTCCTATCACCACCACCCTTCTGCTCACCTTAACCACTGTCATCTCTCCCTTATCCCACAACCTCCATGCCAAATCAACCACCAACCTAATAGTACTTAGCCGGGGAACGATCATGTGCCTGCAAATATCTATCGGTGAACCGTGGATATACCTCCTAATTTTCCTTGATCCTAGTTTCACCTGATCTGGCACCAACCTCGCCATCTCATTGAATTTTGTAGTATACTGTTAGTGTGTCATGGTTGTCACCGCTAACTGTAAGAACCCTATCTTGATCTTGTCAAGTTCTATGTGAGGAGAAAACTCCTTGATCACCAGCTTCTTCAGTTCACTCCACCTCATCCTTCCAATGGCACTGCTGCCCTCGGCCTACACAATATTATCCAACCAAACTAAAGCTGAATCCACAAATGAGTGGGTAGCAAACTTCACCTATTAATCCTCCTTACATTCGATGATCTCCAACACAACCTCCATTTCTCTCACACATCGGTGAGCAGCAGCAACATTACCATTACCATCAAAAGATAGGGGCTTACACCTTTAAAACGCTCCATAGTTGCAGCCCCATGTTGTTTCTTGCACAACTTCTTCCTGTTGGACCTTGAAAGGATCATACATGCCAATTCAACTGGGAGTTGATGGTTGTTTTGCTGGAAAATCCCTAAGTCCAAGAACTAATGTGGATGAAGAATCTGCTGAGAAGAACAAGTGTTGACTAACCGCATTTGTAAACGCAGAAGACTTAGAACAAATGCTGACAAGTGTTTGTTCTTCCACATTAACAAATGCGGATAGCCAAAAGATATGCGGACAAGTTTTGTTCATCCGTATTTGCAAATGAGGATGACCAAACAACAAATGTGCATAAGTATTTGTTCATCCGTATTACCAATGCGGATGACTAACTACTAATATGGATAACAAGTAAAGAAATGCTTATCAAGTCCAACTCATCCGCATTTGTCAATGCGGATGAATAGAGGAAATGCTGATGAAGACTTAGACTAGTTCTAATGTATAGGTCAGGGGTAGTTTAGTCATTTTGTAAGAAGGCATCTTGTCAGCCTATAAATATAATAGAAAACCTCGTACATGAGGTGACTATTGATAGAAAATTAGAATATTTTTTGTTTTACTTTCTCAAGGTGCATTATTATTGTATAATGGTCAAACCCTAGGATTTATTGTAATTAATCACATTTATCAATACAAACAAGCATTTATGAGTATCTCTTGCATTGAATGTTTATTGGTTTTATGATTCCGCCATATATTCATTAACTTGATCATTATATTCGATCCTAGTGAGAATCTCAATCTCACCACTTAGTCAATTGGTATAAGAGCTTTGGCTCTCAGCTTTGTTTCAGATCTGACCAAGATCTGAATACAAATTGATTGATCTGGTGATCGAGTCGCTAATAGAGTGTTCTATCACCTCTACTTAGTAAACAACAGAATATACTCTTCAACAATTACTGTTCATACTTCCTTAGCTTCAAGAACAAAGTAGCAGTATTCATTTTTGAAGCTGTGATTAGTCTGTATAACAAAAAATTTCAACAGCAGAAACATAACAGATCTGTTTCTTAGAGCCTGTTTTGGACGATTTGGACAAGTTGGACTAATTGAACTAAAAAATTTGTTAAACAAGTTAAAAATACTTTGTTAAAATGGATTCACAGAGTTTTTCAGAACGTGGTCATACACTAAAACCTCCTTTGCTTAAACACAAATCTGAGTTTAAGCAATGGGAAATCAGATTCAGGAATTACATTATAGGTGCAGATCCAGACTTTTGGATCTCAATATGTAAAGGGCCACACATCCCTGTTACACTGTCTGCGGATCAAGCTGCTATCTACAATACATCAAGAATTCCTATTGAGGATTTGAATCTTGATGATGATGACTATAAGAAGACCAAGATTGATCTCAAAGCCTACTCCATTCTTACTCAAGCACTCAAGACGGATGTGCTGTAAAGACTGGAAAAGTATGATACTGCTAAAGCAGTATGAGATGCAATGTTGATTATGTGTTAGGGAAGCAGTGAAGTAGCTAAGATTAACAAGGACAAGCTTGTTAATCAGTATGTAACATTTCATCAATTCAAAGGGCATTCAATATCTAAATAGTTTCATAGATTTGTGCAGCTGGTGAATGACTTGGAGATCATGGGAGTCACTTATAAAGATAAAGTGTTACACAAGAAGATGTTGCACGGGCTTCCTAAGAACTGGACACAAAATATGACCATGCTGAAAAATACTCTTGATCTTGAGAGTACTACCTTGGATATAATGATAGCCAAGATAGAAGCACTAGAGCTTGATGAAAGAAGCAGAAACTTAGGTAGACCCAAAGTGATTGAGGCATATAAGTTTCCATCAGACTCTCACTTTGTGGAAAATGCCTTCATTACGGAGGAGGTTGATTTTATCTCTCCAAGAGATCAACTGAAGACCACTGGATTCATTGTAACTCCATCAATCAACATGCCATCAACATCATCTCAAGTATCCAGATTCACTACAACTCCTACAAACACTCCTAATGATACAAGATCTGTTGGACCAAAGAACCAATGAGCCTGATCAGAAAAACCTCTAAGCCCCACAGACATCACAACAACTGCTGAAGACTTGATCAGCTGTTTGACAAAGTCTGAAGATTTCAACAGCTGCAGACTAAAGTACTGAAGACTTCAAAAGCTAAAGACCAAAGTTTGAAGATCAACAGCTGAAGACTAAAGTACTGAAGACTTCAACAGCTGAAGACAAAAGTACTGAAGACTTCAATAGCTGAAGACCAAAGTCTGAAGATCAACAACTGAAGAACAAAGTACTGAAGATCAACAGCTGAAGTACAAAGACTGAAGACATTAGCTGATGACAACAGCTGAAGTTCAAGTACAAGTACTGAAGCCTTCAGAGTTTGTTACAACAGCTGAAGAAGCATTCTTCAGTTGTTGTGATGGTTTCCTTTCAGTAGTTTTCTTTTTGTTTCAGTATTTGTAAAACGACTGAAGAGCATGTTCTTCAGTCGTTGTAGTTTCAGTAGTTTCTTTTCAGTAGTTGTAGTGATAGTTAATACTTAGCATTTTTGTAAGAAGATGTCAGCTGTTTGACATCTTCAGTAGTTGTGTTAACTATCAGTAGTTTGAATAAATTCTGTTAGATGTCACTATCAAGTGACATCAGCAGACGTCACATCTCCTATATAAGAGGTGTTGACCTAATTGTATTTGCGACATTCTGTTACCACGAAAGCGAATATTGAATGAAATATATTTTGCAGGATTCTTTCTGTCTATAACCGTTTGTTCTTACCTTGAATATCTTTTGTGTTCTTGTGAATTGGCTAATTTATTGTTTGTTCTCTGCTGCTATACTCTCAAATCAATCAAACGTAGATCACTGATCTTAACAAATGGTATCAGAGCTGGTTAATCATTGATCGATCTAACAGTTGATCATTGAAACTGCTATTTGATATCTATGTTTGATTGAATTAGCTTATTTGCAAGAACTAGTTATAAATTATTGATTTTCTGCCGCTTTCGTTTATTCATTTTGAGATCTCTCTTGGTTCAATTTGGTTTGTTGTGTTTTGTTCTAAATCTGCTATAGCTTAATTGAATTTGGTTGAATCTGAGATGAATACTCCTTCTAATGACCCTCACAATACCGGTTCCTCAACCAAGCCTCCGATGCTGGTTAGGACTGAGTATAACATATGGCAACGAAGGATGCTTCATCACCTGTCTGTTAACAGTTCAGGTTGTTGGACATCTGTGGTACATGGACCACATAAGCCTATGGTGAACAATCCGAAAACCAATCAAATGGTTCCGAAGAAGAAGGAACAATACTCAGATGAAGATCGGAAACTGTTTTAGATTGATGCTAAAGCCCATGGAATTCTGGCCATGGCACTGCCGAATGAAATCTATTCAGGGCTTATGCATCATGAAACTGCTCAAGACCTCTGGAATGCACTGAAGGAACAATTTGGTGGAACTGATGAGGTCTTAGCAAACAACAGAGAAATCCTCGCCCAACAATATGAGACATTCTCTCATAGAAAGGGTGAGACACTGACTCAACAGTTTGAGCGTTTTTCATGTTTGATCTCTGAGCCAAAAATGGTGAAACAGGAATACACCAACAGCCAGATGAATAAGAAATTCCTCAGATCACTGCCTGAGAGATGGGACACATACACTATTGTCCTACGCTGCATCTGAAAGCAATTATGATGAGCATATTGATTTCTCTTCAAACAGTTCTGATCATGCATTGTTGGTATTGATAGTCATTCTGGCAGTAATAGTGACAATCTATGCTTCATCATGGATGATCTGAAGGGAATTGCTGATGATGATTTAGAAGAGATGGATATTCTAAGCCAAATGGCTTTAGTTAATATCAGATCTCAGAAGTTCTACAAGAGAACTGGCAGGAAATTTCCTGGACTCTCTGGCAAAACCAAAGTTGGTTTTGACAAGAGTAAGTTGAGGTGTCACAAATGCCAAAGGCTTGGACACTTTGCAAGAGAATGTAGATCAACTGGATCTAACTCTTCTGCACCCTTTGTGACTTTTCCTAGCACTAGTCTACAAAACAGAGGGCAATGTCCTGCTGGTTCTGGTCATCAATCACACCCTGTATCTCCTGCATACTTTGTCCCCCAGGGTCCAATGTCATATCCTTTTCCCTGCTATTACATGCCTCAGCCAAATCCGATTCAAGCTCCAATTGCACAACAACCACATGCATTACCTGAACCTCAACCTTCCCAATCTCATCAACAAACTCAACCTCAATAACACAGCTTTTTCACCCCAGGAGTTGTTGACTGGAGCAGTTTACCAGATGATTTGTCTGGTGATGAACAACTGTTCTCTGGTGCTGGTCAACATGGTGGTGACAGTCCTTTTGGAAATCTAGCTCTTATGGCTTTGGAGTCTGCTGATACTTCATCCTCTAATGCCTCTACACCACAGGTATCATAGGTATCCTCTGAGGCAAAAGCCAAACTATGTTCTGAAACATGCATAGCCGCATTTGCATCTATTAGAGAAGCAAATGTAGCTTTAATTAACAAGAACATTGAGCTAGAACAAACAATTTCCAAAAGCAAAGCTGAATTGAGTTTTTGATTATGATAAGAATGATGCGATTTACAAACTTAAATGCCAAATCACTGATGATAAGGCTAGGGAAGAGATACTTCTAGAGAAGTACAGAGACCTCATAGAAACACTTGCAACTACCCAGGTAGAGTGTGATCGATGGGTAAATTCTTGCAAGGGTTTTGAAATGCGTCTTAGTAAGCAATCTGCTTCCAATATGAAGTTTGGCATTGGTTATAATCACACTGCTCCTCTTACAGACTTTACTCCCAGAGCAGAGGTAGAATCTGATGGTGAAAGCAATAACCAATCCTTTTCATCATGTGATCTACTATCTGATACAGCACCATCAGAAGTAGAAGTCAGCATTAATTCCTCTCAGAAACTATCAGCTGATGTTGATGGTTCAAATGCTGACACTCACATGATCACAAAGTTGATCACTCCAGGTGATATTTCACAAAGTACTGAAAGTACTAAAAAGAATGTCATAACACCTGGAGAACAAGCCCAAACTACTACATGTACTAAAGGAAAGAAAACTGCAAGTAGAAAGGGTGGGAAAACTACTAAAGAAGATATCAAGAAAGCAGGTACTAAAGCAAAGAAAACTGCTAGTACTGATAGCAAACTGTTGAAGAACAAGTCTTCAGTAGTTTCATCTTCTTCAGCAGATGATCAACTTAAGATGAAGAAAAAACCATGTGAAATATATGGCTTATTCAATCATCTTACTGATGATTGCTAGTATAAAAAGGGCTCCAAACTCAAACATAATGAAAACATTAAAGAGAAAATGGATAAAATGAAAACTAAGTTTGAAATCAAATTTGTACCAGCAACATCAAAACCTGTAACCCCAAAATCCAAAAAGAAATCCAAAAAGAAAGGGGTTAAACAGGCAACAGCTGAGGTTGCTCAAAGAGAGATGGTACAACACAGGAACCCATCCAACTCAAGCACTAATGTGTCTGATGAGCTGAAGGCTTTATCACAAAATCAGACACAACTTGTTATGATGGTTCAACATCTATTGGGGAGAGTCAACCAATTAGATGCTCCTGTGTTGAAACCATAGAGAAGAAATTCCATGCCAAAGGAATCTTCTTCTTCACCATCTCCATCCCCTCAGGCTGTTATTCATAGCAAGTCTGTTAGTTTACCATCCGTTGATGTGAATAGACCCAAAACCAAAAAGGTTTGGGTCTCAAAAACTAACTAATTGTTTATGATTGCAGGGTTCTTCAACATGCCAAAGTAGCATCTGGTATGTAGACATTGGGGGATCTATGCATATGACAGGGAACAGCTCTCTTCTTCATGACTACTCTCAAGGAAAGAAGGGGTTTGTTTCTTTTGGCAATGATGCTAAGGGTTACATCATTGGAAAAGGCTTTGTCTCCAATGAAGAAATAAAGTTTGATGATGTTAATCATGTGGAAAATCTCAAGTACAATCTCTTGAGTGTCAGTCAAATGTGTGATAAATGCCATGTTGCTCTTTTCACCAGTCAGAACTGCAGGATTCTGTCATCCAAAGTTCTGAATTTGATTGATAAGGTGTTAGATGATCACACTCTCCTAAGGGCCAACAGGACAGGAAGAGTGTATGCCTTAGATCTTTCCAAGAAAATAGATCTCAGAGGCCATCCTTGCCTATTTTCCAAAGCCTCTTCTCAAGAATCTAAACTGTGGCACAGGAGGCTTGGTCATGTTAATCTCAAAAACATGAATCAGCTTAGCCACAATAGTTTAGTCAGAGGCTTACCAATAAAGGAGTTCCACTGTGATGAAACCTGCACTGCTTGTTTAAAAGGAAAACAACACAAAGTCTCATTCCCTCCTATTAAAGAGCCTAAGTCCACTGCCTGCTTGCAATTACTGCATATGGATCTATTTGGTCCTGTGAGAGTGATGAGCATGGCAAAGAAGAAATACTGTCTGGTAGTTGTGGATGATTACTCCAGATTTGTATGGACTTTGTTTCTGTATTCAAAGGATGAGGTTGCTCAGAAGATTATCAACTTTGTATTGGATGTTGAGAAGCAGTATTCCCTTTCAATCAAGTGTATAAGGAGTGACAATGGAACTGAATTCAGAAACCATACACTTGATGAATTTTATCTTTCAAAGGGAATCAAAAGGCAGTTTAGCATCCTAAGGACTCCAAAACAAAATGGAGTAGTGGAGAGAAAGAATAGGACCCTAATTGAAGCTGCAAGGTCTATGTTGGCTGACTCTGGTTTGCCACTGACCTTTTGGGCTGAAGCTGTTAACACAGCTTGCTATGTGCAGAATAGAGCCTTAGTAAATCAGAGGTTGATGAAGACTCCATATGAAGTTCTACATCACTTGGCTCCTCTAATTTCATTTTTCAGAGCATTTGGGTGTCCCTGTTTTATTCTCAACACAAAGGATCAACTCCAAAAATTTGATCCTAAGGTGGATGCAGGGTATTTTATTGGTTATTCATCTACTTGCAAAGCATACAGAGTCTTCAACTGCAGAACAAAGCTAGTTGAAGAGACTTTGCATGTGAAGTTTAATGAATCTCCAATGGACAAGATTCCACAAAACCCTGTGGAGTTGTTTGATTTGGACATACTGCAATATGTCCCTTATCAACCTCCAGTTGTTGCAGACCATGTGGATAAATCATCTTCTGCAGCATGTCTTCCACCTGGTGGTATTGATGATGATGATGATAATATCAATACTCACCTATTCAAGTTTAGTGACCAACTGCCTGAGTCTGCTAAACTTGATGTTCCTGTAGCTTCAGCAGTTCCATCCACAACAAATGCTGATGAGATTTCTGATTCCTCTACATCTTTTGAGTTACCATCAATTCTTGGTTTCAAGAGTCTGCATCAACATTTGCTACTGCTGAAGGTTCTACAAACACTTGCACATATATCATTGTTTATCAAGAGCTGAAGAATCACCAATGTCTCAAATCATTGGTGATATCAATGCTGGAGTTTCAACAAGAAGTCAATTGTCTAACTTCTGCTTTTATGCTCTCTTAATCAGTCAGCTAGAGCCAAAGAACTATCATGTTTCTTTAAGAGACAATGGATGGGTTGAAGCCATGCAGCTTGAGCTACTTCAGTTCAAGAAACAACAAGTGTGGGAACTGGTTCCTCTACCCCTAGGTAAGTGTGCAAACCTGGTGTTACGGCTTGGTATGCTGCAGCTAGAATAAGTGATAACTACTGATGATCTCAGTATATAAGTACTGATGATCATTAGTAACCATATCACATATAGTACTGATTCTGTTAAAACAACTGATAAAGTTACAACTACTGATGTAGTTATAACTACTGATGTCAGTAAAAATAGATAAGTACTGATGTCCTATGAAACAACTAAACACAGCTAAAAGGCTGATGAGTAAGTGTTGAGGACAGTATGAAACAGCTGAAAGGCTATGAATTGACGAAAACTACTGATGAGAACTTTCTCTTCAGTTGTTTCTACAACTGTTGTTTCCTCCTAAACAACTGATGACAAAACCATGTCTTTAGTAGTTTCACAACTACTGATGACTAACACCAAGTCATTAGCTGTTTACAACAACTGATGACCAAACCGAGGTTTTCAGTAGTTTCACAACTACTGATGACTAAAACCAAGTCTTCAGTTGTTTTCAAACATCTGAAATCAAAACCATGGTTTTCAGTAGTTTTATAACTGCTGATGCCTAAAACCAAGACTTCAGTTGTTTCAACTTCTGAAAGGGTAATACCATGTCATCAGTAGTTTACAACTACTGATGACTAACACCAAACCCTTCAGTCGTTTTCTAACCCTTACCCTATAAATACCCAATACCTAAGCCTTCAGCGCTTCATCCTCTCCAAACCTAACGTTCAAATCTCCAAAACTTCTCTCTCATTAATGGCGACCATGCAGCTCAAACCACGCCATAACTGTGTTGCCTACCTCAAAAAATCACCTTTCTGGAGAAAGTTCGACAATGCCATTGATCTAATGGTCCAATCAAACGGCCTTCCTTCTAAATCCCACCATTCATGTCGAATCCTTACAGTTTTGGACGAACGTCACCCTTCTAACTGGGGAGAACAACACCGAGTCTCTCCAGTCGTTCGTCAACAATCATCAAGTGGTCATCACTCCGGAAGTCATTCGCCAAACCCTTAACTTGAATGATGCCACTTTCCCTGCTGGGTATCCAAAGGGCACAACTGATTTATCCTTTGCCCATCATGGATATTAGGGAAACCTTAGTGCGTCTACCATCTTGAAGAAGCATTTCCATGATGCAGAACGTCTTATCTTTCACATGGTAAATGTTTGCTTAGCTCCTAAGACTTCCTCTTGGGATCAAATGTCTATCAGGTGGCAGCAGGTATTATTCTCTATCCTTGAGCACCAAGACTTAAACTTTTCTGAAATTATTTTTCTTGAACTTAAGGATATGGCCTCAAAACCTCTTTCTAATCGATGGATATTATATCCTCGGTTCATTATGGCCATCATAGAGAATCAGCTGAAAGCTGAGGGACTTGTTGGCCTTGGAGCCCCTGCAATGGCTGTATTGCCTGAAGTATACTCCAGGCACAACTCTGACCAAACACTGAAACAGGCTGCCAAACTGCGAAAACCCACGCAATTGGAACCCACAGCCACCACCTCCAGAACCAGAGTCCCCACCAAACCTAAATCCAAAAAGCCAGAAATGGCTACTCAGGGAGATGAGTCCCCTGAGGCTGCCCCTGTACCACAAACACAAGAACCACATACTGGTATTAACCCCCCAGTTGTGTCAAAGACTCAACCTGCCAAAGCCGCACAGGTATCCTCTCAACAAGATCCTGTTGCAACCAATATTGGGGAACCCACACTGCTGGAACCTATCTCACTTGAGAGGGTTACCATTGAAGTGCACCATTCACCCCAGGTGCAATCTGCTTCTACCCAATCACCCCATGCAACCGCCCCCCAAAGTCCTACATTAATTATTGCACAAGTGCTGAGTCAGTTGCACTCCTCACCCCCTCCCCAGATACCAATAACAACCGGGCATACCTCTACCATTGAGGGGGAGGATCCAAGTGCATCTGATAACCCACAGCATAGGGCTTACAATGTTCCATTTCCTAGTGTAGAAAAGGAGATTGGAACTTTTGGTAAGGCTGCCACTTATCCTGCTTCAGCATATGATCAGGATGAAGTTGGTACCATTACTAAGACCTTACCAGAGGCAACTGCTGATGAAGGACATAGTCCTGAGGCAGGAAGTCCCCAGTTCCAAGACAAAGGGGCACATGCTACAACTGATCTACACTCAGTGCATGTTCATCCTGATTCTATCAGGAGGTCAGGTGATTCAGTAACCACAGATGATGACCTGGGCTTCTTTTACGATGTATTAGCCCAAAACACCATCCTGGAAGAGGAGGTGAGCAGACTCAAAGAGCTGCTTGCCAAAACTTCTGCGGATCAAAGACCATCTGCCTCTCAAACCCCACATATGGCACCTTCATCTGAAGGTCTCCTAAACACAGAGCCACTCCCAAATTCTCAGCCACCTGCCTTTGCTTCTGGCACTATTTCTCAGGAATAGAACCCCCCTGAGCAAATAGCTGCTATCTTCCAAAATTCCCTACCTCTCATCACACCTATAATCACTGATATAGTGATCAAAACCATTGATGAGAGGCTTTCCTCAGTAATACAACCCTTAATAGAGGAATTTGTTGGCAAAAAGCTTTTTGACAATCAAACCCTTGCAACCAATGCAACCAAAAAGGGGGAGATTCAGTCAGTGAAAGCAAAAAGAAAGAGGAGTGCAGAGAGGAAAGAGAAAGAGAAAGAAACAGAAGTGACAGTAGTGGACAAAGAGAAGGAGTTGGTTGAGGAGACTGAAAAAGAGAAGGAGAAGGAAGCTGACATGGAGAAATCAAAGAAAAGAAAGAATGAAAAGGAGACTACCTTGGAGCTGATGGTAAAAGAGGCTGATGCCGAACACAGCAGATCAATGGATAACATCATTGATCAGTTTTTTAGGCAAGGCCATGACACTGACAAACTTGACTCTGAGATCAGAAGACTAGAGATTGAAGAAATCCAAAACAGATGGGCAAGTTATGATGTGTTAGAATGAGAAAGGCTAGAGATCATGATCAGATTTATAGCAAAATATCTTGGAAGATCAATGATCGAAATCAAGGCTTGGTCCAGGGACAGCATCTTGACAATAACCACCAAGATCTGTTCGTTTGAAGTATACAATAAAGGATTAGTTATTGAAGCTTTGAATGAAGCTGGTGCTGGGAGCAGGACAGAACTAGCTAAGCAATCTAAAGCCACACTCACTTCCAAAATGCTAGAACAGCCTGTCAACATTCCCACACCAAAACCACCAAAACAACAACCCACCAAACCAACTCCCTTTCCCTCAAAACCAATAGCCGATGATGTACCCCAGAAGAAGAAGAGAAGGGTATTGAGGCTAGAAGATAATGAAGAAGATGATGATGAAGATGAAGATAGGCTGCCACTCTCAACTGTTATACAGTTGCCGAAGGCCACAAGTCACTCTCCAACAATTACTCCTGAAACTCAAAGCATATGAAGCCACATCTTCTATCATCAACATGAAGAAGCATGCTCTCAGATTATACACTCTTAAGCATACATTTCAATATCAAAAGGAGAGAGTGAGGATTTGGCCTGATCCCAGGGTGTCTCACAGGATTCACAAGAAAAACATTCCACAGAGATACATTGGCCAGGTGAAGAAGATTGTAGATGAAGTGATCTCACTGGTCTTTGTAGTATCACCCTAGGAAATCCTAGAAGACTTCA
This sequence comes from Flaveria trinervia, assembly GCA_025506515.1. Taxonomy (NCBI): domain Eukaryota; kingdom Viridiplantae; phylum Streptophyta; class Magnoliopsida; order Asterales; family Asteraceae; genus Flaveria; species Flaveria trinervia. The sequence goes on from CM046451.1 coordinate 50,636,314, forward strand.
AGAAAGCTTATAAAGCTAACCAAACCCCACAGAAGATGCTGGAAAATAAAATGGTGAAAAAGGGGTTAGTATATAAGAGGCTTGAAGAAATCAGAAAGAATGAGCTCTAGTTGTTCCTAGAGGGTAATCACCCTGATGAATTTGCTTATAGAATAATAACAACTATGGAGCTAAAGAATGGGAAACAGGTCAAATACCTATCTGAGTATCATGGCCTGAATCATTATTTGAAGGAGATGCTGAAGAGCTGACCATGGAGGAACAAATTACCTTCCTTGAGGCCTACACAAGAGAGTCATACAGACTTATAGTTAGGAAGTAGATCTCATGGATGGGGTAACAACTCTGTGTCCAGTTCCCCAAGACAGAGTTCCCATTCATACTTTGCCAAACAGATCAATGAGACTTCTTCCTAGGCCTGTGCTTAAAAGGGTCACTTCTGAGCTGCTCTAGAAGACAAAAAAGACTAATCCTTCTGCCATAATAAGTGGGACATCTTCAATAAGTTTAGAGGTTTTGGCTGCATTGGTTCAGGGGGAGTTTGTTGGACCAAAAGAACCAATGAGGCTGATCAGAAAAACCTCTAAGTCCCACAAACATCACAACAACTGCTGAAGACTTGATCAGCTGTTAAACAAAGTCTGAAGATTTCAACAGCTGAAGACTAAAGTACCGAAGACTTCAAAAGTTGAAGACCAAATTCTGAAGATCAACAGCTGAAGACTAAAGTACTGAAGACTTCAACAGCTGAAGACTAAAGTACTGAAGACTTCAACAGCTGAAGACCAAAGTCTGAAGATCAACAGCTGAAGAACAAAGTACTGAAGATTAACAGCTGAATTACAAAGACTGAAGATATTAGCTGATGACAATAGCTAAAGTTCAAGTACAAGTACTGAAGCCTTCAGAGTTTGTTACAACAGCTGAAGAAGCATTCTTCAGTTGTTGTGATAGTTTCCTTTCAGTAGTTTTCTTTTTGTTTCAGTATTTGTAAAACGATTGAAGAGCATGTTCTTCAGTCGTTGTAGTTTCAGTAGTTTCTTTTCAGTAGTTGTAGTGATAGTTAACACTTAGCATTTTTGTAAGAAGATGTCAGCTGTTTGACATCTTCAGTAGTTGTGTTAACTATCAGTAGTTCGAATAAATTTTGTAAGATGTCACTATCCAGTGACATCAGCAGACGTCACATCTCCTATATAAGAGGTGTTGACCTAATTGTATTTCTGACATTCTGTTACCACGAAAGCGAATATTGAATGAAATATATTTTGCAGAATTCTTTCTGTCTATAACCGTTTGTTCTTACCTTGAATATCTTTTGTGTTCTTGTGAATTGGCTAATTCATTGTTTGTTCTCCGCTGCTATACTCTCAAATCAATCAAATGTAGATCACTGATCTTAACAAAATCTGAAGAACAAAAGGCAAATTATAATGCCTTTGTTTCCAGCTTTGAAGCTTATTTGGGAGGAAGACTCACCTTTACACATCTGATCCAGGAAGACTTAGAAGAAATTGATCCAGATTATGTAGAAGAAATGGATTTGCAATGGCAAATGGCCATGATTGCTATGAGAGCCATGAAGTCTTTCAGAAAAGGAAGAAAGCTCAGCCTTAATAAAAAGCACCAAGCTTGGGAATGACAAATCCAAAGTGAAGTGCTTCAACTGTGGCATGACTGGCCACTTCTCTAGAGAATGCAATGCCCCCAAAAGAAACATCTTTCAAAGGAATTCTCAAAGCCAGCCATCCTCACAACCAAACTCAAGTATTCACTCCAATAATCATCAACAGCAATATCATCATCAATAACACCATCAAACATATCAGACTCAACCTCAACTGACAAATCAAGCTCATGGAAGCAATCAGTCATTTGCAAATGCTATTGTAATTAAGCAAGATAGAGTATGTGACTGGAGCCTATATGCAAAGAAAGTAAAGCCTCAATTCCAAAAGCATGCACTCATGGCTCACATCAATGATGGTCCATCTCCCATGCCTTCTGAGATAAAATCTAACCTATGTAGTGATAAATGCATTACTGAACTGCAAGGTTATAGAGAGCACAACCATAAATTAGCAGACAAAATAAAAGAGGAAAAGGTAAAGTCAGAGATGGTCAAGAGAGAAATAAAAGGCCTTGAAATCAAAATAAAATCTCTCATCTCTGACATTAAAAAATTGCATGGTGAGAAGTATACTCTTATAGCTGAGAATAACCAATTGACTGAAAAGTTAGCTCAATTTAAAGCTGAACATGCACTTACTAAAGTGAAAATAGAAAAGTTTCATCTGTCTTCCGTCAAGCTGCAAGAGATGCTTGATTCTCAAAAGGATCCCAATAATATGTCTGGGATCGGGTATAAATCTTATCCTCCATCATACAATGACAACTACACTGTCATACTTGACTCTGTTACACTCAATGAGAAAATAAAACATAACACTATTGAACCAAAAACAATAGTAAAATAGATCACAAATCCTCAAAACCAACCAAATGTTTACATTGAAACAAATGAGGATAAAATCAAATCAGGACACCCAATTAAAATCAAGGAATGTTCAGACAAGACAGTGAGTGTCATCAAACCAACAAGCCTAATCATGGCAATTGTTCCATTTGTTAAATTCATACTTGCTTTTTCAAAAGGTAAAAAGAAATATGTGAAGTTAGTGAAACCCACCGCTGAAAGCAATTCTGATAATGAGATTATATCTCCAAACAATTCAAGCAAATCAGACAAGGTTTCACTGCAAAAGATACAAAAGAGCTCACTGATTTCGACATCTAAAATTCAGTCAGACCCTCAATCTTAAAAATTAAGATAGGGAGTCGGTTTTGACATATGTAACAAGGAGCACGTTGATCAGTTTGAGAAAGAGGTATAGAAAGGGTTGAAGAAGCAAAAACAACCCAGAAAAATTAACAAAAGTAGTGTTGTGAAGCAAGCTACAAAAAGGGCCGATTTTGATTCCTCCCCTAAGCAAAAGAATGTGACTCAGTTGAAAATGGGAAAATCAACTGAGTCTACGAAATCAAAATCAGATTCGAGAAACAAACATATGTATTGTCACATATGTATTGTCACATATGTGACATGTTTAATCACAAAACAAAAGAGTGCTCTTTCAATCAATATTGCTCAATCTGTGTCATGAATAACCATTCCACGAAAAACTGCTATTTTAACAAATATTGTTCAGTCTATGATAAAAACAATCACAATACATCTGATTGGTACTTCAATCAGAAGGGATTGAAAATTGCTCAAAACAAATCCATCACAACAACATCATCTGCTAAACCCCATGTCAGAAGTCATTTTCCCAACAATCAGTCTAGGACATCTAGATACAGGGGCAACATGAAAGAATCATGGAGGATTCAAAGACACAAACATCATAACATTAACCAAAAGCTTGATCTTCCCAAATCAAAATTGATGTTGTACAATCAAAATCGAATTAAATTTCTTCAAAAGAATAGAGATCAAACGTTTCATTGCTCCCCTGACTCTTCAGTTGATGTTGATGAGATGTCTCAATCAAAATATCACAAGAAATCTCCCAGTTCACCTCTAAATAGATCACAATTCAGAGGGAAGTATCAAGAGGTCACCATTATGGATAGGAACGGGAAACCCAAGACCATTATGGCTTGGGTTCCATATTATAATTAGTTCTTTTGTGCTTACAGGGTCATCCATATACGTCTAATAGCCTATGGTATGTGGACAGTGGGTGTTCCCGACACGTGACAGGAGATCATTCCCTCCTTCATGATTTCAAGAAAATACAAGGAACTACTATGGCATTCGAAGGAGATTCACAAGGTGGAAGAATTACAGGTGAAGGATCTATGACCAATGGGATGTTGAGTTTTGATAGAGTGAACTACTGTGAACAATTAAACTTCAATTTTCTAATTGTGTCTCAGATATACGATAAAAAGCAGAACATCCTGAAACCTCTTCTGGTCCTCAATGCAAACATATACCAGGAAGAGGAAGTACTTATCAGAGAAGGCCACGGGAAAAAGGCCTATGGTAGAAGAAGAGCCAATAAAGAAAAGGAAAAAAGGATGATTCTAAAAGCCTTGCTGCTATTGCTGAATTCTTAGAAGAACATGAACAAGCTAAGGCTCAACTAAAAAAGAAAGCTGATTTTGTAGACTTAGAGGAACGAGAAATAGAGGGTGGCTATGTGGTTGATGAACCAATAGTAGTTGAGAGCCTAATGAAGAAGGAAAAATCAGTAGAGGAAATGGTTGAGAAAGCACAGATTGATGATCCAATGGTGAAGGCCATGTTTTTTTTATTAATCATGGATATGATCGAGATGAACTATTCAATATGACTTATGAGGGAATGAAGGCATAAGAAGAGAAACTAGGCAAGCTGTTGGACCCCATAGTTGAGACTGAGTGTGAGAAGACTCTTTCTCCTAAAGCTGATGTGCCCAAAGTAACATCCATGAACAAGCAAACATCTACTCCTCATTCCTTATATCCTGATCCCTACAACATGTTTGATAGGGAAATAAAGGATTATCTCTCCATTCAAGGGTTTACAAAGAGAAAGCTTGGAAATATGAAAACCAATTCCCTAAGGGTTGTCGTTCTTAGGTTGATCAATGAGAAGAAAAAGAGGCTTAAGACTCTGGAAGAAGAGATTATTAGCAAGAAACCCAGAACCAGAGTGTCAGCTCAAGATATGCAGCTCACCCTTAGAGATCATGACTCTTTGGCACCTGTACTACACAGATATCCTGAGTGGTTTGCAGAGCCTTCACAACTGAAACTTCAAGAACGTCTGACGACTACAGAGATGATCAAAGGTGTGTCTACTCCCAAGGCAAAACTGATCAGAAAATCATTACTTGGAAGTATGACACTGACTGGAATATATTCATGAAAAGGATCTCAGGGCTAGTTCAATTCTTTACAGAGTACTTTACTCTTGTAAATACCCTGTAGATTCATGACTTGAAGGAACTAGCCAATTTGGAACTGATAAATCATAAGGCTATTTTCAGAGGGTATGAGTTTAAAGAGATACTTAGAATGTTCAAGAGAACTAACAACTTCAAATCTCTGAAGCCTATCTGTATGAGGAAGATAGATCCTTCATCAACCCTCTTGAAAAAAAAAGACTAAATCAGTAGAGGAAGTTGTCTTTCTAGAGCTTAAAGTAAAACCAACTGAGTCTTTGAAGAGAAAGATGGTGTCTAGTACTCATTCTTCCATACCAATCTCCAATGTTTACTATGATGAAAAGTCTTATGAGTTGGTAATTGAAAGAAAATAGGGAGGAAAGGAAGGTGCAAAAATCAGATTGTTCAGTGGATATGAAGTGAGGCTACTTGATGAATCATACATCCACTACATCTACACCAGGCATTTTAGAGAAATGTCAAACAAACTGAGTGATCAAATCAGGCACCTCTACACCAGGCACTTCTTCTTAAAATGCATAAAAATGCTGAAGATGGCATATGATCAAATCATTGCCAAGAGAGAAAAGAGAAAGAAGAAAAAGACTCCTCTGCAACTGGGAAATATTATGAAGCTGGAGGTTGATGTAGATGGAGCTTTATTGATACATAGGGATGGGCTTCCTACTGTATCTATATGGAAACCAGTTTCTCTTAAGAAACTACCATTAGAAGCCATCTACACTATGAGTCGGATGAAGATACATGTGCTGAACAGAGAGAAGATGTCAGATGCTAATGACTTTGTCAACACGATAAAGGCCATATTGGATCCATCACTAGCAGAACCTTAAGTGCCTTCACAAGACCCAGCAGAATCCTTACAATCCAACCATCACCAAACCATTAAAGAACATAGGCTATATAATCCTTAGGGGGAGTATTGTTGGACCTTGAAAGGATCATACATGCCAATTCAATTGGTGACTTGATGGTTGTTTAGCTGGAAACTCCCTAAGTCCAAGAACTAATGTAGATGAAGAATCTGTGGAGAAGAACAAGTGTTGACTAACCGCATTTGTAAATGTGAAAGACTTAGAACAAATGCTACAAGTTTTTGTTCTTTCGCATTAACAAATACGGATAGCCAAAAGATATGCGGACAAGTTTTGTTCATCCGCATTTCCAATACAGATGAGCAGACAACAAATGCGCATAAGTATTTGTTCATTCACATTACCTAATGCGGATGACCAACTACTAATGCGGATAACAAGTAAAGAAATGCTAATCAAGTCCAACTTTTCCGCATTTGTCAATGCGGATGAATAGAAGAAATGTTGATAAAGACTTAGACTAGTTCTGATGTATAGATCAGGGGTAGTTTAGTAAAAGGCATCTTATCAGCCTAAATTGAATAGAAAACCTCGTACATGAGATGATTGTTATAGACAATTAGAATATTTTGTGTTTTACTTTCTCAAGGTGCATTATTACTGTTTAATGCTTAAACCCTAGGCTTTATTGTAATTAATCACCTATATCAATACAAACAAGCATTTATGAGTATCTCTTGCATTGAATGTTTCTTGGTTATATGATTCCGCAATATAATCATTAAATCGATCATTATATTCGATCCTAGTGAGAATCTCAATCTCACCACCCAGTCAATACCAACATAAAGCTGAATCCACAAATGAGTGGGTAGCAAACTTCACCTTTTGATCCTCCCTGCATTCGATGATCTCCAACACAGCCTCCATTTCTCTCACACATCGTGAGCAGTAGCAACAATACCATTGCCATCAAAAATTAGGGGCTTACACCTTTAAAAGGCTCCATAGTTGCTCCATTTCTCTTTTCTCATCATTCCCCGTCTCAGAGATTTATCTCTTTTCCTTTTTCTCATCCTTCCTCATGGATCTAACTACTTCAATCACCATAGACGACAGAATCATCTGCATGATTTGGTGAACCTCCTGAACTACCACCTCCTTCATCGAGGCCCTCAAATTAACGCTCTCATCACCGCCTTCTTGGTGATGGGTCTTAGGCTCTTCATGAGTCATTTCACCAGTCTTAGCTTGACTCCTAGTGACCTGTGACCTAGCACCATGTCAACCACGACCTCCAACTCGTGAAGCTTTTGAAAATCTACCACCAGCCTCCTCTAAAACACTATAAAAATCAAACACCAACACGATCATTCAAGGTAATAGCTCAGATTATGTGAATTATAGTAAGTCCATAATTACAATGGCCAGTTGTGATTAGCCACTTACTTTACTCTTTATCCTCCAAGCATTTCATATCCAGACTACATTAGTATCCAAATCTACAAAGGGCACATAATCCAAATATCATGCCCACAAATTCCGATTAATTTTAAAGAAATTACTTGATGGCATGTAGCTACTTGGGCTAACATCCTTCGATTTGGTCCTATTCTCAATATAAAGGTTTTTGAAATAATTTATCCATTTCTCTTAGACTTTGCTTCTGATACCAACTTGTAAGGACGCGTTCTCGAAACGCTTACAGTCGGATGTTCATCGCACATATATTTAAAATACATTACAATTCGTTGGAATAATAAAACATTGTAGTGGAATAATTTAACAAAAACCATTTCATGCATTAATAAATACTTTTGCAAATAATACATCGATGTTAAAGATACAAAATGATGTTTAATTGCATTACAACACAAAATAATCGTTTCAACATAAAATCGATGCAAGTCTTTATTTTCCAAATAGCTTCACCCTCGTGCCACCCTCAGCAACAAATTACCTACCAACTGAAAATGCATAAAAGCCTGTGTTGCTGAGTGAGTTCTAGTTTTATAAGTAAAATACTTTTTCTTTTATTAAAACATTTTCTTTACTTTCGTACGTGATCATTTATCATACATACATCAAGGTAATACCATTATTATTATTCATTATCCTATGCATTCGCTCATTTTGTACCTTTTCATTATCTTTCACTTTCATCCAGATCGTGTCATATGCTAAACCCCTCTCTTTGTGCACAAAGCCATCTCATCTAGGGTTAAGCGACAAGTATCCCGTTTCATACTTCCAGATCAGTCACAAAGACTGACTCCACTATGTGAGACCCTTAGGGGTTACCCAAGATCGCACGCTATACAACACACAGTTGAGCTAAACTCTCAATGAGTTGTGAGCCTCCTTACGTTTTGCTTACAAGACTTTCATTCGTTAATCCATCTATTTCTACTTCGCATTATCTTTAAATCTTTCGCTTCATTAACATAATATTTTATGTACAATAGCATAAACACACCATGTAAAGCCACACAATAATACGTAATAAGGAACAAAAAGAAAACATGCATAACTTCAGCAAACATAACCACTAAAACATCCCAGGTCTTACTCTTTAAATTCTATTTTCCCAAAAATTTCAAAAATAAATCTTAAGCATTTAGGCACATGGGCACAATGCAGGTGTATGGCCTCTATGCAAGCACATGAATACTATTCAGGTGCATGGTTATTTAGGCGCATGGGAAAATCTAAAGCGCATGGATACTACCTGGGCGCTTGAGCCATACTTAGGTGCATGGGCAGTGGGCGAATAGGAAAACTTGGACGCATGGGAAAATTCTTGGCGCATGGGAAATCTAGGCGCATGGGTAGACACTTAGGTGCACGGGAAAATTTTCTAGGCGCATGAGCACTGTATTAGGCGCATGGGCAAGAGTCCTATTCGGCCTACCCTATTCTCAAACCCATATATTCATTCTCACATGTTCTTACTCATTCGAATATTCTAAATACCTAATACATGCATATAAATATGAAAACTTAACCAAAGCACACCCAAACAACAACACTCGCATAAACATAAGAACAAGCTTTCAGTTCACATTCCGAACATTAAAAAAATTTAGGTACATACATTTTTTCCGAGAAACAAGTTTAAAACAGTAAACCTAGCTGAAACCAACCAAAACACAAGAAAAATCACCTTAAACCGATCTTGTTCTTCTTCTTCTACTCTTTAAAACCAAGAGAAACTATGTCTCTCTCTCTAAAAGCCGAATGTGTTGTGTAGCAGGGTGTGTGGGCGGCCATGCCCACTTTTTAAACATAATAATATTAAAGTTTGCATCATGCATAACTTTAACCTTTAACTTGGGTTATTTTACTTTTCTTTGTTTTCACCCTCCTTTTCTTTTATTTAATAATTTTCAGGTGTTACACT